>OZ026524.1:24779663-24897163 GCA_964019695.1 Loripinus fragilis
GCGTGGACTGTTTCCCTTATGTACCTATATCAGAACTTAACCGTATTGCCCTTGCATGGGTATTGTTTGTAAGAGCAGCAAGTTGCTATGCTTTACTTATGGAGCATGACATTAAAGTATTGCTAGTATTAAATTTTTTTTCATTTAATCAGAGTTTTTCTATACAGTGTAGGGAAGCTTTACCATATGTTCAAAAACTGTTGTAGGCCAGAGTGTATTGACCATACCTACATTAATTGCTGGTTCATGGTTCACAGGTGGTCGGTCAGTAATGGAAAAAAAACAGGCATTACTTGGAGTTTAGCAATACTGGTTACCTGTATTAACATTACTGACTGCCTGTAGACTGGGAACCAGTAATTAATGTAGATATGTCACTTTACTCAAACACAACTTGTTCATTCAGAAATTATCATTAATGTCAAATTTTACCTAATAACACTTTTGGACTACTGTTTCTTCTTCACCATAATATGGTGAATAACACAGTCTAACCATTTAACATCACTGTAGCTTGGAATGTGTATCTATTGTATTGCAATATATTGTTTACTTTTCTAGCAGCTCTGGCGCTCATACCAACTTACGATGTGATGATTTAGAGAATTGTACAATGCATGTTTTGAAAACTATATGGGTTTGAAGCTGAAATGCTGCATTATGCACTGGATTTTTTTAAACTTCATTAAATGATTAATCATTATTTTTATTTTTAAAAATTCACCTTTAAGTAAGTTAATTAACTACTTCTTTCACTGTCCGTATATATGGTACTGTACCTACAAAATAATTCTAGTTATCAGCAAAATCAATACAGTGTTTCCTAACCCTGTGTAGAAGGAACTGATTTAATATAATTACAAAAGGTCTATTTTTTCTTCCCATGAACTAGCTTGGACGCACGGAAATAGGTAGTGCCTATTTAATTCATATTAATGACACATTGTTTATCATGTGTACTCGTATTTACAATATCACATTCTACAACAGCAAGAGATTTTGACTTGTCCCCTCACATTTCAAAATGTCACTCAAAATCAAATTCATAAAAAATGCTCAAAACATAAGTTTGATGTCAGAGATTTGGAAAATAATTAAAATTTGCTTTTTACGTTAAATTAACATCAGAAGTTTGTGAAATCTCCAATCTTATGGGCAATACAAGAGAAGTCTAAAATACTGTTTACATTAATCGTGATCAAGAAAGTTTAATTAGTTTTGTGCAAATTTATGTAAGATTTTGTGAGATCAAAACTTACAAAACTGTCACTGCATCTTACGCTAGAATAATCAAGGTTTCGACAGTAAAATTATAAACGTCCTGTGTTTGCATTTACAATGAAAAAATAACCAAAAGTGTCGGGTTTCTATTGTTGTTCATTCAAATGCACTTGTAAAATGTAATGTGACGTCTGATTAGATAACACCATTAATTTATTAGTTTGCAATAATATATCCTGCAGTATACTGTCGGAAATTCAATGTCATTATGTAACATGACTTATTAATATGAAGTCACGTCTTGGAGTGAAATAACACCTTGCAATAAAATCGATATACCACTAGTGATTTACAGATTTTCGGGAAACGTTATGACATCCATAACAACATTGCATAAATAATGACAAAATTCTAACTTTTTTACGTCAAAAATGAGACTTCAAAGTCATATGATAAATAGAATCTAACATTCGTGCTCTTGTATTATTGAATTTATTAAACTTGTTGCCACAAAGAGATAAAATGCTCGGCAAGCCTTCCCATTTTATCCTTACCCCAACTCTTTTAATAAATTCAATAAAACATGAGCACTCATGTAAGATCCTCTATATCTGCAACAAGAGGAGTACTCATGTAAGATCCTCTACTTTTCATTGGGTGAAATAACGCAATGCAATAAAATGGATATACCACTAGTTGTTTACAGATTTTTGGAAATGTTATGACATCCATAACAACGTTGCGTACATAATGACAAAATTCTAACTTTTTTACATCAAAAATGAGATTTCAAAGTAATCTTAATGTCATATGATAAATAGAATCTAACATCCGTGCTCTTGTATTATTGAATTTATAAAACTCCTTGCCACAAAGATATAAAATGCTCGGCAAGCCTCGCATTTTATCTCTTCCCCACCTCATTTAATAGATTCAATAAAACATGAGCACTCATGTAAGATCCTCTATATCTGCAACAAGAGGAGCACTCATGTAAGATCCTCTACTTTTCATTAGCTGGCAAATGGTTTTACGCAACTAGATGAGTAACAGACTACATTTTTCGCTGTCTTTTTAAGGGAAAATGTAACTGGTGCATTAGAATGGGGATAACCATATTCAAAATAATCATTCGGGGAGGTCATATCACCAGTCGGGAGTAAAAAACTCGTATCTTTGTTTTTACTTTTTTCAGGAGAGACAAAAAACTGAGTAACTTTTGCTAGGAGTGTCCTTTATTGCTGAAAGTCAGACAGGATGATATTTAGTAACATCCAAATTCACTGTTATTGCTGTTTTGAACTTTCAATAAAGATTTCAAGGTCATTATCAGGGTTTTACACCAAGTTGAATGTTTGGGGGTCCTTGGGACTCAACTTTGATTATGATGGGGGTCACATCATTGAAAATGGGGGTCCCATCTTTTTATATAAGAGTAGAATTTTGGAAGGTAGTACATCCTTCAGTGAAGGGATTCCAACAGGCCTTAGCTGTTAGACAGGTGTCACAAAACATCAAGTCATTTTCGCATCTCAACCATTTGTATCGACCTAAAGATAGATAGGAATTTTCGATTTTTTTTCAGGGCTGGTTTTTGAGATGATTCCAACTTAACTGACTCCAAACAGCCGCTAGAGTATGGTTCTTGATCCATTTCTGCATTTCTTTTGCCAAAAGAGTTTCTCAGATTGCTCTGTTCTGACATTTTAGCAGCGGTTAATTTCTAGTCATTTACACACTTGATCGTAAGAAAACCCAATAGGTGACAAGCGTCTTTGCAATCATCGATAAATCAGAGCGAGAACAAGACATGATGGGATTTCAAAATGCCATAGCAACACGAATTTGATTGAACTGTTTTGACACACCTCCCGATATTATTGGTTAAACAAGAGCACCTGTTCTATTTATTTATAGATAGCTTGTAAATATGGGAAAACCCGAATCATTACAAAATAACTTTGGAATTTGGGATTTTAATGAAAGGCACAACGAACATGTCTGCGTCCCAGCGGAGGCAGGTAAGGTGAATTGACGGGTCCTACCTAATGATTTATACGTATAAGACCCAGGATATTGCGTCCTGTAAAACCCTGATTATGAAGAGTTTCACTTGAGTTATGTCATTTTTACCATTTTTTCGTGAAAAACCATCCAGTTACAACATTTTGTCAAATTGAGCATCTTTTTCAAGACAAACCTCATTTCTCGGTAAAATGAGCACCAAAATGATGGAATTTTTCGTAAATACGATCTTTGGAGCATGATGCTTTTTAGGGGACTCTAATTGGTCTAGAGCTACGAGAATTCGACAGAATGTGCGCCATGTGTTTGGTATTCCCGCATTGACAAAAAGTAATTTTGGTAAAAATTAGAGTTACGAGGTTTTGACTCCGGACTGACGATATAGTTGGATATACGATCAGAAACCACTTTTTATGGTTCCGCTGACAAGTCACCTAAAATCTAAATATCCGACCATATATCTGACGATACCTCCCCAAATGATAATTTTGAATATTGTTATCGCCTAAGAATATTTACCTGTATCAAAGGATGCTGCACTGTCTGTGTGAGTTGGAGCCCGATTTGAACTCTGACCTGATATTTCAACTGGGGTCAAGGTCTTCTTGATACCACTAATATCTGACCTTGACCTTTTATGAGTATGAGCTGGCCCTTTTCCTTTAGAGCTCTTCTTTGGTGAATTACTAGCATTAACATCCACACTCTCTGAGTCAGAAAATATTGCTCTTGAAGTGGATTTTTTCTTTTCTTTTTGTTTATCCAAGTTTTCACTGTTGGGTTTAACTAAGAAAATGTCATCTTCAAAAATTGCTTTATCTAATACAACAGCAGATCTTTTATGTTTGTGTTCATCAATGCCACTTTCGGAAACTGTCCGTGTCAATGTGTTCTTTCTGTCCCCTTTACTGGGACCCTTCACCTCCTTAGCTCTCATATTGACATCACTTAAGAAATCAACATTGCACAGAGGGTCACTGTTCATGGGGTCATATAAACTATGATAGATCCCCCTGTCAACAGGGGATTCTGAACCAGATTTCCTCAGAACACCCCTAAGAGCATCTTTGGCCAGAGTGCGAGAGACATCTGGGCTTGAAGCTGAAATAGATTAACATTTATAACACTATAACCTGTGTAAAATGGCCACTCTCAAAAAGATCGAAAATTGGTTTTCAAGACCAATTATCGCTTAATGCAGGTCAAAAGTAATGCAGAATGCTCCAGGGGAGCATTCTGCGATACTTTCAACCTTCATTAAGCTACAATGTGTCATTAAGAGCTTTATTTTGTCTATTTTTGAGTGGCAGTTTTACATAGCAAAACATAGGTCATAAGGGCAAAGCAATGTACAATTCAAGAACTTTCAAGGACTTTCCAGCAGATTTCAAGTACATGTACATGAACTATAAATTTATTTTTTAAAAAATACTGATTTACACTTTATAATAATTTGACTTTATCCCTTATGTTGGTAAAAAAATTGTCCAGAAAATGGTATCTGCTTATTATGCATGCTGCATGTATTCAAATGCACTTCACAGACTAATTTTGTACATGCATTTATTTTAATACATGCACGGATCCAGAGGCGGGGACAGGGGGTCTGGACCCTCCCCCCTCCCTAAAAAATTACAAAGCTATAGGGTTTCTTAGCAATACTGGTCCGGATCACAAAAATCACAAAGCTACCAAGCAAGCTTTCGATGTTGGGCCATCATAGGCACGCTAGCGGAACACCATTTAGGAGCAGTCTGATAGGGCTCTCAGTGTTTTATGGTGCGGATCCAGAAAGTTTTATCAGATGGGATCCAATTCTGAGGCTTTTTTTTTTTAGTTGATGAGGGGGAAAAAAGGATCCAATTACCAATGAAGTTGGCCATCATCGGCCCGTCAGCGAAATGCCATTTAAATGAAAAGCCCTACAGCAGGGTTTTACACCAAGTTGAATATTTGGGGGTCCTTGGGACTCAACTTTGATTATGACGGGGGTCCCATCATTGAAAATGGGGGTCCCATCTGTTTATATATGGACCTTCCTTGATGGGATTCGAACAGGCCTTAGTTGTCAAACAGGTGTCGCAAAACATCAAGTCATTTTCGTATCGACCTGTAATGACCTATTCAGCTACTCAGCTAGATAGGAATTTTCAATCTGTTTTCGGAGCTGGTTTTTGAGATGATTGGGACTTATCTGACTCCGAACAGCCCCTAGAGGATGGCTCTTGGTCCGTTTCTGCATTTATTTTGCCAAATAAGTTTCTCAGATCGCTCTATTTTGACATTTTTAGCAGCCCTTTATTTCTAGTCATTTACACGCTTGATCATAATAAAACCCAATAGGTGACAAGCGTCTATGTTGATCGATAAATCAGAGCGGGAGCAAGACATGATGAGATTTCAAAGCGCCATAGCAACACCAGTTTGATTGGACTGTTTTGACACACCTCCCTATATTATTGGTTAAACAGGAGCACCTGTCCTATCTATTTATAGATAGCCTGTAAATATGGGAAAACCCAAATCATTACGAAATAACTTTGGAATTTGGGATTTAAATGAAAGGCACAACAAACATGTCTGCGTCCCAGCAGACGCAGGTTAGGTGAATTGACGGGTCCTACCTAATAATTTATGCATATAGGGCGCAGGATATTGTGTCCTGTAAAACCCTGCCTTCATTTTCAAGTATTTTCCAAGCTACTCATTAATGAATTCTTCCACCCTGATAACTGCTGATAACCTTTGAAGCCAGTTTGGACCCAGATCAGGACCAACAGAATGTCGGTCCTGATCTGAATCCAAACCATTTTACTCTCTGATAGTGTTTCTGAAAGATTTCTTTGAAAAAACAATTTTGAAAAAAAAGTCAGCAGATGGCAACAAAAGTATGAAACAATATCCAGCTTGTTAAGAGTTTACTGAGTTACAGTAGACTGTTCTCAGCAGGCACATAATGTCGATGTATCAATGTCAATGCGATGTTAAGATGTTGCATTGATGTTAATATGATGTTGTTTTGACGTCATGTGCCTGCTGGATTAAGCCCTATCATTTACTTAGGTTAATCAGAGTGTTCCTGCATGTAAAAACCACATGTCCCTAGCTACCCAGAGATGGGGTCAATACATAGGCTGAAATGAGTCTGTTTTGGGTTCATTGGCCATTTTGTTGGTTTGGTCATACACCGGCTCATATTGGTGTCCACGTGAGAAAACTCTGGGTTTCTAACAAAGAAAGGCTCAAACCAGCCTGCTCAGTTACAGAGACAACTTACAATATTGAAATTTTGCATGGAGCCCATTTGGCTACTATACTTTACATACAGCGAATAACAAAGGTGCTGATCAGACGGTGGGCATGCGCAGGCTGGTCTGCATCTTTGTTGTTCCCATGCAACAAATTCAGGTTTTCTCACATCAAGGCTCATATTATTTACCTATATTGCAAGCAGGGGCATGCTCTCCTGAGGTGGTGAGAACACTCTCCTGGCTGGGAGAGGCAAACGGAGGTGCTAGAGCCATCTTGTCTCCGTGGCTACTTCGGTGAGTTCGAGGATGGCGACTCTGAGATGTGATCGGCAGAGATGTAGTTCGCTGTACTGTGTAAGAGTCAGACAGAACTGTGCTAAAGTTCAGCTGTAATATAAAGTTCAGCCGTAATATTAAGTTCAGCTGTAATATAAAGTTCAGCTGTAATATAAAGTTCAGCCGTAATATATAAAGTTCAGCCGTATTATAAAGTTCAGCTGTAATATAAAGTTCAGCCGTAATATATAAAGTTCAGCCGTAATATAAAGTTCAGCTGTAATATAAAGTTCAGCCGTAATATATAAAGTTCAGCCGTAATATAAAGTTCAGCCATTATATAAAGTTCAGCCGTAATATAAAGTTCAGCTGTTATATAAAGTTCAGCTGTAATATAAAGTTCAGCCGTAATATATAAAGTTCAGCCGTAATATAAAGTTCAGCCGTAATATAAAGTTCAGCCGTAATATAAAGTTCAGCTGTAATATAAAGTTCAGCTGTAATATAAAGTTCAGCTGTAATATATAAAGTTCAGCCGTAATATCAAATTTAGCCGTTATATAAAGTTCAGCTGTAATATAAGACAAGGCATTAATCCTTTTCCCGCCATTCTCATCAATGTAATCTGCTTAATCATCTGCTGATACAAATTGGTACTTCTTATTGCTTTGGATTGTTGCAAACAATCCAAACTGTTTGACATTTTGATGGTATGCAACTTAAAAATTTGTCTAGACTTTAGAATCTGTTTGCTTAAACATACAATACATAGAAGTGATGCACAAAATTATCAGGGCCGTCGCCGCGTATTTAAAAGTGGTCAGGCGGAGGAAACCATCAAGTACCGAAGGGGGGAGAGCACAAAAGAGGGGATTATTCCCCCTCTGGCAATGTGGGTTTGGGGGGCCTCCCCCGAGAACATTTTTGAATTTTGAGCGCTTCTATGTGCGTTTTAAATGGGGTTTAATGCGTTGGGACCGGATTTTAGTCGTTTAGGTCACAATCTTTTGCTAGAGAAGATATTTCTTGTCGCATGAGAAACCAAATGCTGGACAAAATTGTTTTCAGACAGTCACAAGTTATTTTACTTTTTTCTTCAGCATGTTTCTTTGACATTATTTCATCTATGTACCCGCAGGTTTTGGCAAAATACTTTTAGCACTGATCCTTGGTGGTAATTCAAAGAGTTGTGTTTTCGAAAAGATATACACTAATTCTAACGCCTTTTCAATTAGAACACCCGTTAGATGAAGCCTGCAGCTTCATCTAGGTTTTGGCTTCGGTAGGCATAACATGAGATTGTTGGCTTCATCGCATAGAGCCAGGGCCTACTGCCGAACCACGGCGGCTAAACATTTCTCTAAGTCGAATGCATGTTGGGGGAACCAAAAAGTCTTGGGCTGAATTGGAACAGGCGGGACATGTATATCCATAACGGAATGCATTGTAACAACACAGGCTCACAATGCTTATATATGTCAAGTCAAAACACGTCGCTCGACATGTTAATTATAAGGCGGAAAAAAACGAATTGTCAATTTGAGGGAAATGAAACTGGATCATAGAAATTATCTGGACCTCAAAGAGAAAAACTGTTTTCAGGCTTTCCGACCATGCAAGACTCAAACCAACTTACTCAATAACAGTGATTAGCTAGAATGCTGAAATTTTGCGTGGTTTGCAAGTTTATCAATTATACTTTCCTGGGAGCGAACAACAAAGCCGCTGATCAGACTATGCGGATGTGTAGGCTGGTCTGCGCCTTTGATGTTCGCATGCAGCTACGTTCGGTTTTCTCTCGACACGCTCCATAAGTAAAGACCGTCCGATTATGAAATTAATCAAGCGGGTGTCATTAAAATTTTTCAATGCTAGGTCGGTCTATTGATGATACTGCAACGAGCGTTATTGATGCATCAATAAATTTTGGCAGATTGAATAGAATCAGAGGTAAAATGAAAAATGAGCCGAAACGAGAAAAAAGGGACACGGCGGAAAGCATACTCGGCCCAAAAAGTGGTCCGGCGCTCGCCGCCCTGCCGGACCGGCGACGACGGCCTTGATTATACACCTAATATGAAACAGGTGCACCTAATGGGCAACCAGCTAGATAGCACAGTAAGTTATATGGTATTCGTGTGAGTGGAAACTCTAGTGAGTAAAAGCTGACTTTATACCTCACTCTGAGTATAAGGAAATCACATTTAGCTGTAAAATAATGCTGCAAGCTATACTGACGTCAAGAAAAAACGCCTCATCTAAAAATAAATGTGAATATCTCTTAGACTGATCAGACTAAAGTTATGAATTTTAGTGCATTACAACATCTTATCAGTCAAGCGTATCTCATGAAAACAAAATTGCTGAAAGAAAATTTGAGGCTGAGAAGACGACCTCGGTTTGAGACAGGGGTCACAATTTCGTGCGACACAAGTTTTTAGCCACATTTGCTTTGTTTCCAGCCACAATCCGTTGACAGGAAAAACGTGTTTTACCATTGTAAAACATTCTTTATTTCACCAAAAATGCGTTTATAGTGTTCAGACAATGTTTGTAGGCGTCTGCTGAACGAAACAACTTACCCCACCCACCTTTTCGCCATGCATTTCAGTAAAACTTTAAAGTCATGACTCTGCAAAGTGGGTGAAAAGATTGTTAAGAATCCTTTGCTGAAGTCTTTGGTCTTTAACCAGCGAGGATTGCTGAGGAAACGCAATCTGGCACGTGTTCCAGACGGCCGTTTAGGATGACGTTAACGTAGACAAACGAGTGACCATTGGGCGTAACAGCTCATCTTAAATAACGTAATTTTTATGTAGGCATATTCTGTGTATATTACCTAATGTACCCCCTTATCATTTTTTCCATTACTTAAAGCAAAACGAGAATGTTGGCAAGTTTCGTAAACGGACCTTACATTTTGTCTTTAATATGACGTCATAAATGCATAAAGTTATTACTCGCAAGAACAACTGTTTGAAAAATTGATCCAAAATTTGTTCATTGATCAGCAAAACATAAGCGGCACAAACTGGGTGCAAATTCAAATCGAAATCATAAGCGATCGATGCACAATGCCGTCATGTGTAAGTTCAGCTTGTATGACGTCATCGGAATAACGCGTCACCTGCATATCAAATTAAAGTCATTTTCCAACATCGCCCAACCTCTACATAAAGAAGCAGTACGTGGCTGTCCATTTTTATGTATCATCGCTAAGAAATCAGGGATAATGAGTGAGGCGTTTTTAGTTGACGTCAGTATATGTGGAAGGAAGTCCCCATTGGATATCTTTAGGCCTGTGTATACAACATGTAACTTGTGATGGCCTCTTTCAAACTTTCAACGATGCACACGACAGTTGGCGTTTCGCACAAAACATTATCACTTCCTGACATAATGTTATAAGATGTGTGACGTCACGTCATGGGGATCACACAGCCGCTTGCTTGAAAGAGCTATCATTGACATTCAAGCTCTTGGTGATCGAACAAATCCCTCAGTCTTATGGCTAAAATCTGCTTAAAATATCAATAAAAAGGATATCTTCGCGATTCAACTTTTTTTTTGTATTTTTTTTTACTGTCAAAAATTATCACCGCACATTTTTCAACGGTAGAATAAGGTTCTTACTTTGATCGAAATGACTCCGTATAGATACCGGAAGTCAGCATCAGAATGGAAACTCGGGCCTTTGTATTACGAACAGAGCCTCTAATCGTTACAGCAACCAACCTTTGTTGCTGCCGCAAAGCGGCATTAACTCGTTGGTGGTTGCTATAATACTGGCCAGGGTTAGTTTAGAGTAATGGTTTCGTCTGGTAGCAACTTTAACAGACATATATGCCCATTGTGGCTACTGAGGGTATAGGTCAGATAAAGTGGTGGACAGATTCTAAAGTCGCTCCAAAAATTTGAAAGCAGTATTGATAACTTTACAGGGCCTCCAGATAAGAGTGTGTATTGGAAAATTATTTTCTTTATTTCTCATCCAAAACATATGTTGTGGGTACTCAAAAGAACCGTCTCAATGAGACGGTTCTTTTAAGCACCCAAAACACATGTTTAAATTAATGGGTAAGGAAATAATTAAATTTTTACGCAAATAAAATTTCCTTATTTGGACCTATGACTTTATGCTACATGTATTTTGGCAAGTAAACACTTCATGCACTGATCAAACAGTGTGGATGGCTGCATTTGTTGATCCCTTACACTGAACTCAGATTTTTTCATGATGCAGCTCTAACTCATTTTTAGTTTTGCTGCCTTTTTAATCTCACTAAAGTCATGTCATGTGATGTGATCTAGACCATTTGATGGGTCCTACTGAAGCCGTCCTTAACCAATTACATCAATAGGCATATCTTTACAGTCTCATTGAGATGGTTCTTTTGAATACCCACAACAAAGGTTTTGCTTGAGAAATGAGAAAATTTATTTTTAATTAAACACTCTTATCTAGAGGCATCAGGGCTTCAGATTTTTTTTTCAAGAGTGGATGGTCGAAGTGACCTATGGAGCAAAAAAAGACGGGTCATTTTCTGAAGTGATGGGTCCAAGCCTATTAAACTAGCCACAGTTGACATTTGGGTAGTATACTTTACCTACACAGTGACACAGACACTTGCATGCATGTATGTATATTGAATGCTGATTATACAGTAAACCCTGTCTTAAGTGTACACTCAAAAAAGAAGACCAATTATCGTTAATGCAGGTCAAAAATATTGCAGAATGCTTCCAAGGGGAGCATTCTGCAATCCTTTCGACCTTCATTAAACTACCAAAGATCTTTGCTTTTCCTTTTTTTGAGTGGCTGCTTAATACATGTTTTACTGTATTGACAACCTACATGTACTTTCTGTTTTTAGTTATTGACTCGCTGTTAGTTAAATATTTTTTATTAAAGTGAGATATTTTCACAACTAAAAAGGATGGGTCAACTGGGCCCACTGCCTTGGAAAGTGATGGGCCATATTTTGAAATCATGGGACAATGACCCGGGCCCACCATAAATCTGAAGGCCTGCAGGCATGTACTAATTTCTGGATACATACCAATTTTGGGTTAATTTCTGCCAGAAGGGAGGCCTTGTTTTCTTCAACAGCTTCAAGGCATACACACATAGCTTCAAAATATTCCACACTGAACAGAAATGCATCCTCTGAAAAAAAGTTGTACCTAGTAAATAACATAGGCATTTACACACATGCTCAATAAAACTTGTAAACATTCAAAGGAAATCACATAATGTAGGACTTGTGTTTTTTCCATACCATGAAGGACTGCTCTTAAAGGAAAGAATTTGCTCCAAAGGAGCAAATTCTTTCCTTTAAGTGAAGTCCCCATTTTTAAAGGGAGGCAATTGAGGAGAATCACTGCTCGTTTCATGAGCAGTCTTCTTTGGATGTGTGTAACTATTTCAGCATTTTGGCTATGCTGTTTAATATGAATACAGTTATTGGCTAGCTAGGCATACTAAATCAAACTTAATTTAAAACTTCAAATGGGTCCTCTCTACATGTAAAAGATAGTAATGGAACAGGAAATATTGTATGATCATATTTATTGACTTACATTCAGATGTCAATCTTATCCTAAACTTCAAATGGGTCCGCTCTACAACCACGACACATGTAAAAGATAGTATTGGAACAGGAAATATTCGAAACCCTGATCTCAAGCTCAACAACGAAGATTATCTTCCTGGATACATCAGTACTTAAAAGCAATTGTATACTCCAAGCTACCATCCTTATACATAGATCGAGTTAAAGGAACTTTTTGAGCATAAAAATGTTATTATTTTCTCAGCCATCAGTTTAACTATGTGTTTTGAATGCTCAAAAGAACTGTCTTGGTGTGAGACGGTTCTTTTGAGTACCCACAACATATGTTTTGGATGATGAATAAGAAAATTAATTTTCAATTATACCCTCTTATCTAGAGACCTTCTTATATATGAGTAAATCAGGCTAAATACCACATTTACCCAAATATTCAGACAATTGCTCCTTCCCATATTCATCCTAAAATTTGAATGGTTTGCTATGGTAACCTGAAGGGGTATATAAAAGAAAATGCTGCTAGTGTAGTCCCTGATCAGATTACTCCTAATTTGCTTAACCCTATCTTTGTTTACACTGTTTAGTTCAAAGGACTATATTGTTTAATAACATCATTGGCGTTGACCTATCTTTGTTTACACTGTTTGCTTACACCTATCTTTGTTTACACTGTTTGCTAACGCCTATCTTTGTTTACACTGTTTGCTTGCACCTATTTTTGCTTACACTGTTTGCTAATGCCTATCTTTGTTTACACTGTTTGCTTACACCTATCTATCTTTTTTACACTGTTTGCTAACGCCTATCTTTGTTTACAATGTTTGCTTACACATATTTTTGTTTACACTGCTTGCTTACACCTATCTTTGTTTACACTGTTTGCTTGCACATATCTTTGTTTACACTGTTTGCTTACACCTATTTTTTGTTTACACTGTTTGCTTACACCTATCTTTGTTTACACTGTTTGCTTGCACCTATTCTTGTTTACACTGTTTGCTTACACCTATCTTTGTTTACACTGCTTGCTTATGCCTATCTTCATTTATACTGCTTGTTAATGCCTATCTTGGTTTACACTATTTGCTTAGGCCTATCTTTTTCACACTGTTTGATTAGACCTATTTTTGTTTACACTATTTGCTTTGGCCTAGTTCAAAGGACTATATTGTTTAATAACATCATTTGCCTTGACCTATCTTTGTTTACACTGTTTGCTTACACCTATCTCTGTTTACACTGTTCGCTTGCACCTATTCTTGTAAATACTGTAAGCTTACACCTATCTTTGTTTACACTGTCTGCTAACGCCTATCTTTGTTTACACTGTTTGCTTACACCTCTCTTTGTTTACACTGTTTGCTAATGCCTATCTTTGTTTACACTGTTTGCTAATGCCTATCTTTGTATACAATGTTTGCTTACACCTATTTTTGTTTACACTATTTGCTTTGGCCTAGTTCAAAGGACTATATTGTTTAATAACATCATTTGCCTTGACCTATCTTTGTTTACACTGTTTACTTACACCTATCTCTGTTTCCACTGTATGCTTACACCTATCTTTGTTTACACTGTCTGCTAACGCCTATCTTTGTTTACACTGTTTGCTTACACCTCTCTTTGTTTACACTGTTTGCTAATGCCTATCTTTGTTAACACTGTTTGCTTAAGCCTATCTTTGTTAACAATGTTTGCTTACACCTATTTTTGTTTACACTGCTTGCTAACACCTATCTTTGTTTACACTGTTTGCTTACACCTTTTTTTGATTACACTGTTTGCTTTCACCTATTTTGTTTACACTCTTTGCTTACACCTATCTTTGTTTACACTGTTTGCTTACACCTATTTTTGCTTACACTGTTTGCTTACACCTATATTTGTTTACACTGTTTGCTAATGCCTATCTTTATTTATACTGCTTGTTTATGCCTATCTTTGTTTACACTATTTGCTTAGGCCTATCTTTGTTTACACTCTTTGCTTAGACCTATATTGGTTTACACTATTTGCTTCGGCCTATCTTTGTTTACACTATTCACTTACACCTATCTTTTGTTTGTTTGTTTGTTTGTTTTGTTGCTTTATGTCCCAAGTCAACAGCTATGGTCATGGCTGGACGGTCAGTTCACCTAACCACACTTTTTCCTGGGCAAGCTTGTACAAGCGGTTAACGAGTAATTTGTGCAAATACTTTCGCGTGTAACAGACAACAACCCTCTATCTGAATGATTCAGTGGAAGGGAGGAGAATGACCGTATAAATTATTTCATGATCAATCTCCACGAAAGCATGGGACCGGGCCGGGATCGAACTCCTGACCCCTGGATCGGCAGTCAGATTCGCATCTGTAGCCAGACACGTTACCGACTGTGCTACGCGGCACGGTACACCTATCTTTGTTTACACTGTTTGCTTAGGCATATCCTTCCGAATCTTTAAGTAAGTAAGGTGCAGCCTTAACTGTTAGTAATTTAAGTAAACAATAGCACCCCATGAGAAAATGGAAATTATTGCTTTGTGTGTAGGCTGTGATGCTACAAAACATGTCTTCGGGATTTCTGACAAAGTGAGACTCAAACCAGTTTCCTCAGCTACAGAGACTAGCTATAACATTGAATTTCAGTTTGAAAAAATTTAGAACAAGGGAATAAGAAAGGTGCTAATCAGACTGCGCGAAAGCGCAAGCTGATCTAGGGCTTTGTTGTAAGCAAACCCCGAAGGCAGGTTTTCTCGCATTGAGGCCCATATAATGAGTAAAATCATTCTTTAAATTGTAGAAGTTCATTTTTTATTCAAGCAGGTCGATGTTCTTATTTGGTCTGAACCATCATCTAAGTGCAAACAGTATAAGTTCTGGGAAGATTGAGCCTTTACTCTAGCCTTTACTAGTCACACTTAACCCATTTAAGCCAAATGGACTTGCCTACCCTTATCAGTAGGATGAGACCATTTCCAATTTTAGGGGTGTTGGGTGGTATTTTTCATTTTTTTCCAAATTTTAATAGATCAGTCTGTAAGCAAACAGTGAAGATCCAGATCAGATCTGATGTGGGTCTACTCTGTTTGCCTATGTCCCATAAAAAAGACGATAGGCTTATATAGGTTAATCTCATAGTCTGGCTCTGACAACTTTATTTCTCTTTATGTATCAGGCTAAACTACCTTCATAACTATATGTCTGCTATAGATGATTTTTGATGTTTTGCTTGTTTTTTGGTCTGTGGTTTAACTTCCCAGTCAACAGATATGGTCATGTCGAGACTGTCTACCTAACCACATTTTTCCTGGGCAAGCTTAGACTAGCGGATAACCAGTACTTTGCGCACATACTTTCGTTTGTTTGTTTTGTTTGTTTTGTTGCTTTACATCCCAAGTCAACAGCTATGGACATGACAGGACAGCATAGTCCCAGATAAGACTGCGTATTGCGTATTTGCGCAATTGCTTGGACCCAAAAACGCAATTAAATTATTTTCTTTGCGTACAAAAACACAACAAAAGTTCTTAATACTCAATTTCGAACTTTTTCATAGCGTATGACGCTTTGCGATTGCCGTTTTTGTATACAACACAGGCAATTGTAGGGTACACATTTATACACGGCATGGTGCGAAATCTAGTATATTAACTTGTAAACCAGTCCAGGAACATTCTTATCGCTGTTTAGCGGTACCCAATATTTACACAATAACGACATTCATCTCACTTTACGATAACAATGGCGAAACATGGGCGAAAAAGCAATCAAATAATATCGTTTCGTACAGTAGTAACTCACTTTTAATACCGCGTCATAGATGACTTGATAAATACGTTGGGTTTTCGAAATAAGTCAGAAATAGCAGTCTCAGGTGTACTAAAGCAGTACTGGCAGTGGGTTTCTGAAAGTGAAACCGAAAGTAAACCAAAAAAATCAGGAGAAACTAGCGCAGGCCCGGTTTCATTGCTTATTTGCTTTCAGATGGCAGTGACATTTAGGTCACTGCAGATGGATACCCAATACAAAAACTTGAAATACCCAATTTAAAATTTGAGATACCCAATTAAGCCACAAAGAGGTGGTTAAATACCCAATGGCTTCCAATCCTTATCTGGAGCTATGGGACAGTCAGTTCACCTAACCACACTTTTTCCTGGGCAAGCTTTAACAAGCAGTTAACCAGTACTTCGTGCACATACTTTCACTTGTAACTGACAACAACCCTTCTTGAATGATTCAGCGCAAGGGAGGAGAATGACAGTAGAAAATATTTCATGATCAATCTCCACGAAAGTATGGGACCAGGCCGGATCAAACTCGCGACCCCTGAGTCTGATCTCAGACTCGCATCTGTTGCCAGATATGTAACCAACTGCACTATGCGGTCCGCTCGTAACTGTTAACAGCCCTTCTAAAAATCTGCAGAAGGAGGAAATTAAATGAGTGTAGAAAATATTTCACAATCTTAACCAAAGTATAGGCCGGAGCACAGTTCAAAGTCACCTCCCCTGGATCAGCAATCAAACTCATTCCCAATTGCGCTACACAACCTGGCAAATGATTTTTTATATCTGTTGATAACCTTTTCAAAACAGTTTGGACACAGATCAGGCCCAATATTTTGTCAGGCCTGATCTGGATCAAAACTGTTTGATTCTCGGTTGTTTTTCTGTAAAAATGTTTTGAAAGGGTTAATGTCTCATTTAACATTTTGTTTGTTTGATTTGATTCTTTACGTCCCATCAACAATCTTTCAGTTATAAAGGGACGGGTCTTCCTGGGTTGAACCTGTACTAAGCTAGGATTAATGTTCTTGCTCAAGGACACCACGCAGTGACACGAGTGAGTCTCGAACCCGCGGCCCTTCGGTCTCGAGTCAAGCACATCTCATTTAACATGATTTCTTTGTATATTTCACTCATATTACATAGATCCAGAAAAGGAAATTTTATGAGCGTAAAATTGAAATTATTTTCTTACCCATCAATTTAAACATGTGTTTTGGGAGCTCAAAAGAAACATCTCAATGAGACGGTTCTTTTGAGTACCCACAACATATATTTTGGATGAGAAATAAAGAAAATAGATTTCCAATACACACTCTTATCTAGAGGCCTGTATTATAAAACTGCTGATTATAAATCCAACTTTGAAAAACTTGAAACTCATAAACAGATGATAAAATAATTTATCACTCATTGCCTACTAGTGTCATCTGCTGATAGCCTGTGCAAACAGTTTGGAACCAAATCAGCCACTAAGATCCAAGCTCTGGATCCAAACTATTGACACTCTGATGGTATTGTAAAAAAATAAATTTGAAAAATATCAGCAGACGGCAAAAAAATCAAACATGCCAAATTGAAGCAGACTGATCAGGATCTTCCCTGTTTGTTATTCTGACAAGCATTTTGTGAATTCCAGCCCTGAAAACCAACATTTAATTTCAATAATTTGAGAACAGAGAGAGAAAAGGGTTTGCAAATTTAGAACATCTACCAATTTATTTCTTACCAAAATAGAAGCTGTGTAAATGTTGTTTATTGTTCACAAGGACTTTCAGCTGTGCTGTCAAGTTATGGTTCAACAAACTCTCTCTGACCCAGACTTGGCCCTTACTTTCTCCTTGGTGAGATGATTTCCTTATCCCCTCTATAAAAGGGGACAAGACAGGGTTCAACCATTTCAGTCCTTTTGCAAATGTCCAGAAATCAGCAACACTTCCAGTTTCATCCTAAAATAAAACACTTTTTTAACATAGGGCCAGTTAAGCAAAAAAATTTAGCGTAAAATTGTGATTATTTTCTTACCTATCAGTTAAAACATGTGTTTTAGGTGCTAAAAAGAACCGTCCCATCGAGACGGTTCTTTTGAGTACTCACAACATATGTTTTGGTTGAGAAATAAGAAAAATAATTTTTATTACACACTCTTATCTGGGGGCCAGCTGTATATAAAACAAAAACTCTGCAGAGGTGGCATTGCACCAGATGGGTATTACATGTAAATTAAACAAGCCCCATTTGGTTTTGAACAAGTCCAGAATTTAGATTGTCCAAATACACGCTAGGTAGAACAATTGTACTCAAACAGTGCAGTCATCGCGTGTTGGTTGCAGTCGACGAATACACAAAATAGTGTACCTAGCTGTTAAAAAGGAAATAAGTAGATACACTGCTGGATTTATAAGTGAAAATAATTAGAGAAAAATATTTTCAGAAGTAAAACATTGACCAAAATATTACCCTTTTTAGCAGCTAGGTACACTATTCTGTGCACTAGACGACTGCAACCAACACATTATGTCTGCCCTGTTCGAGTACAGGGTTCTCTAGCGTCAAAAAGCAATTTGTATTAAATGCAAGTGTATCACAATGCTTACCCCGCTGAATGGCAAGCATTTACAGGGGATGTCACTGCATACAATTTGGCTCATTTCCTTTCAGCTTGTGCAAACAATCTTCAGTGACAAAAATACATCATTTTATAGAAATTTAGAAAAATCCATACAGTAAAACCTGTGTAAAACGGCCACTCAAAAATAGATAAAACAAAGATTTTAATGACAAATGGTAGCTTAATGAATGTCAAAAGTATTGCAGAATGCTCCCCTTAGAGCATTCTGCACTACTTTTGACCTGCATTAAGGGATAATCGGTCTTGAAAACCAATTTTCGGTCTTTTTGAGAGTGGCCGTTTTACACAGGTTTTACTGTATTGTCTCCTTATATAAGGGATAATCCACCAGAATGAAAAGGGTTAAAGAGAAACATGCTTTACAAGGTAGAATTATGACTAAGTCACAGAAGTATGAAAGGGAGCTCAGTGGCTCAGTGGTAGAGTGCTCTACTCGAGACCGAGGGGCTGCGGTTTTGAGCCTCACTAGCGTCACTGTGATGTGTCCTTGAGCAAGACACATTAATCCTAGCTTAGTACTGGTTCAACCCAAGAAAACCTGTCCCTACATTACTGAATGATTGTTGATGGGACGTAAAGAATCAAAACAGAAGTATTAAATGTAGGGTCAAGGTCACTGGATCACACTCTTGCATATAGTTTTTGTCCTGGACATATACTTTCAAGCATGCTCTAGAAGCAATTCAGAGAAGAGCTACAAAATTTTTGCCAGAACCTAAGGACAAGAACCAATCCATGACTATGAGAGACTTAAATATCTTAATTTACATGTACAGTGCATCTATAATTGGGGCATATATAGGAATGGACAGATTAACACAAGAATTGTGTTATAAAGGGACACTTTTACAAAGGAATTATAGGAAAATGACCATGAAATTCCTGTGTTATATCAAAACCATGTTAAAATGAAGTGTGTTATAAAGGAACTTTGTTTGTTTTGTTGCTTTACAACCCAAGACAACAGCTATGGTCATGGTGGGACGGTCAGTTCACCTAACCATACTTTTTTCCTGGGCAAGCTTGAACAAGCAGTTAATCAGTACTTTGTGCTCATACTTTCGCTTGAACATGTAACTGACAACATTCTGCCGTGAATGATTCAGCGGAAGGGAGGAGAATGACCGTAGAAATTATTTCATAATCAATCTCCACGAAAGTATGGGACCGGCCGGGATCAAACTCGCGACCCCTGGATCTGCAGTCAGACTCGCATCTGTTGCTAGACACGTTACAGACTGCGCTAAAGGACCTGGTAAGATGTTATAAAGGAACTGCTGTTGGAGGAACACAGTGGCTCAGTTGGTAGAGAGAATTTGCCTGGGGATCAAAGGGTTGCTAGTTCGAGCCTCAGCTGCCTCACCACCAGTGGAGTCACTGTGCTGTGTCCTTGAGCAAGACATTTTATCCACTGCCTAGTACTCGTTCAACCCACGAAGACCCGTCCCAACATGACTGAAAAATTGTTGACCGGGACGTAAAGAATCAAAGCCATAAATAAAGGAACTGCACTGTATCACTGCGGTAGAGCTCACTTACTGCTTGCCAGTGCTAAAAGTGCAGAAATCTTGATTTGCTTTTTTATGGAACTCATACATGTATACATAAAAAGTCCGGATAAGAAAAATGATTTGAGCATAAAATTGTAATTTTATCTTTTTTGAGACGGTTCTTTTGAGTACCCACAACATATGTTTGGTTGAAAATAAGAAAACTAATTTCTGATTACACGCTCAAATCCAGAGGCCTGTATACATAACCTTACAAACAACACAACCATAGGTTTAGATAAACAAAATTTTTGAGCGCAAAATTGTAAATATTTTCTTACCAATAAGTTTTAGCATATATTGTGAGTACTCAAAAGAACCATCTTATTGAGATGGTTCTTTTGAGCACCCACAACATATGTTTTGGTTGAAAAATAATATATTTGTTTTTTCTGCTCTCTTAGCTAAAGGCCTGGTTTTGGTTGGTAAATGAGAAAAATAATTTTCATTTATGCACTTATATTTGGAGACCTGTATACATACCCTTACAAACTTAAGTCGGTGATTGAGAATGCGCTCCAGGTCTTTACAGATTCTTGACAAGCCTCCATATGTACTCCAAACATTGTTGCTATGTGTTGCCAGTAAACCCTCGACAGTTGTCTTCAGTCCAATCAATAACGAATGTTTTAATTTTAGGCTGAAACAAGATAATGGCAAGAAATACTAAGGCCAAAAAAAGAAAATGTCTTGGTTCTGGTTACCCTAGGCTACCGACCCTTATATTTTGTGGCCCACTCAAATGTTTTGGAAACTTTTGGGATAATAATGTCTATTTTTAGACTGCTTTTAAGAATTTTTATACTTTTTCCAAACAAAACAGTTTTTATAAAAAAAAGTTTGTCTACCTACTGACCCTAAACATTTTGGAGATGTAACCAGAAACATTGAAGGCATTTTTTTCTTTTGGCCTAAACCAGGGATAGGCAAAGTTTACTCACCCCCTTTTTTAAGCTGTAGGTTTCTTCTATCCAGCTTGAAAGTATAAAATTTGGATAAGCTCGATTTTTATGTTTTCCATATTGAATTTTGCGACAACTATTTTAGTTTTTAAATTTAACAATGAAAGTTTAGGAAAGTTTCCCAGGCTCAACAGGACAGTCGATCTTGTAGACTGGAAAAATTTGCCTGACCGACCACAATTTCACCAGACAGACACCTTATCGGAGAAAGCAACCAAAAAATAACAATTATAAGTTTATTTTTTTTAATGTACTTTATTTCAAAATTTATATGATGTAATATAATATATAAACACTAATGTAACTGTAGAGGCCCTGATCAGACTGTTCCTTATTATTATCATTTTTTTTTTTGCAGAGAAATTTTCTGCCTTTCTCTAGCCGCCAAATTACAGCTCCATTTGCAATGGAAAACAGCCACCTTTCCCAAATTTCATGTCTATTTTTCCCTAGATTAAAAAAAGTTAAAAAATCAAGACAGTCTGAAAACCCCATTACGCCTTATGAGAAACAATGACCCATATCTGAACGTGACAAGTGCCAATTGAATGCATTTGTGTGCTAAAGCATCCCACTTTACTAAAGAGTTTTGCTTTGTGGAGGTGAAATCCTTAATAAAATAACTATCTTTTTTGAAAGTCATGACTTGTTTATCTACCCTGACCTGCAAGAAAACAATTGGTACTTCTACTGTACAACAAAAGCAGCCATGAGCTGGCCATTTTTCAATCTCCAAGTTCACACAAAGATCTCTCACCCCGGCTGACCTCTGGCTGTTTTTATCTTACTTTCATTTTAGCAGCGCTTTCTTCCAACTTTTCTTGCTAAGGAAGAGTCTGGTTTGGTCTCAAATACGGCTTCCAGGTTTGCAAAAACTTTTAAATTTATATTTAACTCCAGAAATCGAAACGATTCCGTTTACACGCAACTTCCGCATTGAATTCTTTCATTACCGCAGATCGGTAAAATCGCTGATATTTTTTCCTAAAAAACTCTTTGAAAAATGTACCTTGTGCAAGCAGTCGAAATTGTTTGGTTGGGTGTTGTGAAAGATCTCATTTCAAGTAATTGCAACCTTCGACAAGGCAACAGACTTATGTACGATCTACAGCATGGCTTTTGGGAGAGGCGCTCCTGTGAGACCCAATTAGTCTCACTTATTGAAGACCTTGCTCGTAAATCAAGTCTAGGCAAGCAAACAGATCTTATTCTTCTAGACTTCTCCAAAGCATTCGACAAGGTCAACCATTCAAAGTTCCTCTGGAAGTTACACTCATATGGCATTAGAAATACCACTTTGTGCTAGATGCAGGCCTTCCTCAGTAATCGGCAGCAGAAGGTTGTGATTGAGGACGAGGAGTCAGAGTCGGTCCCAGTTACTTCAGGAGTCCCTCAGGACTTGGTACTGGGTCCGATTCTGTTCCTTGTCTACATTAACGAACTTCCCCAGGACACAATCTCAGAGGTGCACCTCTTCATGGACGACACCGCCATATACTGACACTTGAAAACAAGAATGACAGTGAGATTTTACAGAGGGACCTGGACAGACTGCAGGCTTGGGAAAGCAAGTGGGATATGGAGTTTAACCCCTCCAAGTGCCAGGTCCCCTCTTGAAACACGGTCAGGTCCTGGAGGTGGTCAGCAGTGCCAGGTACTTGGGGGTGGATATCTCCAGTAACCTTAGCTGTAGCACACATGTAGACAGGGTAGCAACCAATGCAAATAGGTCACTCGGATTCATTTAAAGAAATATAAAGACAAAGTCCCCTAAAGTCAGAGAAATGGCATACCAAACCCTAGTTCATCCCCAGCTTGAATATGCTTCAGCTGTTTGGGAGCCCCACACAAAAAAGACCCACAAAATTGAGATGGTCCAAAGAAGAGCAGCCCGCTGGACCACAAATGATTGGAACAGGACAACTAGTGTCTCTTCATTGTTGCACCAGTTGAACTGGCAAACCCTAGAATAGAGACGATCAGAGAAACGTCAGCACGGTCTCTGTCTCTTCAATAAAATTGTTTATGGCCTCTTGGCCGTGCCCCTCCGCCATTATATAGAGCCTGTAATTAGACCTTCCAGATGCAACTCCATGAACTTTTGGCAATTACACACTGGTAAGGACTACTACAAATATTCATTCTTTCTCCTGGTCATCATCCAGTGGAACGCCCTCCCTGAATATGTTGTTGTCTCTCCAGGTCTCGAGTCATTCAAGACCGCAGTATGAGAGCTTCAGCATCCCAGACCCTAAACAGTGAAAAAGCATGTTTTTATCCTGATTTTAAGTTTTGACCTGCCCCTACCCTATTTTTTATATATACTGATCAATCCGAGTGAGTTGTTTTCAATTATTCCCTCTATTTTCGATCTTGTTTTTAACCTGTCATCTTGTATAAAGCCTCACTGCTATTTCTTTAACCTTTTCCTTGTTTTTCAAGGCCCGATGCACAGTCACCTTGCCAAAATGCCTGCGAGGGTTGGAGTTCTCGAAAATGCTGAATCAGGCGTATTTTTTCGCCAACTTTAAGTTTTGTATGCATTCATTTTCCTGCTGGGGATTCTAATTTTCGCCATTTTTTTTTCTGCTTACGCGTCTCAAACTCCTTCAAAACACCTGGAGGTGACAGGGGTCAGCCTTATTACCCCAGGACACCCCAGGACACATAAAGACACTCAAAGATACCTTTACTCGATCATTCTTACTATGTTTTGAAATCAAATTAGGTTTATTTTAATTGAATATATCATAAAATCAAATATTACCATTCGAAAATATTGAGTATGTTTTGTCGCAGTATGAATAGCCAAGAGATTACCCAAGGACACCTCAACATACCATAGGACAAGCAGGATACATACAAGATAACTCAGTATAACTTTATTTGTATTTTTAAGTATTATTTGATCAATTTAAGATGTATGTTTATTAAATGCATCATGCAACTGAGTTCTACCGTTCAAAAATTAAGTATGACATTGTCCCAGTATGGATAGTTCAGATGGTTCCCATCAGGACACCTCACTATATACCAAGACACTTCAGTACCCCCAAGAACTCCATATTATATAATTATTTGCTTGTTTTATCAAATGCTTGATGATTAAATGCTTCTATCTTAAAATTTGAATCTTCGTCTAGGTATCTGGAAGCAAATTTGAGAGAGTCCTGCAGTATACATACCACTGTAGTGCCGACAGGTTTTCCCAGTCTTGTGTAGTAATACGGTATGCAAATGAGGACAGCCGCATGATTGCATAAGCCTTTAGAGTGCTAACCTGTTTGCCAGGTTTATGTATTATCACGAGGAGCACGTGGCTGAATATCGAGTGTGCGAAATGAACCGCTAATCCAGGAGAAGACGACCAGATATTGGAGTGAACAGACGTCACGTTATACAGAGAAGAGCTCACAGTGGTGTAGCCTATCTTGAAGAATAGTCAGATATACAGTCGTTGACGACCCAGTACATTATACTCCCTGTGCGGACTACGGACCTACAGAGAGATATTCATGGAAGATAACAGAACCAGTGAGTTATACTGTAATTGTGGCATTTCATCCCAAGCCCTGGCCTGTTTTCACAACACCACTTATACTGCTCGATTCAGACTTTAATAATATTATATAAATGGTAATTCATATAAATTATTGGGGTCATGATAATATTTTTTGTTGTAAAAACTTACATAGTTTTACCAAAAGAGCATGTTATTAATGTATATTTTGGCGTCTTGGGGTGTCCTGGGGTATTAAGACTGACCGGAGATGACAGAGGGAGTGCACATCTGCCGGTCCTCTGACTTTCAAAATGACTGATTGCACCCCTACACTATACCACTAAGTTGATCCCCTTATGGACAGCGGTAGATTTAACCTCTGAGCAACTAGAATTTACCAAACCTTTTGTGAAAGCTAGTACTTGCCATAAAATGAGTCACTTTGTTGACAGGTAGCAAGAAATCAAACATTTGAGTGAGAAAAAAGCACTGAGGCGACAAGCTAGAACGTGTTTATTGATTTTCATTGAGCTATTTATTTTGTGCTTATGGATATGTGTAAAGTAGAACTTTGTGAAGACGCAAAACGAAGAGAAACATGCAATTTTAACCTTTGAACATCCTCCTCTTCCTCAAAGTCAGCCATTTTGGATTGATTGTCGCTTACGGATCAAATATAAACATTAATAAATGATTCCACTTGTACAATTACAATTGTTGTAAGTTTTCATATTGTTGATGATTTAAATAGCTGAATTATTTTTTCAAAATGCCCTAAATTTAGTTTGAAAAGCAACTACAAAAACTTACATTAGATATTTTAAATGCCGTAAGCAATATTGGATAAAAACTATTTTCTAGGCAAACTCAAACTCCCCATGCCTAACCCCCCAACACAATGGTTCTTCGCTAAATTTACCTTACTTTTGGCTAATAGGTGGGGGGCGTATAATAGGCATTGCCTCTTGTTCAAGGGATCTCCAATTGAGTTGGTCGAGCATAGCTGTTACGCTTGACCTGTAATCGTAATTACTGGTCGTCCAGCGTGCGGCCATTCTTTGAACTTTTCAAGCTGGAGTTTTTTTTCCTCTTAGTGTAAGGGTCCCAAATGGGGGCCGCATACTCCAGCTGGGGACGGACAAGCGTATCATAGGCGGTTTCTCTCACTTTTTAGGTTTTTTTATTTAATATTTCTCCGTATGTAACCAAAGTTCTTTTTGCATTTTTAATAATACGGTCAATGTGGGAGTTCCAAGATAGGCCACTAGAGATGTCAACCCTAAGTACTTAGCACTTGTGATAACTTCCAGGATCTGACCATGTAAAGTATACAGTGTTCATTGCTTTCCTGGCCGTTGTCACCCGCACCACCTGACACTTAGAGGGGATGAATTTGTCACTCTGATATCATCAGCATTCTGGATGGTGCGATGAATTGGGGGCACAAGCAGACAGAATTGATCATCATGGACTTCGCAAAGGCCTTCGACAGGGTCCCACACAGGAGGCTCTTACATAAAGTCGATTACTATGGGATACGAGGGTCCACCCATAAATGGATCAGCTCATGGCTCTCTGGGCGCAGTCAACAAGTAGTTTTAGACGGTCAAGCCTCAGATCCAGTCCCTGTTTTATCCGGTGTACCCCAGGGGTCGGTCTTAGGACCGATCCTTTGTTTATTATATAAATAATTTACCTGATAATATCAAGTCTTCAGTTCGCCTGTTCGCAGACGATTGTGTCTTGTATAGAAACATTCATTCATTCATTTCAAGACTGTATCATTTTGCAGGAAGATCTTGACAGTCTTGGGATCTGGGAGGCCAATTGGCAAATGGAATTCAATGTTGCCAAATGTCCCTCTATGAGAGTGACTCGGCTTTACTCACACAAACAAATCATTCATGACTACACTCTGCATCAGCAAACTTTGGAAAACGTTCAGTCCGCGAAATATCTTGATATAACAATCACAGAGAACATGGATTGGGGTCGGTGACCCTAAAATGCGTAAAGGACTCCTTTTCGCGTAAAGGACTCCTTTTCGCGAAAAGGACTTTTATTTTTGCGAAAAGGACTTTTATTATGGCTAAAACTATTCATTAGGATTGTTTTTGATATTTAATGTTATAAAACTGAAGTTAAACGATATTAATCTATCAATATTATGCAGTAGAAATAGTTTTTGAAACGGCATTTCACGGAAATGGCAGATATATGACTAACGAAAAGGAGTTTCATTATTAAGAAAAGGACTAAACTTAAAGCTAGAGATTTCAATGCGACCAGTTTGTCTACTTATGATTTTTCTACTCTTTACACTACTTTACCTCATAATTTAATTAAAGATAAACTTATTGATCTTATTGAAAGTACCTTCCAGAGAGAAGGCTCTCCTTACCTTGCATGTAGTGACAGAAATGCATTTTTTACTTCAGAAAAACCTAAAAAATATCATGCATGGTCGTGTCAAAATGTATGCGATGCGCTGACCTTTTTGTTGGACAACATTTTTATTCGATTTGGCACCAAGCTCTATAGACAAGTTGTTGGGATTCCTATGGGCACTAATTGTGCTCCCCTGGTTGCAGATTTATTCCTGTTTTGTTATGAAAGGGACTTTATGATGTCTCTTTCTGATGATAAGCAGGCTGATGTTATTGATGCGTTTAACACTACTTCCAGATATTTGGACGATATTTTAAATATTAATAATGTTTATTTTGACAATATGGTTAGTCAAATATACCATTCAGAGCTCCAACTTAATAAAGCCAATGCCTCTGATACCGAAGCCGCATTTTTAGACTTGCATTTGTCAATTTCTAATGATATTGTTTCTACCAAAATTTATGACAAACGTGACGACTTTGATTTTGAAATTGTCAATTTCCCATTTTTAGATGGTGATGTTCCTCGTTCTACATCCTATGGAGTCTATATCTCTCAACTCATTCGTTTTGCTAGAGCATCTAGTTATGTTGCTGACTTCAACACTCGCAATAAATTGTTAACTCAGAAACTTCTTAAACAAGGCTATCGGTATCATAAACTTCGCAAAACATTTTCAAAATTTTATAGACGATACTATGATTTGATTTCTAAATTCCAAGTTGGACTTAAATCTATCTTGCGCCAAGGACTTTCGGAACCTGATTTCTATGGTGACTTGGTGTATAAGTTGAAGAAGATTGTTGGCTCTAATAATTTTTCAGCGCAGTTCATTAAAATAATTTTCCATTATAAAAAGATTGGCTATAACATTAATGTATTGCAACAGACTGCATGCTTGGTAGTCAACCCAATCACGGTTGGCATCTTTGCTTTCCTCTTTAATTGCACGCCGGTTGTTCGGACTTCAGACTCTATGATGGTTCCGACTTAAAGACTTATCTATTGATGAGATGGTAGGGGCCTGATGCTTTGGCTGTTTGTCGGGCCCACCGGGGTTTACCTGTTGGATTTCTTTTGCTCCGGTATTCAGTTTAATTTACTGTTGAGCCCTTATCCTTGCTTTATCTCCTTGTTATATCTTGATTTATATGTTTTAGGAGATGATGCATTGATAAGTTAGGGGTCTTTCATGCAAACCAAATATCTATGTGTTTTGATCCACATCTGAATTAAGGGTGAGGTTGGCGCCGTTAAACCGGTTTAAGCCCTCCAGTAAAATATTTTACTGACAGTTCCAAGGCGGTACTTCTTTTGTGGATCTTTTATGTTTTTGTTCTGTCTTGTGTTTGCTATGTTTTGTGCGCGTCTGCTTATATGTGCTTTGTGGTCACCTGCTGGGAAAGGGCTGACCTCTTGGCTCTCGTTTGTGGTGTCTTCTGTGAGTTTGTCACTTTCCCATTGGTATCCTGGGTCAGGTGTGGTACTTGATTGTATCGATTCCTGATCTTTGCACCATTGCTTACTTTTTGTATCTTATCTATTTTTTCTTATTTATTTATTTAATCTATTTATTTATTTATTTGTTTGTTTATTTAATTAATTAATTAATTAATTATTTATTTGATTTGAATAAAAGTAATCAAGCAGATATCTAGTGTTCAAAAATATAACCCGTACGATACATTATATAGCCTTGCGAAAAGGACTGTCGATACCGTCTGAGACTATGTTTGAATACCCATGTCCGTTTGCATGCTATTATTTTTAAGGAATACAGTAGAAATTAGTATTGTCTGAATAAATAAAACCTCAAGATGTCGAATATTGAGTATTTGAGACAATTGCACCGTAAAAAGTTGTATTTGAAAAGGACTCAATACCGCGTAATGGAGTTTTATTCTTACGAAAAGGACCTCGTTTTAGGGTGCGTAAAGGACTTGATCTTTCATTTATTACGTTCACGAAAAGAGTCTGGACTTTGGACGATTTATAATGCCTGATAATAAATTACTTCCCTGAGTTATATTTATAAATGATCTTAATAGGTTAGCATTTTGCGAAAATGAAGCATAAGCACATCGAGATATTGATACGTTTGGCATAGAAGAGCACCAAAGACTCTGGTGAACCTGCTCAACGGCGCAGGCCCAGAAGATTGTTTTTTTTTTTTTAATTTTATACGCGCCTTTTGATGTTTAATATACTAATTGCAGAAAGAAAAAATATTACTACTTTAAATTGGCTTTAAATTACCGAAATGCAACTGTGCGTCAATAATCATGCATGATTACTGTTATGATGTCTTTGTTTGAATCGATTCTTTACGTTCCATCAACAATCTTTCAGCTTTAAAGGGACATGTCTTCCTGGACTGAGCACGTACTGAGCTAGGATTAATGTTCTTGCTCAAAGACACAACACAGTGACGTCGGTGAGGCTCGAACCAGCGGCCCCTCGGTCTGATGATGTATTTGTAAAATTAGGGATTAGATGTAGGTAAATATAGCAAAAGACAAATCAAATACGCCAAATTATTTTTTTATTGAAGCAAGAACGGTATAAGAACGGTCCCTGCTGAAGTCAGGACCGCTTTTAAAACCATTAAATCACATTTAAGGTTCTTTTTCTTTCTTTTTTCAGACTTGTCTGCAAAGGCAACATATTTTTTAATTTAACCTAAATTCAATTTAGCAAAGTTTTGAAGGCAAAAATGTGCCCTAGAATGCACCGAATTGCACCATTTTTTTTTCAAAAAAAATTCGGAGGGCATGCCCCCGGACCCCCTAGCATGGCTTCTCGCCTTTTGCGCACGCAGGAAATTACTTCAAGTTTCAAATATGGTGAAAAAGATTTTTATTTTGTGACATGTTGAAAGGAAGCCCATTTCTATCCCGTTTTAAAGCAGTGAGGGATCTAGCAAGAATGTGCCCATGCACAGACTCATATGAGCCTTCGCTGCTCGAGAGGATAAGTGTTATATTTTGGGTGCTCAAAAGAAACGTCTTAATGAGACGGTTCTTTTGAGTTAATTGGCCATGTTTATTGTCAATGTGTCAAAGAATGTGATAATCCGTTTATTCTGATTGATTTTGAACAGACTTTAATTGGGGACACGCGTGCGATATGATAAAAATGAAATTAACCATGAAAAGATTGCACAGCTAGCTAGTAGGGCTAGACGCATAAAATATTTTCGTCAAATGCATGTACATGCCGCCAGCAGTGAACGCTCTTGCGAGAATGCGCATTTGTACAGGATCGACTTAGCATTCGCTGCTCGCATGTGTGTAAGCTTTATTGATTTATACTGTCTCGTCCACAAATATTCGCTAAGCTTCTTGCAGCTTCTGGTCCGGTTTAATTGTGATTGCTGATAACACTCGGAATGGATTATGTTGCAGAGTGTACGAGTCTTTAAACGACTTTGAATGGTCGTGGATACAGCGTAGCTCTGACACTGTATACTTGGTGATTGAAAATTCGTTTAGCGTCTTGCATCTTCTGGTCCGTTTTAATTGTGATTGGTGATAACACTCAAAATGGTTATATTGCAGGGGGTACGAGACTTAAAACGACTTTGAATTGTCGTGGATACAGCATACCTATGACGCTGTATGCATGGTGATTGAAGATTCGTGTTATACAACGGCCTATTTTATTTGTCTTTTACTATATTAACCTATTTTACAAAGACATCATGACAGTTGTCATGCATTATTGACGCACAGTTGCATTTTGGTAATTTAAAGCTTTCCGAAATAGTGATATATTTTCTTTCTGTAATTAGTATTTAACCTCATAAAGGCGCGTATAAAATCAAAATCACATATCTTCTGGACCTGCGCCGTTGAGCAGGTTCGCCAGAGTCTTAGTTGCTCTACTATGCCAAACGTATCAATATCTCGATGTGCTCAAGATATGCTTCATTTTCGCAAAAAGCTAACCTATTAAGATCATCTATACATATAAGAAGTAATTTATTACCAGGCATTAAAAATGGTCACAAAGTCCAGGCTCTTTTCGTGAACGTGATATATGAAGATCAAGTCCTTTTACGCCAAACCGAAAAACGAGGTCCTTTTCGTAAGAATAAAACTCCTTTATGCGGTTTTGAGCCCTTTTCAAATTCAATTTTTATGGTGCAATTGTCTCAAATACTCAATATTCGACACCTTGAGGTTTTATTTATTCAGACTATACTAATTTCTACTGTATTCCTTAAAAATAATAGCATGCAAACGGATATGGATATTCAAACATAGTCTCAGACGGTATCGACAGTCCTTTTCGCAAGGCTGTATAATGTATCGTACACAGTTGCTTTTTCGGATTATATTATTTTTTGAACACTAGATATCTGCTTGCTTACTATAATTTAAATCAAATAAATAAATACTAAAATAAATAAATAGATAAATAAATAAATGAGAAAAATAGATCAGATACAATGTCCTTTTCTTAATAACGAAACTCCTTTTTGCAAGTCATTATTTATGCCATTTCCGTAAAATATCGTTTCAAAAACTATTTCTACTGCATAATATTGATAGATTAATATCGTTTAACTCTAGTTTTATAATATTAAATATCAAAAACAACCCTAATGAATAGTTTTAGTCATAATAAAAGTCCTTTTCGCAAAAATAAAAGTCCTTTTCGCGAAAAGGAGTCCTTTACGCGAAAAGGAGTCCTTTACGCATTTTAGGGTCACCCGATTGGGGTCAACATATCTCTGATATTTCGTCGAAAGCAACTAAGACTTTAGGTTTTCTTTTAAGGCCCATATTTAAAACTCAGATTCAACAAGTGGAGAAGGTACAGAGGGCTGCAGCCCGCTGGACCTGCAGTATTGCACTAGTATAGTGCATCCAGCTAATAGAGACTGGGCGTGTCAGACAGAGCGCTGTCATACACTGTCAAATAAGACTAGTCTACAGTAAGTTGGGTGTAAAAGCCTATGTACGCTTTACTCGTGCACGCTTTACTCGTGCAACCAACTGAAGCGCAGACGACAAGGGTGACCAACTTTATACGTTAGCATGCCTGGTAAACGTTTATCTTTAGTATGCTGCATGCCAAGAAATCCCAGTGCGAAATGCTACTTTAAGGATTTCAGCTAGCTAATACACACATCAGTGTTGTTACTATGGTAACGAACTAGGTCTACTCTCCGCTGTGATAACACAGCTTATATTTACACATAAACTCGTTCTGCGAGCGAATTTAGCGGCAGATTTAAACCACCTAAGAAATTAGGAAGATTTGGCTGATAGCGGGAAAATATCCCTTAAAGCAGAGAAGGGGCCCGGGGCTTGATCTGGAACTAAACTGTTTGCCACTCCAGTGATTATATTTCCTGAATGTTTTTTTAAATCAGCTGACAACAAAAATCATTATCCAACATGCATAGAGTTATTTTAATAGACCCATGAATAAAAAAAGTGCGTACATGTAAATTCGGACCCAAAATAACATTACTGGGTCCGAGATGTATAACAATTATTTGAGCCGTGGCATGACATTTCCAACAATGTGGCATTTTGACAAGTGTAGACTCAAACGAGCCTGTGCAGCCTCCTTTTAAGCTTACAAACCTCAAATGGTGTTAAGTCAGTAGCTTAACAGTCATAGAATATTCAAGCGACTAGCAAAAGCTCTGATCAGACTGCGCATATGGGCAGGCTGATCTGAGGCTTTGCTGGTCGCACATACCACATTGTTGGAAATCTCATTTCACGGCTCAATTTTTTCATTGATTAAGAGGAAATACTGGCGCCTTTTGTCGTCTGCTGATCTAAGCAAACAGTTTGGTCCAATTTGAAAATTAAAAAAATGTTAAAAAGTGATGGAAAATGAGATTTTCACATATAAATCTGTCCATCTGAAGCGGGATCTGAAGACTTTACCCAAAACACTCGGACAATTTCCATTATTACCAGTGCTGGACATATAGATGATATAGGTTCCTGCTATTTTCCTTAAATATAAATACAAATCCATTTTACTATGTAACGGTAGCAATTCCAGAATGCTATCCTGATTAGAGTGCCCCAGGAGCAGTCTTATCTGGGGTTACAATGTTTGCTAAGCCCTAGCATACCATTTGCAACCAGTCATCGAACGGTTTTAATGTCCGCTGTTGTATATTAGAAAACAATGCATAATGTAGACCCACATGTTCTTTGTCATTAATGTCTTACTCGAAACTCACTTTTATAACTCGAAACTCGCTTTTCTTACTCGAAACTCACTTTTATAACTCGAAACTCGCTTTTCTTACTCGAAACTCACTTTTCTTACTCGAAACTCGCTTTTCTTACTCGAAACTCTGTTTTCTTACTCGAAACTCGCTTTTCTTACTCGAAACTCGCTTTTCTTACTCGAAACTCGCTACTCGAAAAATAGAACTCCTCTGCAGAGATAACACACCTATAGCTGCCTCTGAGGGTAAACACAGGCTACGCTAGTGTACTAGAGCAGCTTTACACATAAAAATCGATCAGTAGCAGGATTCTGTGGAGTCTTAAAGTGGTAGGGATTTCTTGGCATGGCTGGGGACCTGCTGCATTTCATTTTCCGGGATGGATATGTTGTGAAAGTTTTGGGGAGGGTAGATTTGCATTTTCTTCAAATTCTGTCTGATGTCGCGTCAGATGTTGGTGTTAATTTGTGTAACGTCAAAAGTTGTTTAAACGCGTCAAACAATGAGATTTTCACAGATAAGAGAGGCGATCTTCCTTGCGTTAATATTTCCAAGCACACATGCCCAGTTGTAAAATAATCAGATGAAAAGTTTGTTTTGGTTTATATATATATATTTAAGTTTTTTAAGGTTTTTTAAATACATGTTTCCGAGTAGAATTACGAAAAGTAAGGTATACCCAGGTAAGCACAATTATTTTCAGTAGTAAATGCGATTGGTCGGTTGGTGCTTATTAACTGCATAAATCTATTCTCGTTGCAGTAGACTTCAATGGACAGACGGACGGGCAGACAGGGTGATTATAGGTCTTAAGGATATCTTCGCTGCACACACCTTTGCATGTTTTATATTAAAATTAGCCAATACGTAAGCGTTTGGTACTTATCGCATTGTCCGGCAACTAGGACTCGCGAAAGTCTGTGTAATGGTACATTCTCGTCAGAGTAAAGTATAAATGTAGATGATAAATAGCTGTAGAATTGAGACCTCTATCACCGCTTGATACATGTATGTCAGCATCCACATTTTCACGAGGCTTTTGCGTATATCCGATAATGACCAAAATATCGCCAAGAGTTAGTGTTGGCCCAAACAAACATGTAGATGTTACGGCCCAACTGGCAATAACTTCCCAACTCGGAATATTTGGTTGTTCCTAGTTCGGACGTCCCATTTTAAAATCGGAAGACCCTGTTTCCTGTTTACCGGTGGAGTGCATTAAACAGCTGTTCAATGTCCAAGAGCTTTTTTATATTTGATTTGAGAATAGCAAGAGTGGAAAACAACCTAAACTGCCGGTGCAAGGTTCGCAGATACAAAAACTACAACTACGTTACTTACACAAAGTTATACTATTGTTGGATTTGCTGGTGGTCAGGAAGTATCAGTTTTCGTGGGTTGGCGGTCATACTATTCTGTGTTTATTTTTATGCTTGACGTCTCAGTCAGCATCATGTGCGGATCCAGAGGGGGATAGGGGGTCCGGACCCCCTGGAAAATCACAAGTTATATTCACAAGTTATATGGGTTTCTTATAAAACTTTCTATCGGGACCCCCCCCCCCCCCCCCCCCCCCCGCCCACTGGAAAGTGTTGGACCCCCTCTGAAATCTTCGACAATTAGTTTTCTCTGAAATAAACCTCCGGACCCCCTCTGTATAACTGTAAACTAAGTCGAGGACTAAAAACAAAAAGTCATGACTTTCACAACCCAGGAGTCCTTGAATCGCATGTTTTTGTGTTTGTTTTGTTTTTTTTCAATCAGTACATGACATACCTATAAATACAACACTGGGATAGGAAAAGCCGGGAGGTGCCGGGGGAAGGTGTGACCTGAATTGTCAGTCTGTATTTACCAATTGAATGATTCGAAGGATATGTACAATCTGCAGGTAAAGCAAAATGTGGACGATGACTGACAGGACTTATTACTGATGTGAGGACTATGTAAAATTTACGCGAGACTTTCAAGCATCCATTATTCCGTCTTACAATAAATTGAAAGTAAAATTAGACCAAATAAAAAAATAGAATAGGTAGATTCACAGAAACCGCCACATCTGGTTGAAAGGACCCCACATTATAACTTTCTGAAAAAGTGCACATTTGATCAAACAGTAATGGTGTGGCAGTACTGGGTTGTAACGACTCTGACGCCGTCCATTTTGGGTAATTTTGGTTCTTTTCACCATCCATTTCGGCCAAACATTGCAGCCATAATTTTGTCCGATTTCCCCTGTTTTTGTAAGTTATCGAGCCGAAAAAGTGTAAGTTTTTAATTTCTTGAGTGAAATCTAAACTGTTAGATGTGCTGATGTTTTCCTTATCAATAATTTTTTTCACATGACAAGATTGATATCGAAGGAATAAAATAACAAGTACAACCTTTATAAAAATGGCACTCCTATTTTTTAAAAAAAATATCGCATCCGAGGGCCTGAACAAAAAGGAAAAATAAAACCCTCCGCTGCCGCATCTGTTTTTCAATAAAAGTGTCTATTCAATTTTTGGGAGCCTTAAAGCGGAAAAAAGTTGATAAGTGTGGCAGTTGATTGTCAAATTTCAGACTTGCATTTTAGCTCACCTGAGCCATTGGCTCATGGTGAGAGTGATCATTGGATGTCCATCGTCAGTTGTGTGTCGTGTATCTTGTGTCGTCAACAATTGACCGGGCCTCGTAGCGCAGTCAGTAACGTGTCTGGCAACAGATGCGAGTCTGACTGCAGATCCAGGGGTTGCGAGTTCGATCCCGGCCCAGTCCCATACTTTCGTGGAGATTGATCATGAAATAATTTCTATGGTTATTCTCCTCCCTTCCGCTGAATCATTTAAGACGGATTGTTGTCAGTAACAAGCGAAAGTATGTGCAGCAAGTACTGGTTAACTGCTTCATGCGCGGATCCAGGAATTTTCGTCAGGGGGATCCAGGTCAATCTGACAAAAAAGCTCTGACAACGTGTTTTTTTTGTTTGATTTGATTTGATTCTTTATGTCCCATCAACAATCTTTCAGTTAAACAGGTACGGGTCTTCCTGGGTTGAACCAGTACTAAGCTAGGATAAATGTGACTTGCTCAAGGACCACAACGCAGTGACGCCGGTGAGGCTCGAACCCGGGGCCCTTCGGTCTGGAGTCAAGCATGTTTTTTTTTTGTTTTTTTAGTCCTCAGCTTATTACAGAAGTCAAATGGTTAATTTCAAAGAAAACTATCATTTTTCAAGGTTCCAGAGGGGGTCCAACATTTTCCATGGGGGTCCAACTTTTCCAGGGGGGGGGGGGGGGTCCAATTGCTTATTCCCTATAGAAACCCATATAACTTGTGATTTTCCAGGGGGGGGGGTCCAGACCCCCTGTCCCCATCTAGATCCTCACTTGTGCTTGTTCAAGCTTGCCCATGAAAAAGTGTGGTTAGGTGAACTGACTGTCCAGCCATGGCCATAGCTGTTGACTTAGGACGTAAAGCAACAAAAACAAACAAAAAAAAAAAATCATCAACAATTGCTTCAAAGGACAACTTGACAGGAATGATCCTTATATCGCCTTCTTTAATAATTGTTCAAATGGTTCTGGTCCGTTGCATATTTAAGTCACACAGGCTAAAAATAGATTTTCAAAATGAAACCTTTAACATATGGAGATGGGGCCACGGCTTAAAAGTCTCATCCGACAGACTGGTGAAGCCGGGAATCAAACCTGTGACCCCTAGTTTATAAGGCGAGCAGTTTATCCACTAGGCAACACCACGGTGGCTCCTCAGATGTGTATGATTTGAAACAAAAAAAACACTTGCATATTTTTGCTTTATCAGCAAGTTATCAAATGCTTAACCCTTTAATCCAAAGGCTATTTTTAGATCCACCCATTCTTAAAAAAATGAAGAAAATTTTTGGTGAAGTTTTGAGTAATTTTGAAAATATTATGGAAAATAGAGCATTTGCTCTTAAGGAGCAAATACTCCATTTTCTGTAAAATTTTCAAATAGTACATGATATTTCAAAGGTGTCAAAAGACGTTATCATGGAGTAAAGGGTTAAACTATCCATCAGCAAAAGATCCGTCAAAACAGAGGACTGCTATTGTAAATTGCCTGTCTGTCTGTGATTAAACAAGTATTAACAGTTTTAGCTTTTTGTTGTAAAAAGGCCAAAAAAAGGGCTGTGTAGCGCAGTTGGTACTCACAGTGTCTTTCTGCAGGTACATTTCTAACTGCAGATCCTGAGGGGTTGCTGGTTCAATCATTTTAATAATTCAGTTGCGATATCTTTTTGGGTTTCATTTCACTTTGGTTATTATTATTAATATGTAATTGATGATCTGAGTGCAAAAACTGTTTGGTCCCTGTCAAGGGTGCTCATCAGGAAAAACACCCCATTACAGTCAAATGTAGTAGCCCAGCATTTGAAGTGTAAAATCAGTATGAAATTAAATGTGCCTCCAGCCTAAATTAAAATTTTATTTGTTTCCCCTTACACGACCGACCCTGAAAAAAGGGCCCTACTCAAAGAATTTTATTTCTATTTTCAGTCAAGAATTTTTTTTTAAATCTCATTGCAAACTAAGAGAATTGTCCAATGTAATCAGTGTTATCTTAGCAAATTGTTTGTGTATTCAATTATATTGCCTATAGTAGGACTATATATACAGTTAAACCTGCCTAAAATGGCCACTCAAAGATATACACAACAAAGGTCGTTAAGACAAATGGGCGATAAATGCCGAGCATTCTGCAATACTTTTGACCTGCCATATGCGATAATCTGTCTTGAAAAAAACAAACAATTTTTTTGTATTTTTTTGAGTGGCCTCTTAAGACAGGTTTTACTGTATACAATTAAGTTTAATGGGTATCCAATTTGAGAAGTTAAAAAAAATCGACCGACCGACCCATACCTGTAAAACAGGGTCGGGTAAGGGGAAACAAAAATAAGGTTGGCCCCGAAAGCTCATGAAAAGAACATCCTAATCTCACTGTAGGTTTTGTACTTCTGGTATTTGCGGCTTCTTTTATAGAATTCAGGTCAAATGATTCAAGCAGCCATTTTCCCTGGTTCATTAACACTACATTCTATCATCAGCTGCAGACCCTGCTGAGAGGTTGATTGCCTACCATGACTGTTAATAGCCATTCTGCCAAAATATTCAATTCTTTGCATGATAAGGGCCATTTTGTCATCTGCTGATAACCCTTGCAAACAGTTAGGACCCACATTAGGCCCGACAAAATGTCGGGCCTAATCTGGATCCAAAGTGTTTGACACTGAAAGAATTTTTCGGAAAAGGTGATTTTGAAAGAAATCAACAGACGACACAAAATCATAAAAATTTACCAAGCGTGCAAGATAATGGTCCTCACTGACCTCGGCGCTTTGATAAAATTAGATATGGTTCTAACATAGCCATATGGTTCTAGCAATCATCTATTACAGACTGTAAAGACCAGTGCCTCTAATACATAGCTCTGTCTCATTAGCTACTTGCTCCTTTTATTTATGTGTTTTGGTTACACTTGGCAGGAATGGCTGGTATTTTATGCTAATAAAAGCCTTTGCAAACAGTTTGGAGCAGATCAGGACTGATAAAATGTTTGACTTGATCTGGATCCAAACTGTCTGACACCCAGATATGGTATTTATTGAATACAGCTTTGAAAGAGTTGATTCTGAAGACAACAAAAAAACTCCCCATCTCTGATGAATGCATTAAATATTGCAGTAAGGTGTGAAACTGCTATCAAAACAAATGGTCCTTTATATAAACATCCTCAATTAGGTGTTTGTCCTAATCTCTTAAATGTGTTAAGTCTAAATTAACCATAGTCCTGCTGAGCAGATATGCTTCCTGTTGCTTCAGATTAAGTTATTGGATCATGTCACAGTTTTCAATGCAATCTGTGTATAATTGTGACCTGATATGCAAACTGGTTGGAAAGATTTACTTTTTAGTAACTTATTGACCAGAACAAGGGTGATACATTTGTAAATCACTCTCAGATTGAATTAATTCAGATGCATATAATATTAGCAATGTTACCTGGTCCTCACTTACCAGTATCAAAGTATGAAAGTGTTTGAAGTAACAATTTAAGTCACAAAATGACCCTAAACATAGATCCTTAAAAGCGTAAAATTGTTATTTGTTCTGTGTCAATTTAAACATGTGTTTTGGGTGCTCAAAAGAAACTTCTCATTGAGACGGGTCTTTTGAGTACCCACAACAAATGTTTTAGTCAAGTAATAAGGAAAATAATTTTCAGGTACACACTCTTTTGTTTGTTTGTTTGATTTGATTCTTTACGTCCCATCAACATTCTTTCAGTTATACAGGGACGGGTCTTCCTGGGTTGAACCAGTACTAAGCTAGGATAAATGTGTCTTGCTCAAGGACCACAACGCAGTGACGCCGGTGAGGCTCGAACCTGCGGCCCCTTGGTCTCGAGTCAAGCACCCTACCACTGAGCCACTGCACTCCTCTAAGGTTCACACTCTTATCTGGGGGCCTGCCTGCATAGAATTTAGATATTGTTAACCCCATTTGAAGATAACAATGAATATGTACTATATGGACTGTAGCAGAGTTTCTATATTCACCAGATGCATAGAAAAAGGCCTATTAGGTAGATCAGAAAACCCTTACAGTAGCGAGCCAGTTGCAACTGAACAACATTGCCAATTATGTCTAAAAGACAGAGGCATTTATATTTACATTTTAAATCCTGTGACAGGACTTTAGTTAAGAGTGTGTGATGAAAATTTAATTTCCTTATTTCTCAACCAAAACATATGTTGTGGGTACTCAAAAGAACTATCTCAATGAGACGGTTCTTTTGAGCACCCAAAACATATGTTAAAATTTGGGTAAGAAAATATTTACAATTTTACGCTGAAATTTTTGTTTATCTAAACCTGCTGTGATTTAATATCGTTTAACCATTGGCCCAGTCAATATGAACATTGACCGCCTTTTTGCCAACCATGATGGAAGACTGCCAAAGTATGCATATAGTTGTTACTATTATATAATGGGTAAGAGAGTATTTAAAATTTTTCAGAGTTCTCACTTGGGCTAAAAAAATAAGTGTTTCTTCGGCCATTTTTTTTTTTAAAAAACCGATGAGGCAGGCAGGTTTTTATTTTTTATTTCCCCAAAACAGAAGAGGCCACTTATTTTTTTATTTCATCGAAAACTAATGTCAGGCCCCCTTTTTGTTCATTTTAAGTATAAAAATGTGGATATTTTGATTTTGAAATATGAATAGAATAAATGTGGCCACTTTTTTATTCAAGTCTGAAAAGAAGACAGGTGAGGGGCATTTGAAACAGATGAGGGAGGGCCTGAGAAACAATGTATATTTTTTCTATTTGGCCATTAGCTGTGAACTAAGCAGTTTAAAATACTTTCAGGCATAAATTAAAAAAAATATATGCCTAAAGCCAAAAAGAAGTACATTGTTTCTCAGGCCCTCCCTCATCTGTTTCACATTCCCCATATGTCTTTTTTTCAGACTTGAATAAAAAGAAAGTGAATAAAAAATATATGTAATATGTTATAGCTGTTTCCCATTACGTTTGTGAATCTGTAATGTGCGTAATGAAGCAGGTCTTGCTTTGATACTATGTTTATTATACCCGCTTTTTTCTTTAGAAAAAAAGGGTATAAAATTTCATGTCAAATCCGTCTGTCTGTCTGTCCGTCCGTCCGTCACGTTTCTTGTAAATGTATCTCCTCCTAAACCGTTAGAGGTAGCAACTTCAAACTTTGTTGGTGAATATGTCACATGATGTAGAGGGTACTGGGCAACATTTAGTGTGACCTTGACCCCAAGGTCAAGGTCAAATAATGCATTTTCTTGTAAATGTATCTACTCCTAAATGGTTAGACGCAGCAACTTCAAACTTTGTAGCTGAATAGGTCACTTGATGTAGAGGGTACTGGGCAAAATTTGGTGTGACCTTGACCCCAAGGTCAAGGTCAAAGATTGAATTTTCTTGTAAATGCTTCTCATCCTAACGCTTTTTACGTAGTAACTTCAAACTCTGTAGGTGCATATGTCACATGCTGTGGAAGGCACTGGGCAACATTTTGTGTGACCCTGACCTGAAGGTCAAGGTCAAATAATGTATTTTCTTGTAAATGCATCTTCTTAAAACTTGCTGGTGCACTAAGGTCACATGATGTGGGGGGTACTCGGCAACATTTTGTGTGATGTATTTTTTTTTTTGTAAATGCATCTTCTCCTTAACCATTGGCAGTAGCAACTTCAAACTTTGCAGGTACATAGGTCACATGATGTAGAGGGCAATGCTTCATGTGGCCTTGGTCAAGGTCAAATCAAATATTTCTTGTAAATGCATTTCCTCCTAAACCGTTGGACATAGCAGCTTCAAATTTTGCAGGTGCATAGGTCAAGGTCAAAAGTGAAATAGTGTACTTTCTTGTAAATGCATCTCCTGCTAAACGGTTGGACGTAGCATTTTCAAAAACTTTGCAGATGCTTTGGTTAGCTCAAAAGCGGGTATTTGCGATGGTGAACCATTGACTGAAGTCTAGTTATGTTTGGTATCCAAGTAAATAAAGAATTTAAATATAACTGTGGCATAAATCACAAATTGCACCCAGGCTTTCCAGGTATATTTTACCTAAACACATTATGTTCCTACAAGCCCACATAGCTTACACTGAGTACTTTATTAGTTGTTTACTCTGTCAGACTTATTTAGGCTTCTCCACTCAAAAAATGCCTGGTGTCTGTCTTTCCATCTGTAGAAAAAAGCTTGTGTACTCCCCAGGGGGGGGGGGGGGGGGGGGTACTCTGATATTTTTATACATACATAGGCTCGGGTCATTTTTTTTGGTTCAAAATTTTGAATTTCAAAATTTTTTGGGGTTTTCAGAAAAAAAAAATTTTTTTGGGGGGATATTTTTTTGGGGTCATTACAAAATTGGACTATATTTAGTGGTCATTGCTATGTATTTTAGGGTCTTTTCTTAAGGTCAAGGTACAGAATTGAGGATATTTTTTGGGGTTGCCAAAATTTCAAATATTTTTTTGGGGGTGCTTGAAATTCCTGATATTTTTTTGGGGGGGTGAACGGTAGATGCTGGACCCGAGCCTACGTATGAAGAAAAAATGAGAGTACCCCCGGGGTGTACTCAATAATTTTAATACCATTTGAGATATTTTGATGATATTTGGTATACATAAATATCAGGTCAAGTCAGTATGTCATGTGCAAGAATGGTTGCTCTCCTTTGCTGCACTTTTGAGTTATCTCCCTTGAATGAACTTTACAGCGGTAAGCTTGTGCGCTCAATAACTCTTGAACCTTTTGAGATTGTTGGTTAAATCCTGAAGTCTCAAAACTAATTAAGCTAATGATTTATGCTTTGCTTACCACTGAGTCAAGTTGGGCCTTGGCAGTTGTCAGTTTAATACTGTACTCTAAAAAAGGATGTGTACTAAGTACAGGTTTACTCACCACTTTGGTATACATGGGTGTAAGTTTTCAGGATTTTGCCAGAATTCAGGATTCTGAGGCTGACTTTCTGTGAGTTTTTTTCCCCGCATTACTTCAGTTAAAGACAAATGGCCGTTGATACTAACAATATTTTTTGTTGACATTCTGCAAATTTTAAGATTTAAATTTCTTAAGATGAGGATGTCGGTTTGGTTTATTTTGATGTTTTATGTCCCAGTCAACAGCTACCGTCATGTCGTTGGTTGTAAATTACGTACTTTCACTCATAAAAAATTAGGTACTTAGCATATTTTGATACCTCTAATTGTATTTCATTGAAGTATTTCTAGATGGGGCATTTTGGAACTTGGAATATCCCTTGTGCCAGGTGATTTGGTGTGTTTTAACTCTAAATAGGTTAAGTAACTGTAACAAATAATGCTTATATTGGAAACCAACAGAGGTAACATATTTTGACACCTCTAATTGTATTTCATGGAAATATTTCTACAGGGCGCATTTTGGAACTTGGAATATCCCTAGTTCAAGTTGAATAAGTGTGTTTTAACTCTAGTTTAAGTAACTGTAACAATTTATATTGAAAGCAGACATATTCTTTTGTTGTATAGCATATTCTGACACATCTAATTGGATTTCATGGAAATATTCCAAGATGGGGCATTTCCCAACTTGGAATATCCCTATATCCAGGTGATTTGGTGTGTTTTCAACTCTAAATAGGTTAAGTAACTGTAACAAATTATACTTATATTGCAGACAGACAAATTAATTTAGGTACTTAGAATTTTCTGACACTGTCTAATTGGACTTCAAGGAAATATCCCGAGATGTGAAGTTTCCAAACTTGGAATATCACTTGTTTCAAGTGATTTTGTGTGTTTCAACATTAATTAGGTAAATTTACTGTGACAAATGATACTTATAGTGGAAACAGACATAATTATGTGGGTATTAAGCATATTTTGACACATCTAATTGGATTTCATGGAAATATTCGAAGATGGGGCACTTCCCAACATGGAATATTAATTTCCTCAAGTGATTTGGTGTGCTTCAGCATTTATTAGTTAAAGTTACTGTGACAAATGATACTTATAGTGGAAAGGGGCACATTCATCTAGGTACTAAGCATATTCTGACACCATTTATTGGATTTCATGGAAATATTCCAAGATGGGGCACTTCCCAACTTGGAATATTACTTATTTCAAGTGATTTGGTGTGTTTCAACATTAATGAGTTAAACTTATTGTGACAAATGATACTTATAGTGGAAACAGACATATTTATGTGGGTATTGAGCATATTTCAACACATCTAATTGGATTTCATGGAAATATTCAAAGATGGGGCACTTCCCAACTTGGAATATTAATTTCCTCAAGTGATTTGGTGTGCTTCAGCATTTATTAGTTAAAGTTACTGTGACAAATGATACTTATAATGGAAAGGGGCACATACACCAATTATTGGATTTCATGGAAATATTCGGAGGTGGGGCACTTCCCAACTTAGCATATTATTTATTTCAAGTGATTTGGTGTGTTTCAACATTAATGAGTTAAACTTATTGTGACAAATGATACTTATCGTGGGACCAGACATATTTATGTGGGTATTGAGCATATTTCAACACATCTAATTGGATTTCATGGAAATATTCAAAGATGGGGCACTTCCCAACTTGGAATATCACTTATTTTAAGTGATTTGATGTGTTTCCACATTAATTAGGTAAATTTAATGTTACAAATGATATTTATAGTGGAAACAGACATATTTATGTGTGTATTGAGCATATTTGGACACATCTAATTGGAATTCATGGAAATATTCCAAGTTTGGGGATTTCCCAACTTGAAATATTACTTATCTCAAGTGATTTGTTGTGCTTCAACATTTTTTAGTTAAAGTTACTGTGACAAATGGATACTAACAGTGGAAAGGAGCATATTAATCTAGGTACTTAGCATATCCTTACACTACTAATTGGATTTCATGGAAATATTCCAAGATGGGGCACTTCCCAACTTGGAATATTACTTATTTCAAGTGATTTGGTGTGTTTCAACATTAATTAGGTAAATTTATTGTGACAAATGACACTTATAGTGGAAACAGACATAATTTTGTGGATATTGAGCATATTTCGACAAATCTAATTGGATTTCATGCAAATATTCCAAGATGGGGCACTTCCCAACTTTGAATATCAATTTCTTCAAGTGATTTTGTGTGCTTCAGCATTTATAAATTAAAGTAACTGTGACAAATGATACTTACAGTGGAAAGGGGCACATTCATCTAGGTACTTAGCATATTCTGACACCATTTATTGGATTTCATGGAATATTCCAAGATGGGGCACTTCCCAATTTGGAATATTACTTATTTCAAGTGATTTGGTGTGTTTCGACAATAATGAGTTAAATTTATTGTGACGAATGACACTTATAGTGGAAACAGACATAATTATGTGGGTATTGAGCATATTTTGACACATCTAATTGGATTTCATGGAAATATTCGAAGATGGGGCACTTCCCAACTTAGAATATAAATTTCCTCAAGTGATTTGGTGTGCTTCAGCATTAATTAGTTAAAGTTACTGTGACAAATGATACTTATAGTGGAAAGGGGCACATTCGTCTAGGTACTAAGCATATTCTGACACCATTTATTGGATTTCATGGAAATATTCCAAGATGGGGCACTTCCCAACTTGGAATATAACTTATTTCAAGTGATTTGGTGTGTTTCAACATTAATGAGATAAACTTATTGTGACAAATGATACTTATAGTGGAAACAGACATATTTATGTGGGTATTGAGCATATTTCAACACATCTAATTGGATTTCATGGAAATATTCAAAGATGGGGCACTTCCCACTTTAGAATATTAATTTCCTCAAGTGTTTTGGTGTGCTTCAGCATTCATTAGTTAAAGTTACTGTGACTAATGATACTAACAGTGGAAAGGAGCATATTAATCTGGGTACTAAGCATATCCTGACACCACTAATTGGATTTCATGGAAATATTCCAAGATGGGGCACTTCCCAACTTGGAATATCATTTATTTAAAGTGATTTGGTGTGTTGCAACATTAATTAGGTAAATTTATTGTGACAAATGATACTTATGGTGGAAACAGACATAATTTTGTGGATATTGAGCATATTTCGACAAATCTAATTGGATTTCATGGAAATATTTCAAGTTGGGGGATTTCCCAACTATGAATATCAATTTCTTCAAGTGATTTTGTGTGCTTCAGCATTTATTAGTTAAAGTAACTGTGACAAATGATACTTAAAGTGGAAAGGGGCACATTCATCTAGGTACTTAGCATATTCTGACACCATTTATTGGATTTCATGGAAATATTCCAAGATGGGGCACTTCCCAACTTAGAATATTACTTATTTCAAGTGATTTGGTGTGTTGCAACATTAATTAGGTAAATTTATTGTGACAAATGACACTTATAGTGGAAACAGACATAATTTTGTGGATATTGAGCATATTTCTACAAATCTAATTGGATTTCATGGAAATATTTCAAGTTCGGGGATTTCCCAACTGTGAATATCAATTTCTTCAAGTGATTTTGTGTGCTTCAGCATTTATTAGTTAAAGTAACTGTGACAAATGATACTTTCAGTGGAAAGGGGCACATTCATCTAGGTACTTAGCATATTCTGACACCATTTATTGGATTTCATGGAAATATTCCAAGATGGGGCACTTCCCAACTTGGAATATATCTTATTTCAAGTGATTTGGTGTGTTTCGACAATAATGAGTTAAATTTATTGTGACAAATGACACTTATAGTGGAAACAGACATTATTATGTGGGTATTGAGCATATTTTGACACATCTAATTGGATTTCATGGAAATATTCCAAGATGGGGCACTTCCCAACCTCAAATATTAATTTCCTCAAGTGATTTGGTGTGCTTCAGCATTAATAAGTTAAAGATACTGTGACAAATGATACTTACAGTGGAAAAGGACATATTAATTAGGTTTCTTAGCATATTGTGACACCATTTATTGGATTCATGTTAATCTAGGCACTTACTATATTCTAATTTTAACTAATAAATGCTTAGTACCTAGATTCATATGTCCCTTTCCACTGTGAGTATCATTTGTCACAGTAACTTTAACTAATAAATGCTGAAGCACACCAAATCACTTGAAGAAATTGATATTCCAAGTTGGGAAAACCCCAAACTTGGGGAATATTTTCATGAAATCCAATAAGATGTGTCAAAATATGTTCAATACCCACATAAATTTGTCTGTTTCCACTATAAGTATCATTTGTCACAATAAATTTACCTAATTAATATTGAAACACACCAAATCACTTGAAATAAGTGATATTCCAAGTTGGGAAGTGCCCCATCGTGGAATATTTCCATGAAATCTAATTAGATGTGTCCAAATATGCACAATAACCACATAATATGTCTGTTTCCACTATAAGTCTCATTTGTCACAATAAATTTACCTAATAAATATTTAATTAATGTTGAAACACACCATTCAACTTGAAATAAGTGATATTCCTAGTTGGGAAATGCCCCATCTTAGAATATTTCCATGAAATCCAATTAGATGTGTCCAAATATGCTCAATACCCACATAAATATGTCTGTTTCCACTATAAGTATCATTTGTCACAATAAATTTACCTTATTAATATTGAAACACACCAAATCACTTGAAATAAGTGATATTCCAAGTTCGGAAGTGCCCCATCTTGGAATATTTCCATGAAATCAAATTAGTGGTGTCCGAATATGCTAAGTGCTTAGAATAATATGCTCCTTTCCACTTTAAGTATCATTTGTCACAGTTACTTTAACAACTTAATGCTGAAGCCAACCAAATCACTTGAAGAAATTGATATTCCAAGTTGGGAAGTGCCCCATCTTGGAATATTTGCATGAAATCAAATAAGATGTGTCCAAATATGCTAAGTACCTAATTCAATATGTCTGTTTCCACTATAAGTATCATTTGTCACATGTATTTTATCTAATTAATGTTGAAACAAACCAAATGACTTGAAATAAGTGATATTCCTAGTTGGGAAATGCCCCGTATTAGAATATTTCCATGAAATCCAATTAGATGTGTCCAAATATGCTCAGTACCCACATACATATGTCTGTTTCCACTATAAGTATCATTTGTCACAATAAATTTACCTTATTAATATTGAAACACACCAAATCACTTGAAATAAGTGATATTCCAAGTTGGGAAGTGCCCCATCTTGGAATATTTCCATGAAATCCAATTAGTGGTGTCCCAATATGCTAAGTACCTAGAATAATATGATCCTTTCCACTGTAAGTATCATTTGTCACAGTAACTTTAACTACTAAATGCTGAAGCACACCAAATCACTTGAAGAAATTGATATTCCAAGTTGGGAAGTGCCCCATCTTGGAATATTTCAAAGTTATCCAATTAGATGTGTCAAAATATGCTCAATACCCACATAAATATGTCTGTTTCCACTATAAGTATCATTTGTCACAATAAATTTACCTAATTAATGTTGAAACACACCAAATCACTTGAAATATAAGTAATATTCCAAGTTGGGAAGAGCCCCATTTTGGAATACTTCCATGAAATCCAATTAAATGTGTCCAAATATGCTCAATACCCACATAAATATGTCTGTTTCCACTATAAGTATCATTTGTCACAATAAATTTACCTAATTAATATTGAAACACACCAAATCACTTGAAATAAGTGATATTCCAAGTTGGGAATTGCCCCATCTTGGAATATTTCCATGAAATCCAGTAAGTGGTGTCTGAATATGCTAAGTGCCTAGAATTATAATGCTCCTTTCCACTTTAAGTATCATTTGTCACAGTAACTTTAACTACTAAATGCTGAAGCACACCAAATCACTTGATGAAATTGATATTCCAAGTTGAGAAGTGCCCCATCTTGGAATATTTGCATGAAATCTAATAAGATGTGTCCAAATATGCTAAGTACCTAATTCAATATGTATGTTCCAACTAAAAGTATCATTTGTCACATGTATTTTAACTAATTTAGTTTGAAACACACCAAATCACTTGAAATAAGTGATATTCCTAGTTGGGAAGTGCCCCATCTTGGAATATTTCCATGAATCCAATTAGATGTGTCCAAATATGCTCAATACCCACATAAATATGTCTTTTTCCACTATAAGTATCATTTGTCACAATAAATTTTACCTAATAAATGTTGAAACACACCAAATTTCTTGAAATAAAAGTGATATTCCAAGTTTGGAAGTGCCCCATCTTGGAATATTTCCATGAAATCCAATTAGATGTGTCCAAATATGCTCAATACCCACATAAATATGTCTGTTTCCACTATAAGTATCATTTGTCACAATAAATTTACCTAATTAATATTGAAGCACACCAAATCACTTGAAATAAGTGATATTCCAAGTTGGGAAGTGCCCCATCTTGGAATATTTCCATGAAATCCAATTAGTGGTGTCCGAATATGCTAAGTGCTTAAAATAATATGTTCCCTCCACTTTAAGTATCATTTGTCACAGTTACTTTAACAACTAAATGCTGAAGCCAACCAAATCACTTGAAGAAATTGATATTCCAAGTTGGGAAGTGCCCCATCTTGGAATATTTGCATGAAATCAAATAAGATGTGTCCAAATATGCTAAGTACCTAATTAATTATGTCTGTTTCCAATATAAGTATCATTTGTCACATGTATTATCTAATTAATGTTGAAACAAACCTAATGACTTGAAATAAGTGATATTCCTAGTTGGGAAATGCCCCATATCAAAATATTTCCATGAAATCCAATTATATGTGTCCAAATATGCTCAGTTCCCACATACATAGGTCTGTTTCCACTATAAGTATCATGTATCACAATAAATTTACCTAATTAATATTGAAACACACCAAATCACTTGAAATAAGTGATATTCCAAGTTGGAAAGTGCCCCATCTTGGAATATTTCCATGAAATCCTATTAGTGGGGTCCCAATATGCTAAGTACCTAGAATAATATGCTCCTTTCCACTGTAAGTATCATTTGTCACAGTAACTTTAACTACTAAATGCTGAAGCACACCAAATCACTTGAAGAAATTGATATTCCAAGTTGGGAAGTGCCCCATCTTGGAATATTTCAAAAAAATCCAATTAGATGTGTCAAAATATGCTAAATACCCACATAAATATGTCTGTTTCCACTATAAGTATAATTAGTCACAATAAATTTACCTAATTAATGTTGAAACACACCAAATCACTTGAAATATAAGTGATATTCCAAGTTGGGAAGTGCCCCATTTTGGAATATTTCCATGAAATCCAATTAAATGTGTCCAAATATGCTCAATACCCACATAAATATGTCTGTTTCCACTATAAGTATAATTTGTCACAATAAATTTACCTAATTAATATTGAAACACACCAAATCACTTGAAATAAGTGATATTCCAAGTTTGGAAGTGCCCCATCTTGGAATATATCCATGAAATCCAATTAGTGGTGTCCAAATATTCTAAGTGCCTAGAATTATAATGCTCCTTTCCACTTTAAGTATCATTTGTCAAAGTAATTTTAACTACTTAATGCTGAAGCACACCAAATCACTTGAAGAAATTGATATTCCAAGTTGGGAAGTGCCCCATCTTGGAATATTTGCATGAAATCCAATGAGATGTGTCCAAATATGCTAAGTGCCTAATTCAATATGTATGTTCCAACTAAAAGTATCATTTGTCACATGTATTTTAGCTAATTTATGTTGAAACACACCAAATCACTTGAAATAAGTGATATTCCTAGTTGGGAAGTGCCCCATCTTGGAATATTTCCATGAAATCCAATTAGATGTGTCCAAATATGCTCAATACCCACATAAATATGTCTTTTTCCACTATAAGTATCATTTGTCACAATAAATTTACCTAATTAATGTTGAAACACACCAAATTTCTTGAAATAAAAGTGATATTCCAAGTTGGGAAGTGCCCCATCTTGGAATATTTCCATGAAATCCAATTAGATGTGTCCAAATATGCTCAATACCCACATAAATATGTCCGTTTACACTATAAGTATCATTTGTCACAATAAATTTACCTAATTAATATTGAAACACACCAAATCACTTGAAATAAGTGATATTCCAAGTTGGGAAGTGCCCCATCTTGGAATATTTCCAAGAAATCCAATTAGTGGTGTCCGAATATGCTAAGTGCCTAGAATTATAATGCTCATTTCCACTTTAAGTATCATTTGTCAAAGTAACTTTAACTACTAAATGCTGAAGCACACCAAATCACTTGAAGAAATTGATATTCCAAGTTGGGAAGTGCCCCATCTTGGAATATTTGCATGAAAGCCAATAAGATGTGTCCAAATATGCTAAGTACCTAATTCAATATGTATGTTCCAACTAAAAGTATCATTTGTCACATGTATTTTAACTAATTTATGTTGAAACACACCAAATCACTTGAAATAAGTGATATTCCTAGTTGGGAAGTGCCCCATCTTGAAATATTTCCATGAAATCCAATAAGATGTGTCCAAATATGCTCAATACCCACATAAATATGTCTTTTTCCACTATAAGTATCATTTGTCACATTAAATTTACCTAATTAATGTTGAAACACACCAAATTTCTTGAAAAAAAAGTGATATTCCAAGTTGGGAAGTGCCCCATCTTGGAATATTTCCATGAAATCCAATTAGATGTGTCCAAATATGCTCAATACCCACATAAATATGTCTGTTTACACTATAAGTATCATTTGTCACAATAATTTTACCTAATTAATATTGAAACACACCAAATCACTTGAAATAAGTGATATTCCAAGTTGGGAAGTGCCCCATCTTGGAATATTTCCAAGAAATCCAATTAGTGGTGTCCGAATATGCTAAGTGCTTAGAATAATATGCTCCTTTCCACTTTAAGTATCATTTATCACAGTTACTTTAACAACTAAATGCTGAAGCCAACCAAATCACTTGAAGAAATTGATATTCCAAGTTGGGAAGTGCCCCATCTTGGAATATTTGCATGAAATCAAATAAGATGTGTCCAATTATGCTAAGTACCTTATTCAATATGTCTGTTTCCACTATTAGTATCATTTGTCACATGTATTTTATCTAATTAATGTTGAAACAAACCAAATGACTTGAAATAAGTGATATTCCTAGTTGGGAAATGCCCCATATTAGAATATTTCCATGAAATCCAATTATATGTGTCCAAATATGCTCAGTACCCACATACATATGTCTGTTTCCACTATAAGTATCATGTATCACAATAAATTTACCTAATTAATATTGAAACACACCAAATCACTTGAAATAAGTGATATTCCAAGTTGGGAAGTGCCCCATCTTGGAATATTTCCATGAAATCCAATTAGATGTGTCCCAATATGCTAAGTACCTAGAATAATATGCTCCTTTCCACTTTAAGTATCATTTGTCACAGTAACTTTAACTACTAAATGCTGAAGCACACCAAATCACTTGAAGAAATTGATATTCCAAGTTGGGAAGTGCCCCATCTTGGAATATTTGCATGAAATCCAATAAGATGTGTCCAATGATGCTAAGTACCTAATTCAATATGTATGTTCCAACTAAAAGTATCATTTGTCACAATAAATTTACCTAATTAATATTGAAACACACCAAATCACTTGCAATAAGTGATATTCCAAGTTGGGAAGTGCCCCATCTTGGAATATTTCCATGAAATCCAATTAGATGTGTCCCAATATGCTAAGTACCTAGAATAATATGCTCCTTTCCACTGTAAGTATCATTTGTCACGGTAACTTTAACTACTAAATGCTGAAGCACACCAAATCACTTGAAGAAATTGATATTCCAAGTTGGGTAGTGCCCCATCTTGGAATATTTGCATGAAATCCAATAAGACGTGTCCAATTATGCTAAGTACCAAATTAATATGTATGTTCCAACTAAAAGTATCATTTGTCACAATAAATTTACCTAATTAATATTGAAACACACCAAATCACTTGCAATAAATGATATTCCTAGTTGGGAAGTGCCCAATCTTGGAATATTTCCATGAAATCAAATTAGATGTGTCCAAATATGCTCAATACCCACATAATTATGTCTTTTTCCACTTTAAGTATCATTTGTCACAATAAATTTACCTAATTAATTCTGAAACACACCAAAACACTTGAAATAAAAGTGATATTCCAAGTTGGGAAGTGCCCCATCTTTGAATATTTCATAGAAATCCAATTAGATGTGTCCAAATATGCTCAATACCGACATAAATATGTCTGTTTCCACTATAAGTATCATTTGTCACAATTAATTTACCTAATGTATATTGAAACACATCAAATCACTTGAAATAAGTGATATTCCAAGTTGGGAAGTGCCCCATCTTGGAATATTTCCATGAAATCCAATTAATGGTGTCCGAATATGCTAAGTGCCCAGAATAATATGCTCCTTTCCACTTTATGTATCATTTGTCACAGTAACTTTAACAACTAAATGCTCAGGCACACCAAATCACTTGATGTAATTGATATTCCAAGTTGGGAAGTGCCCCATCTTTGAATATTTGCATGAAATCCAATAAGATGTGTCCAAATATGATAAGTACCTAATTCAATATGTCTGTTTCCACTATAAGTATCATTTGTCACATGTATTTTATCTAATTAATGTTGAAACAAACCAAATGACTTAAAATAATTGATATTCCTAGTTGGGAAATGCCCCATCTTAGAATATTTCCATGAAATCAAATTAGATGTGTCCAAATATGCTCAATACCCACATGCATATGTCTGTTTCCACTATAATTATCATTTGTCACAATAAATTTACCTAATTAATATTGAAACACACCAAATCCCTTGAAATAAGTGATATTCCAAGTTGGGAAGTGCCCCATCTTGGAATATTTCAATGAAATCAAATTAGCTGTGTCAAAATATGCTCAATACCCACATAAATATGTCTGTTTCCACTATAAGTATCATTTGTTACAATAAATTTACCTAACTAATGTTGAAACACACCAAATCACTTGAAATATAAGTGATATTCCAAGTTGGGAAGTGCCCCATCTTGGAATATTTCCATGAAATCCAATTAGATGTGTCCAAATATGCTCAATACTCACATAAATATGTCTGTTTCCACTATAATCATAATTTGTCACAATACATTTACCTAATGTATATTGAAACACACCAAATCACTTGAAATAAGTGATATTCCAAGTTGGGAAGTGCCCCATCTTGGAATATTTCCATGAAATCCAGTTAGTGGTGTCCGAATATGCTAAGTGCCTAGAATAATATGCTCCTTTCCACTTTAAGTATCATTTGTCAAAGTAACTTTAACTACTAAATGCTTTAGCACACCAAATCACTTGAAGAAATTGATATTCCAAGTTGGGAAGTGCCCCATCTTGGAATATTTGCATGAAATCCAATAAGATGTGTCCAAATATGCTAATAACCTAATTCAATATGTATGTTCCAACTAAAAGTATCATTTGTCACAATAAATTTACCTAATTAATATTGAAACACACCAAATCACTTGAAATAAGTGATATTCCAAGTTGGGAAGTGCCCCATCTTGGAATATTTCCATGAAAGCCAATTTAAGTGGTGTCCGAATATGCTGAAGCACACCAAATCACTTGAAGAAATTGATATTCCAAGTTGGGAAGTGCCCCATCTTGGAATATTTGCATGAAATCCAATAAGATGTGTCCAAATATGCTAAGTACCTTATTCAATATGTATGCTCCAACTAAAAGTATCATTTGTCACATGGATTTTAACTAATTAATGTTGAAACAAACCAAATCACTTGGAATAAGTGATATTCCAAGTTGGGAAGTGCCCCATCTTGGAATATTTCAATGGAATCAAATAAGATGTGTCAAAATATGCTCAATACCCACATAAATAATGTTTGTTTCCACCATAAGTATCATTTGTCACAATAAATTTACCTAATTAATATTGAAACACACCAAATCACTTGAAATAAGTGATATTCCAAGTTGGGAAGTGCCCCATCTTGGAATATTTCCATGAAATCCAATTAGTGGTGTCCAAATATGCTCAATACCCACATAAATATGTCTGTTTCCACTATAAGTATCATTTGTCACAATAAACTTACCTAATTAAAATTGAAACACACCAAATCACTTGAAATATGTGATATTCCAAGTTGGGAAGTGCCCCATCTTGGAATATTTCCATGAAATCCAATTAGTGGTGTCCGAATATGCTGAGTACCTAGAATAATATGCTCCTTTCCACTTTAAGTATCATCTGTCACAGTATCTTTAACTACTAAATGCTGAAGCACACCAAACCACTTGAAGAAATTGATATTCCAAGTTGGGAAGTGCCCCATCTTGGAATATTTGCATGAAATCCAATAAGATGTGTCCAAATATGCTAAGTACCTTATTCAATATGTATGCTCCAACTAAAAGTATCATTTGTCACATGGATTTTAACTAATTAATGTTGAAACAAACCAAATGACTTGAAATAAGTGATATTCCTAGTTGGAAAATGCCCCATCTTAGAATATTTCCATGAAATCAAATTAGATATGTCCAAATATACTCAATACCCACATAAATATCATTTTTTCACAGAAAATTTACCTAATTAATGCTTTACATGAGGAAGTTACCAGTGCATATATAAGTTAACTTACCAGATGTCCTTTCCTTTTGGGGTTCAATTCTTGTCTAATACATGTATAATCTCTTTTTTGAAATGTTGAGCTGAATATTTGGGTTACATATCCATTCCAAAGGATGAGACCACCATACTTATTATATGACTCAATCTCTCTGAAAATGTATTGTAACACTATAGGCTCCATTCCACGAGCCTCACCGGCATCACTGCGTTGTGTCTTTGAGCAAGAACATTAATCCTAGCTTAGTACTGGTTCAACCCAGGAAGACCCGTCCCTTTATAACTGAAAGATTGTTGATGGGACGTAAAGAATCAAACAAACAAAATAGGCTCCATTCCAGCAAGTAAAGTGTCTGTCTATTGTTTTGGTTCTTTGTAGAACTTAGATCCCAGATGTTTTGGTTCTTTGTAGAACTTAGATCCCAGACTCAGTCAACAATTTTCCAGTCATGCATGCCTGTTTTCCTGTCTTCCTGGGTGAAAAATACAAAGCATAGAGTAAAGTGTCTTGCTCAAGGCTTCAACAAAGTTCCTCATGAATCCATCTATTGATGTGTATAATGGCCATGTAAAAGGCATCCTGATGGCACTGAGACAGAAATAAGTACATATAACAGTGACCAACTGGATGCCTTCAACAGAACCAATATCTTAAGTCTTCAGAAAAAGTGCCAGTAACGGCATGCTTGTAAGTGAACAGAGTACAGGTACCATATGACAAAACAAATTGCAGATGATGCAGGTTAATGTCCATCATCATTATCTGCTGCATGTCTCCAATTCTCAGAAACAAAGAATTAAGAAGTAAACTTTTATTTAAAACAAGAGAATCGTTTAAACTGATGTATGCTCCCCAAATAAAGGCATTGTTCAAAAAGGGCTGCAAGTTGATTTCTCTAGTGTTAATGTTATGCTCTGGCCAAAATTTAAGTATAACAAAGGACAATAACTCCTAAATCATGCCAAAGAGAATTATGGTTCTTGTACACTGCACCTCTCCTCATACAGATCTATCTACATGTACCAATTAAATGTCAAAATGATACCTATTATAGTTTTTGTGCTATGGTCCCGAAAGAATTTAAGTATGAAAAATAACAAAGGGAAGTAACCCCTAAATTATGCAAAAGAGAATTATGGTTATTGCATTTCTTCGCATGGAGATCGATCTACAAACAAAGTTTATTGTTGATATCTCATAACTTTTGTGTTATGATGCAGATTGTGTGGTTTAACAAGTGCCAAGAAATACCCAAAAGTAATCATGAGAAACCTAATGCAGTTCATTACATGTATATATTCATATTTGGAGATTTTAAACTTGTTTTCCTATTAAATAAAAATCCCATGGCAATTATGGAGCAAAAGTGTGGGCATGTCAGTTCACATATTTCCATGGCAGGTAATACCTACATGTACGGGTGTAAGTTCGGAATTTCCAAAATTCGGATCTTATAAATCTTAAAACTTGAAGAATTCCAACAAAACATTGTCAGTTTGAATGGTTAGGAAAGAAAATCAATAAACAAGTGTTTCTCAGACCACTTTTTGAAAAACAGATGAGGCAGGCATGTTTAATTTTTATTTTTTATTTCCCAAAAAACAGATGGGGCCATTTTTTTTAAAATTTCATCCAAACCAATTGAGGCACCTTTTTTGTTCATTTTAAGCATAAAAAAAGGTTGATATTTTGATTTTGACATATGAATAAAATAAATGAGGCCACTTCATTTTTATTGAAGTCTGAAAAAAGACAAATGAGGGGCATTTAAAACAGATGAGGGAGGTTGTGAGAAACATTTTTTTATTTGGCCTTAATTGTCTTTAACTAAAATGAAAAATAACTCAACGGAAAGTCAGCCTCAGAATCCTGAATTCTAGTATAATCCTAAAAAACTTACACCTATACTGGATTCCTCCTTTATCAAGGCCCTTGTTTGTTATCGGGTAAATGCAAATACACAATAATAACACGTAAAATAACTTCATGTGAAAATCAAATGATGCGATAAAGGAGATGACACGATAAAGAAGGGCGTGAGTATATACCAAAGTAGTGAGTGGACCTGTACTCAGTACAAATCCTTTCTTCCACTTGAGTGCAGTAACTGACAACTGCCCAGACCCAACTTGATTCACTGATAAGAAAAGCATGAATCCCTATCAAAGTTGCCAGACTCCAGGTTTGAACCAGCAACTCGGAGTCCTGGATCTCATTTTGGTGCCAACTTCACTGTACATGGAATTTGTCAAAACTACATTGAGCTCTACAGGGATCAAATTTAAGAATTTAACTATACTCACTTAACCATTTTCATTCTGATGCACTTTCCCAAACATATTTATACAATAAGTATGGAATAGTCATTTATACAATAAGTATGGAATAGTCCATTTTTGATTTAAGGGGTCAAATGTCTAAATTTCTAAAATATGGTGTTTTACATCCCTAATGATTTGTTTGATTGTTTGTTTGGTTTAATTTATTGTTTTTTTTTATCTTAGCAAAGGGGATCGCAGCGGCTCAGTGGTAAAGTGTTCGACTAGAGACCAAGGGGATGTGGGTTCAAGCACGTTGTAACCTTGAGCAAGAACATTAATCCTTAGCTTAGTACTGGTTTAACCCAGGAATACCCGTCCCTTTATAACTGAAAGATTGTTGATGGGACATAAAGAATCAAATCAAACAAACAAAATTATCTTGGCAAACAATGAAATACTGCCTGGATTGTCATCACCACAAAACATCACCACAAAATACTGTATGTTTAATGAAGCTGTAGCCTAGGAACACTTGGAAACCAACTGAAGCATGCAGTTCACCTACTTTTAGGTTTGCAACATCTGCTGTAAATGAAACTTACAGAATATTAAGTCAGTTAATTGGTTCATTAATTGCATGACTTAAAGTCTTTGTTCAAAAATTCCTTTTAGTAAGTTCACTCAGAAAATACCAAAATTAGGGACATTTAAAAAAAAGAAGGAAAGACTTTTTTGGAATTTGGCCATTTTAGAGTTCTTTTTTTAGGAAATTAGGGAAGCCTAAAAATTTTGGACGTTTTTTTAGGAATTTTAGGGCCACTTGAAAGCCTTAAAGTGTTAACATATTAACTACCAGTAAAGTACTCAGTGTAAGCTGTGTGGGCTTATACTGCCTTACTTATAGGAACATGTGTACATAGGTCAAATGTGCCTGGAAAGCCTTTATCAATTTGTGATTGATGTAGTTATTTTTAAGCTTTGCTTTGATGCCTAACATACTAAACATAGACATTGTGGGTACTCAAAAGAACCGTCTCAATGAGACGATTCTTTTGAGCAACCAAAATATAAAATAAATTGGTGGAAATAAAAAATATTACAATTTTATACCCAAAAGATTTGCTTATCTTGACCTATGACCTTTTTATGAAATAAATAGGCGTTATCTATAAACAGACGTATAGACTTAAACTTTAAAGCCTTTTATACAGTAGTATTTGTGAAGTTTTTAGCCTTTGTTTCTGGTTATATTTGTATTTTAGTCCTGCTTTACAGTGCAGCAGTATATAATTATATGATTTTTAATATTCTTGAATGCAGTGTTCATGTTAAATCATGTTCTACAGTTGTTTAAACGGTGCTTTTCATAAAATGTCTGCCTGCAAGGTTGCTATTTTTCTAGCACAATGTCCATTTTGCAGACAATGCTGATTTCTCCAATTTTACAACAACAAAAAATAACCTAAAATTTAGATCAAAGTCAATGTGAATATTATGTTTAAAGTCCTTTTATCACTATTTTTTAGCTCTTGACTCTATGCATTAAATTTTGGTTTGAATCAATTATGTAAAGAAATTGTCTCCATTGTATACAAAATTTGTATTTTTTGTTAATTTATTAGCATTTTCTCAGTGTTTTTTCAAAGAATTCTAGTGCTTAAACAAGGTGATTGTTTTTAAGCTTTTTTGAAATACTGAATGAAAATAAACCACCTCACCTGCCTGTCAGTACTGGGATTTGAACCCCCTAGTGCTTAAAGAAGGTGATTGTTTTTAAGCTTTTTTTGAAATACTGAATGAAAATAAACCAGCTCACCGGGATTTGAACCCAGATATACCTACAGGTGTATTAACATAACCCGAGGATGTTCTACCTATTGAACTGTACTGACTCCCAAGGATTAGTGTTGGGTTATTTTCATTTTGAAGTTAATGAAACTTTAAGCATTACATGTACATTCCAAAAATAGCTTTTAATGACTAAGATTTTTTTTTTATCGAAGGCTAGCATTAGTTGTATTTTTGTTTCCACATGAACATGATGAATAACAGAAAACTATACTCAGCTACCCATTTAGCACTTAAGGTTGATCCAAATCTTAAATGATATTTTTTGAAATACAGAATGAAAATAAATCAGCTCCCCTAATCATTGTGAGCAATAAGCATTTTTTCCCAATGTTTCCATATGTTCTATGGCAATTTTTCTAACATCTGTATAAGTTCAAGCATACAAAATAACATATTTTAAATAAAAAAAATGTACTGACCCCAAGTGTCTGTGGCTACCCTGCCTGTCAGCATTGGAGTTTGAAAACAGACATACTTTTAAGTGTATATAGAGTATTAACATTACCCGAGGAATTCTACCAGGGTCAATCACTCAACAACTGCGTGAGCCACTATGCTCCTCTCGAAACTTTAGTATGAAATTAACCATCAGATAGATGCCTACTATCATCTTCAATGACTTCATAAATTGAATAAAAATCCACTTTTAGCTTGAAACCAATACATAATGATGCAGCTAGCAACCATCTTTCAGGCCCCCTAGTGGAACCTTTAAAACCTTTAGAAACCTTTAATTTGGTTGCAATCCTTTAAAACCTTTAATTTGGCTGAAAAACCTTTAATAACCTTTATTTTGATTAATAAACCTTTAAATTTTGCAAGATCAGTTAGAACATAAGCAATAGACCATATGTATGTTGACAAGTAATGTCTGTGACATCTTGAGCTGTATTCATCCTCAGACCATTATGTCTATACTTACCTCTTGCACCAGGGTGACTCTTATAGTCAATTTTTCTGATGCTTCAGATTAGGCAGCAATAAAAAAAGAGTGAGGTAAGCTAAATATAAATGCTTTTGGGTTGATTTCTTGCTTTACATCCATGCTAAACAGCTGAGGTAATGTCAGAATGAATAGTTGATCCTAACCACCCTTTTCCTAAAATCCTTTCACTATTACTCAGTGCTCATCTTTCACTAGTAACTGACAACTAATGAAAGAATGTGCCCGACCTGAGAATAGAACCAGAAAAACTCCAGACATTAGATTGGACATGCTACCAACTGCAATAACTGCGCTAACAAATATAAATGGATAGCATCTATTGGGTTTATTGACTTTTGAATAATGTCCTGGTTTTCTAATGTCATCACATCTAAACAGTGTTATCTACACCCCAAGACTAACACAGACAATATGCATATCTGTCTAAATTTTATATTTAAAAAAGAGCATACAATAAATGGGAGCAATATCCTCTGAAATTGTTCATTTACTGAAGGTAAAATTGTCCTTACAAAATGACCAGAGATGGCTTCTTCTGCTTTCTTGGTTTTCAAAATTTTTAGGGGGAGGACCCCCGGACCCCCTCTCAGATTAGAAGGTATGTGATTTATTTTTCAATCGAATACTGCTCAACACAAGCCTTTAGTTAAAGTGAGGCTTTCAACTAGGTAGTAAACAACACCAGTAATTCCCCTTTAGAGTTGTGATTAATGCGCTATATATTTGTTGGCTAAGGATTTTCTGCACCTCTTTCATACCATCATCTATCATAGCATGGATTTCAAGATCAGGATCCGATATAAATACTAGAAAATTTGATGTTAATTTGCTCTTTATTTTTGTTAGAATTTCAATGAAACAACCTTTATTTTGCCAAAAATAGCCTTTATAAAAAAACCTTTAATTTCATGAGAGTCTGCTAGGGGGCCTGATCTTTGTTATATGTTACAGTAGGCCACAGTATGTAACAAAAAAGTGCTTACAAGGGGCAGGTCCGGGTAGTCTACCTAATGCTGCAAAGCATCATTTTGTAACATATCCTTGCATAGCAAAGCCCCACATAGCTCTATGACTATGTACAGGTAGTACTTGCATTGTGCATGGCACTCTGGTAGAGAGAGGAGACATTGTCATTGGTCTCAGTAATTGCAAGCCCCATCAACCTTCGCCAGAACAAGCACCCCACCTTCGCCCTTTGGTCATTCTTCTCTAAAGATCATTTTTGTCTTGACAAATATTGTAGACCCTGATAAAATGTCACATTATGCGACCTTTCATCTGGGTCATCACAGTTTGCAAAAGTTTGTATTAAGGAGTCATCATTATAAAGAGGGTTAATATTAAGTGAAATTAAATGAGCCAGATTATAAAATCTTTGGTACTTATTTAATGGGTGAATGGTGATGAGCCTGTGCAGTTTCGTCAGAGCATTTACTGCTCGCATATACAGTTAAGACTTAGATGATGATTTAGGCAAACAATAACACTTCTAGTCTCACTAGATAGCCACATTACATTTTCTCACAAGCCTTTTTGAATCTTAAAACAACTGAAAGATCTATGCATTTTTTGGTAGCATACACACAATCGGGGTGAAGTACACGAAAATTGCTTTTTGCTAAACAGCCGTAGCCTTTAGATTTTATGCATTTGCGATATAGGAATTTTACAGTTCAGATATCTTTGAATGTGAAAGATTATTAAGTGTGCATACACAGCTATCTAGTGGGTTAGCTTTAAACAGTAACTTATTTATTTTCATGTCTTAATCATTAAAATTTGATGTCAATGCAAAAATGTATTAATCATTTACATCAATGCAAAAATGTATTAAAGGTTTGGTCTCGCCTAACCCAAACATTGTTGTGGGTACTAAAAAGAATCACCTCATTGAAATGGTACTTTTGAACACCCAAACACATGATTAAATTTATGGATTAGAATATCATTACAGTTTTATTCTCCTTAAGTGACCTTCTCTGGACCTATGATGTATGTAAGTCAGGGCTGTGGAAATACCATGCCCGACTTGTCCGACATGGTCCCATTTCATCCAGGACAAGTTGAAAATTTCTATTTACTTGTCCTTGGACAAGTACAAATGTATTAAATTAATACAATTCTGTATTTCATATTTTGATTAATTATTACGAGCTCACATCTTGCATTGAAAACAGTGTGGTTCCTGATCAGCTGGCTTCTTCAGAAGCCAGCTGGTCTGGATTTACACTGTTTACAAGAGAAGCCAGCTGATCAGGATCCATACTGTTTACAAGAGTTAATATATATCTGGTTTCATACTGTTTTTGAAAGAATAAATTGTTTTAGCACTGTGAGGTATAAGCTAATTTGTTCTTTCGGACAAGTAAAATTTTCTATGGACAAGTACATTTTGACTTTTACTTGTCCCTGGACAAGTATAAAATTTTACTATTTCCACACCTCTGTGTAAGTGTTCTTTAATTTATAATCATTTTGCATCAAAGACTAAGATTGGGGTAGCATGTAAATAAATGAGCCTAAATGTGTGAAAACATGATGCTGTTGGATGCAAAAAACAAAGGCGCAAAGCAGCCTTGCATCAGCACAGTCTGATCAGTGCCTTCGTTATTCGCTCTCTGCAAAATTTGATAGCTAGACTAGTGACACACGAAATTTCATTATTTTAACTAAGCCCCTGGCCTCTAGCTGCGCACAGGCCATTGACATTATGTTACAGCTGTAAAAATGCCAATTTATTTATCTAAGATATACTTCTAGTCAAGGAAGTCGAGTCGACTAGAACAGGAGATCAGGTAAATACGAGCAGTTTATGGGATTTTCACAGTTTATCAGTCAAATGCCTGTGACAGGGAGCGCAGTGGCTCAGTGGTAGAGTGCTTGACTCGAGACCGAGGGTTCGAGCCTCACCGGCGTCACTGCGTTTTGGTCCTTGAGCAAGACACATTTATCCTAGCTTAGTACTGGTTCAAACCAGGAAGACCTGTCCCTGTTTAACTGAAAGATTGTTGATTGGACGTATTTAGAATCAAATCAAACAAACAAACAAAAAAAAATGCCTGTGACCTGGGCATGCTGGTTTGAGCTTGACCTGATAAAACACCACTGACTCTGTGTTGTGTCAGTTACCTTTATTTAATGATGTTTATGCAGTATATTGTACTAGGGGCGAATCGACTAAGAGGGAATCGACTAAGGGGGCGAAACAACTAGGGGGGTGAAACGTCTAATGGGGACGAAACGAATAGTGGGGACGAAATGTCTTGGGGCGAAACGACAAGGGGAGGAAATGGTACACAATGATTAGAACTGCAAGTGATTGCATGAAAAAGAAACCGGGGTGGGCAGCCCTCACTATTCACCAACCGGACATAAAGCTTTAAACTGCACCTGGTATACCAGGAGCGCACCCTACACAGCCAAATGTGAAATGAAAATCTAAACATTCTCCACCCACTCACATCCCTCCCACCACTGCCAGAATGTTTGCTGGAAACCCCCAAAACATTGAACAGACTATGTTATGCACAAGTAAAGAAAGACAACAAAATACAACAACTAATCATAATGCGCATCACTCAGAAACATTCATCTAAAATGCATGTTTTACATTGTTGTTTACATCCGTTGCTTCTGAACCGGATATGGGCGCGATTGATAGTTTTTCCGATAGGTCGTAAAACATAAATAGATCCACACAACAAAAAATAATTCAATAATAATTAGTAAATAATTAGTCTTCTATTCGATCGCTTTTAATGCAGTTTGAAGATGTAATAATATCCCAAGAATAGATTAATAACCAACCTCCCATTTTAAAATGGGACGTCCGAACTAGAAATTTCAAGTTGGGAGGCTTCCGATTTTAAAATGGGGAATATTGCTAGTTGGGTCGTAACATCGACACAAATGAATGAAAACAACAAAGAAATTAATTCATTTGAGATTCGAGCACGCCACGTTTGAGTTTCAGACAGACCCTTTTCATCGTATGGCTTCCAATGAGTTGACTATTACTAATACCTAGCAATATGATGTACTGTCTCGAGACATGTAGTTTTTTGCCACTTTGCGACGTCGCCGCTTGAAAACAAGACCTTTCTAGAATTTTGTAAAAAAATACCATGACAAACTTTATGGGTTAAATTTCATAAAACTTACAGGAATGAAGAGCAAATAGAGAGCAGCAATATCACAGTGTAGGACCGGAAGTGTACGGTATTTGTGCTTGTACATTCTTTTGAGATTGTACATCGACGGATAAGTTATTTGTGCAATGAAGCGAGGGGTAGGTTGACAAGAAGTTTCTCTTTTTTCAAACGCCTTTCATTCTAAGTGGAATTCTGGTGGATGGAAATTAGGTTACACAGGCTGAGCTATCGATTTCCACTATTCGATTTTTTTCATTAAATCCGAAAGTTTCACAAAACAACGAAAATCACGCTATCACCTGGTTTCGTCCGAGTTTCAGTGTCTTTGCAAGCTCGATATCTTCAACCAGACATTTGTTTATTTCAGTTTTTCACTATTTTTCACATTTTTAGTAATCTGTAAACTTAGTTTATAGGCTTGTTTATCGATGCATACAATAAAACTGTCATGGGAGGGGTTTTTGTTTGCACTGTTTAATTCCATATTTGTACGGTTATTTGAACGGCAATTGAACCGGTATTTGGAAATTGCCATAAAAATTTGTACAGTCATCTGCAGCCCTATACCTCTGTAAGAAAGCGTATTTGTGATAAAAAAAAACGTACCGCCGATTCTGTGTTTCCAAATGATCATTTTAAGCACTTACATGTCCGTGTTTGCTAATTTGTTAAAGAGGCATTAGAGATGCTTCTAGTGAACAAGGTCTCTAGCCCCTCTAGCGGATACGTAGATTGATCTGGGGCTACACTGGTCGCAAATACAATAAAGGACCTTTTTTCTCATGAAACAGCTCAAATAGAATAGATTATGATCAGACGACTTCTAAAGAAGGCGCTGTTGCATACTCAAAAGTCCCTTAAACTCAATCCTTTTAGCACATATTATGAATGAACGAGCTCATCAGAGATAATTTCCAAACGGTAGAGGCATCAATGAGAATGCTTGATTTTGTATATTCGTCATCTTAAAGGCAAATAATAAAGATCCTGATCAGGCGACCCCTTTAGAAGCCGACTGATCTGAATCTATTCTGCTTGCAACTGCAACAAAAGTCACGATCGCCTACCGTTAGGCAACCACTCTACAACTAAACTGTTTGCAGAGAGATCGTAGAGCGGTTGCATGTGTTTTTCGGTCGCAAGTCAGTCGCCGATCGGTCGCAACACAGGTGTGACCAAAGCTTAAGTGAAAGTTTAACAAAATAAAACGAAAAAGTAAGCCACCAAAGGGGGCGTCGTTTTGGGTTTTATTTTGTTAAAACTTCACTTAACGACACTGACTGACTTAGTTTTTTAACCGACCTTTTATCGTTCTTAATAACTTTGGCGGGACAACAGAAAGTGGGACATGTCAATGAAAATATTCGTTGCGTCATAGACACGTAGTTATGCAAATTTAAATCTGTCCATTTTGTGACATTTGTGATTGTTTCAAAGGTAAATTATGAGTTCTGTCGTTGCTACGTCTGGCTAATGCATTGAAAGAAGTCAAGTAATTTCACTTACATACATGTACATATGTAGTCAGGCAATAGCAGCTGTTCAATGATATACGGACTTAACAGTGTTTGCATATTGCTATAGACACAAAAGGGTTACTACATATATTCTATTGAATTTGTTGTTTTGTCGATTGTCACCTGCTGAAGTACATATACGCTGATTTTTGTTTTATTTTCGGGCAGATGTCATGTCGAGGATGTTTTATATAGTGAATTGACTCGATGTAACAAAAAAGAGCTCTAGATAAAAGGAATGTTTAGCTTGCTAAATCCTTTATTTCTCATCCAAACCCTTAGTTGAAGTATCCATTACAATCGTCTAAATGAGACGATTCTAATGAGCACCGACAACATGGATTTGTATGAGAACTACGGGATATAGCGTTGCGAAAAGTAAAATTTTATTTATTAGATTTTCTTATTTGTTCGGATCTGTTTTAACCGTTCTGCTTAAAATCAGATATCTTAAGTTATTTTATGGTATTTTTGTTTATTATAGCCTTCTGAAATTTCGTTTAAATACGATTTTCTGTCAGTTTTTAAAAGCTCGTGTATTTTTTCTTGTGCGGTTGCCTCCACTGGCCGTCCTGGACTGTGCTTGTTTTCAAAACCAACATATCCCCTTTTTAAATTCGTCAGTCCATCGGTAAACTGTAGTTTTCGGAAGAGCATCTTTACCACAAACACTTTTCAGGGTATTCAGTATTTTAACTCTTTTAGTATCTCTGTAGTACTCGATTTTTATATACGCTCGTTGTTCAACGGCAGTGAACGTGGCCATTGTGCTTCGAATACCAGTGCGCGACGTGACGTCACGATTGATGACGTCATCATACGCACACCTGACGTTATGTGCGAATGGCTAACAAGACGTACCAGGTATTTACCGAATTTCATCTGTCTAGCATGTTAACTGATTGCGCTATAGAAAAAGTCCAATTCCTAATTGGATGACCCTCGTATGATCTAAACATCTGGCAATACAATTAAGAGGATTTGTCCCCGGATGACTTGCATCATACTCAGATCTAATTCCAAACGCCTATGTACGTATCGACTGGCCAGATAAAACTTTCAGTCAATTGAATCGCGTTATTATTGCCGGACTCTGTGTTTTATAAACTATAATTTCAGCCTAGATTTCTTTTGGCTGAGGGTTTTCGCCATTTTCAGACCGAAATGCAGGCTCCAATGCAATGGGAGTCATAGTATTAGGAAAGGGGATAATTTTTCCAAGGGGATCAACTATTTCATTACACTGGCACTTGAAATTTAGCAGTTTAACTTGCTGCCATTACGATATACCATGATATTATAACTTTAACGTCTGTACTTTGAAAGCGACAACCCTTTATCTATTTAATTATGACTAACAAAAGAAATAAAATGCGTTTTCTGAAAATTAGCTTACCCAAATTACTGTACAAACTAATGACAGATACCTGTACAAACGCAAAGTTGACTTTTGCAAATACCCCGTACAAAAATTAGCATTGAAACCGATACCCTACTTAGCATTTTTACCTCATTGTGAGAATAAACTCACATACACTTGATAGTGCCGTTCATTTTTATTGCTGTTTTTTGTTCTTGACATATAAAGTTTCAAAAGGATACTCGATAACATCTCAAAAACGGCGTCTATTTTATGTCAGATGTTTTCACAATTCTTATGTTGACATGATTAAAGTCTTTTCGTTGCGAAACCGTGACTTTGAATAACATGTACATGCACCTGAAATGTCCCCGAGTCATTACGCAAACAATGCCGATACTTTATTTCACAGAAAAATAATCAAAACTGACAAAAACTACAAATCTGCTTACCGTTTCCAAGCGACCGCCTTGCACAAATAACTTATCCGTCGATGTACAATCTCAAAAGAATGTACAAGCACAAATACCGTACACTTCCGGTCCTACACTGTGAATATACAATAAATGATTAAAATAATTACACTTTTGGTTCTCAAGTAGAACGCATTTAAAAGTGAATGTAAATTTTAAAACATCACTATTCCCATAGACGCTAACGTTAACGTCACCAAAAACTGTCATTTTAATTTGTGTTTGCGTTTAAATTACTACCATACGAAAACAACAGAAACCGAGAAGCTACAATTAAAATGTTTATTGCGTAAATCAATTTGCTTTCATTTGGTACTTTTTTTCAAAATTGTAGCTTCTATAGTTTTTGGACAATAATTATTTGCAAAACATCTGGAAATATATCGATTTAAGCGGCAACGTCATTGGGAGAAGAGTGGGTATGTCCTGTGGCTGTATACAGGAGCTTGAAGTTTGGTCCTTACATTGCATGTATATGCCTCATAACCAAAAGCTTAAATGTCATCATTACGTAATGACATTATGAGCTTTCGGTTTAGGGGCTATAGAAGTGAATAAGGATCGAATTTCAAGCTCCTGTGATATATTTCCTGAATATTCCTGAAAACAGGGGTAAAGATCACTGAATATTCAGATTTCTCGGATTAATTCTGGCCAGTGACCTATTTTATATTACTTTATATAGGACAGTGTCCTACAAGACTATGCTAATGCATCAGTATATAATTTTTAAGAAAATTATGGGTTATTTTTTTGGCATTTACGCATATTATAACGCTAAAATGTTAACGTTTTTACGACGCGATTAGCAAAGTAAAAAAAACGGCGTCTGTGACATTTTTGCTAGACAAAGCCTTTTAGCGATATTTTGTTAAATATTTAACAATTTCTCTTAATTTAAAGACAGCATAAAATATATGAAAAACGCATTTACATATCTTATTTAGAGAGAAATAAGTTTGAAGAAACATCTTTTCATTTAGTATTGAATTAATGTCTCATATTTCCGAAGACGCCATTTGCGTGAGTGTGACATTTTTGCTAGACATAGCAAAATAACAAATTTTTGCTCTAAATATGGAAAAATCAAGAATAAATCCAAGTTTTAATTCTATTTTGAAAACGCATTTTTGTGATATACTTAGAATTTCAAAAACACGAGGCACTAAAAAGTAAAACATCAACATAAATACACAGACCCCATGTTTTCAACGTTTTCTTTAAATCTCTACACGTTCCGTTTCTTTGCTTGGTTGGCTATTTCTGGTTAGTTTGCCGATTAACGCCAATTTCGCGCATGTCGTCGTGAGGATAAGCACAAAAAGTAGCTATGCGGGGAAAATTACAAGATTTCATGCATTATTAGTTAAAACTTTTGGATGTAGAAACACTCCGCCAAACGATTTCTGTTACGTCTCTACACGCAAAAAATCGGCAATTTATGCGGAACATGTTAGCGATAACTTTGTCTTTGTATCTTAATTTTCTTTCGTTTTTCATCGATGTAAAATATAATTAATAACCTTTTCTTTGATGTTTAGTTTGTAAAAATGTATAATGGAATAAGTGAAATAGAGAACTTTCAAAAGAGAGGACCCCTACGTTTTTAAAATTAACACCAACATCTGACGCGACGTCTCTGGATGTCAAAACTGGTTTGATTTTTAAGCCTGATACAATAATAATAAATCTCCACTTAGAATTAAGCGAGACAAGGGTTAAGTATCTGGATCATGAGAAAAGGACATACAAACATGAGATTTGGTCTAAAAGCCTCTTATAATCGCTGCTTATGGCGTGTCCAGAGAGACTAAATGTCTAAAAGTTGTTCGGAGTCTTCTTCAACTTGCATATTTTGTTAATTCGAGAAGCGAAAGCCCTGACGAGGTCATGCGTACATGCAGGCTCGTCGGAGCCTTCGCACCACGCCGATGTAATAAGAACCACCATCTCGTGTGCTGACGAATTTATAGTATTAATTTTTCATTGCGGACCATTATTTTATTTTTTCTTATTCAGTATTATAATTTGAATTGTTAAAATTTCGAAACATTGTCAGAGTGCATATATCTGGGCTAGTCAGTCTCCTTGTTATCCAAATTGGTTTTCGAGATGCCTTTTTCTCACAATTGGCTCAGAACTACAACAGGTATATACAGGGGTACAGCTGTAAAGCGTTTCACAGGTGAATAAATACACCCTGTCTTACCGATTTTGATATGGAAATGTCCATGGGTGTGTCTTTGCTAAGAACCGCCCAGTCTCTCTTAACTGGTCGGACTATAGTGTTGGCGAGATACTCGATGAGCTACAATGGCCAACTCTGGAGGCCCGAAGGGATCAATCCTCTCCGCTTTTCTTCCACAAAAATCATTGTGGGATTATGTCTATTGATAAAGACAAGTACTTGACCCCTTCTCAGAGAACAAGATCCAATAGAGGCTTCACACAACTCACAGTATTGCAGGCCCCAGGCCATGGAGTATTCTTTTTCCCCAAGGACAATTCCCCACTGGGATCATTTGGCTCCAACTGTGGTCGCAGCTGAGACCACAGAGGAGTGCAGGACACTCATTTAAACAAATCAGCCAGAAGTTGTTTTTTTTTGTTGTTTTTTTCTTTTTCAAAAGAAGTAAATTTAATTTCAATCTCTTTAGTCTATCACTATACGACATATGTCTTAATTCATGTACCCTTTTAGTAGACATTTTTCAGTTACCGCGGACCTTGGGATTTGTAAGATGTAGCACACCGTAGACTTACGTTATTTAAGAGAGGCTATCTCAGCAGTGTTATTCAGAAACGTTTAACAACTTGATTAGTTGTAACTTGCGACTCGGTTAATTTCTTGTTAGGAAATCAAATGAAGTGCTTTAATAAAGTCATCTTCAGCAAACTAAATTTTCTTTTAAAGTGCTGATGTATTGTGGTCGTGAAAATGTTGCATGCTTTTTATGTCTGCTGCTTATATTAAAATTCACTCTGGACTAATTTTATGATGGAAGTAAACATAATGAATCCAGAACAGACTGTAACTCATGCAACGGTTTGACTCTGTTAGAGAGAAAGATTTCAGCCTCCACTTCTGCACTAGAAACCGAAATTATTTTCAATCTATTGAGTCTGGCTGCAGAAATAAAGGTGAATCACTTTCATTTGCACACTATTATTCGGATGCTTGATCTGAACTTTCGTGCAAGAGGACTAAGTTTGGAATTTTGGTCCAATTGAAGTAAAAATTCATATGGAGCATTCTGATATATGTAGAAGGCTGTCATGCGAGCTGCATATTTCTTGTACTTCAATAACAGCAGAATCTAGGGCGTAGATTTGGTACCAGTAAAATGCATTTAAGGCCCACAGTGGCTTAGGCTGCTGTATGTTCTATGGCGGTTGTTCTGTTGTTGACTTTATGATTATTGTCACTCCCATTGTGCGAGTCTGTAATTATTCTATGTTTTGTTGTACGCTACTTTAGGTCCATTCTAGTTTTGCAATCATCTTGATGGGGAAGAGAAAGCTGGTTGCTTTGCTTAGTTTGTCTTACTGTTGTTTCTTGATAGGTTGTGTTGCTCTTCCTCGCGGTGCCATGGGTTTGTCTGCTGTTTGTGATTGTGGTATTTCCTGATCATACTCACTTACTATTTTTAAGGTTGTGATACCCTTTATACCTTCTTTACATGAACCACAAGACTGGTGACCTTGAAACATGATCTACATCATTGGATAGTAAGTGAGCTGGAAATGCCCCTGACCAGGTCCCATACTGTTATGGAATTTGATCATGAAATATTTTCGCAATAACTAAGTCAGGTTGCAATTATTGCTTATCTATTTTTAGCATGCAGGCAGTGGTGCAATAGATATTGAAACATATCAAGCGAAATTTTAGTTTGTAGGCCTGGGTCCAACCCTTTGTGTGGACTTAGCGGTGGGACAATGGCCAACAATAAACTTTTCACAATATGGTATATGCAGCAGCATGGTAGCAAATAGTTTGCCAGAAGACACACACTATACCCTTGCATTGAGCTACATTATATCACGGCTTCGTTAGAGCTCTACTCCTAGGAGTTCTGCTGATACAAGAAGGGTTGTTGTCAGTTTCTAGTGTAGGTATGTGCATGACGTACTGTTAAACCGCTTAGTCAAGCTTGTCATGAAAAAATCTGTGGTTCCACCCCCAACCCACTTCACCAAATTAATACCATGAGGTAAAAAGCTATAGTTATTGCCTTTTTGTATTTTACTCCTTCTGAATTTCTAAGGGTGCTCAACTAAGCGTGTATTGAACTAAACAGTTTTAGCATTTTTTCTGGAGGTGGGAAATAATGATTAATGATAATTATAATAGATTGGTGAACTCCTTCAGTATGTTGAAGATAAGGAGCTAGATATGATAGGATGCAGCTTAATCACATATGTGATTTAGCCCGTCTGCCTGCCTGTCTGTCTCTCCTGTAGTCATTTATGATAATTGATGCATTTTGATTTTTTATGAACACTACCATGAACAGTCAATATCATATAAAGTTCACTCAAATCGACTCAACAATTATCTATATGCATGCTGGGTAATTTTGCATGCTTATTCATTGTCTGAAGTTTCTTTTATCTTTCTTTTTATTTAAATTAACTCATTAAAAAAGATCCTTGGGGAGTACCATGACAGTGCTAAACAGTTTGGGTTTGTATGAAGCCCAATATTTTGTCCAGCCTGATCTTGTTCCGAATTGTTTGCAAATGTGGCTAATCAATAGATGACAACAGTCGACACTAGTGGAAAAATAGTTAAGAGTATGATGACACTTGAATTACTAGAATCGTCTGAGTTAGACTATATTCACTTCTTTTGGTGAATTTACAGGGGCGGATCCAGGATTTCTGGAAAGGGTGTTCATATGTATAAAGGAACGGGGTTCGATTTCTGATTTTATCTCATTTGTCTTAATTATCCCATGAAAATATAATAATTTGGTCTCACTGAGAGCAAATTAATTTCCATAGGATATTTAAAAACTGGGGGGGATGGGGTTCGAGTGACCCCTCTGAACCCCCTCTGGATCCGCCACTCATTTAACTTAACATTAGCAATTTCCCAGTATGCGTCATGGTTTTAGTTTAATGATGACGCCAATTGAATAGTGTAACACCAGTCAAGGCAACAAAGCGAAAACTGTCCGTGTAGATGCCTCTTCATTACAGGGCCCTGTGTGACTGTGTTGGCGGAAGCTTTTTGCATACTCAAGGGCATACTTACAAAAATACGCATGTGTGTACAACTTGACGCTGCAAGTATAGGGTTTTAGCTATTCAATTTGATTTTTGGAAGTTTATTGTGTTTATGCTGCGTGTCTTCACAGCTCATTTTAGCCCTGTGAAATGCTCTAAAACCGTTTTCCGCAAAAGGGCCATACCCTAGGGTTCATATAGGGGACTATTCTGAGTGGGAACTCTCTAAAATACCCCCAGGAACGCGCATGATTTTTATATCTCAAGCATCAGCTTTCTGCTGCAAGTGAGCTCTCTCCCAATAAGTATAATATACTAGTCGTTTTTTACCACGCACCCAATTCCCTGACATGGCGGGGGTTAAGCCGGGCAAATATACCATGTTTTAATTTTTTGCATTGTCCCGATAATGCGGGGAAAATGTGCAGCATTTGATATACAAAGGCAAATATGGCAGTATAAAGTAAAACATGACGGATGGTGGAGAAAACTGCCATGGTTTTAACAAAAGTCAAAGTCCCGGCTGTTCTCCGGTCAGAAATGAGTAGTGCATAAATTCAAGTCCTCTTAAAGGTCAAGGGGAACCAAAATTGCCTAGGAGTTTGGTACATGGATGATCAAAACAAGATACGGACGTTCATGCTTGAGTTCCATGTCCTCTCCATATCTCCTTTGCATTCAAATGATTTTCAATTACTGTTTTGGCTTGCACAAGTTGCGAACGCCTTATGCGTTTCCACTGTCCATTAACCTGAGCTTGATGAAATATTGACGCCCAAAAATAATCATATTGGACGCAAAAAACATCGAATTTACCTACTCGCAAGTTACAACAAGTGAATGCGTACATGTATGGAACAAGAAATAACTTTAAAAAAGATATTCGGCTGCATTTCAATTGTGAAATATATTTTTCGGTACATGTTTTTTACACTTGCAAACTGGTGAAATGCCATCATGCGGCATTTCATCAGGGTATGCACTGTTTGTTAAGGTAAAGAAGATCTCAGGGGAAAATATAATATTTAGTAGCAGACGAAAAAGATAGATTCCAGTTACTGCTGACATCGCCCCTCTTAAATACAGTCCAAAGTAAGTCTCTGTTGAAGGACAAATCGTAATGTAAGGTGCAACTGAAAAATGTCTAGTAGCGTGTCTTTGAATTTTTCCCAAAATGTCAATATCGAGGCCCTTGAAGGATTTTTAGGGATATAGGAATATTGGCCAAATACTTAAATGGATAGGGGATACTTTTGTGAACATTCAAAAGTCTTTTAGGGATATGGTGATAAAAAGCTTTCTAATGTGGGATGAATTTTGGGGATATTTGCCCATTTCTTTTTAGGGATATTGGATACTTTTCAAAATATCTAAAGGGATATTAGATACCTGGGACCCTTCTTCCAGGGCCTCAATATCCTTTCTATAATACGGGGTTCCAATTAAACTTGAATACAGCATTCCATGTGACAGCGAACATATGTTTTATATATCAGAGCAAAACTGGGAAAAAGTTCTTTTTATTAAGCCAAAAGCAGATGATGCCTTCTTGGCTGCCTCAACACACTGCAAACTAGGTTTTAAATCATAAGATAAATACACACTAAGGTTACGTTATTCAGATACCTTCTAAAGTAAGGCGTTTCCAATAGGGTAGTCATTTCTTGGGTTATTTCTGTATAAAATTACGGGCTCAATTTTCTGACCCCTGAAGCCTATATTAAAATGGGTTGTGAACCAATTCTGGGGCTGTAATCCTGCTTAAATTCAATTTTTGCTCTATTTGATTGCTTCGGAGCCATACTACATATATTGGCATTGTCTTGCGCAGGCGCGATACTCAAAGAATCGACCTGTCTGCTAAGGCACATCACAACTGAAAAGTCGGGTTTGTGTCAATACGCGGTGTACATTACCCGAAACACTACGTTAAAAAGTAACAAGCACTGAATGACTATAAATAATCCTTTTATGGAGACATCAAGTAACCTTTGGCAGCTAAACAATAACATTGGTTGGTATTACTGCATTTAGCGAAACAATGATAAGATTTTCTACACTAAACATTTTTGGGTCAAAAAAGTGGTTTCAGTGACGCGTGATGACGCAGATTGATAACAAGTTTGAATCAACCATTCGGGTGGATCCCATGCTTTGGTGACGCATTCGGTAAACAAGTATGTCGCATGAAGTCACAATGCGCAAATCGGATAGGTCAGTATTTAAAAAGGCTCGATATCGTAAGATTATTCATGTATTGGTGATTGCTGTGTTCATGGTTCTAGTCTATCTACCAGTCAGATACATATCACTGAGGCGATAAAGCACCGTCAACGTAATGTCGCCCTTTACTACTTAAACGTCACCATTGCTATAGGAAGCAATGCTATGCGTATGACAGCGGATCCACATGTATTGCACCTAAGCCCAGTAAATGGAAACTACAATAGCACCGAACGATATTTTAAAATATTAATCACTCGAATGTTTCCCCTTTAACAGACAGACAGGGTTTGAACTTTAAAGCCGGCCCTTAAATGTCGCGTTTTTATAGTTTTCTTCTGACATACCATTTTTTCTGTGGTCAGATGTAGCTTTTGACCTTGTCTCCTTCAAAGAACCATTATTTGCGGGAGTTCTGTGTTTGTATTTATTTTGTTATGCATTACTTTGGGATTTCCTTTTGCTCCCGTATTCAGTTTTATTTACTGTTGAGTCCTTATCTTTGCTTTATCTCCTTGTTACATCTTGATTTATATGTTTTGGGAGATGATGCATTGATAAGTTAGGGGTCTTTCATGCAAACCAAATATCTATGTGTCTTGTTCCACATCTGAATTAAGGGTGAGGTTGGCGCCGTTAAACCGGTTTAAGCCCTCCAGTGAAATATTTTACTGACCGTTCCAAGGTGGTACATCTTTTGTGGATCTTTTATGGGTTTTTTCTGTCTTGTGTATGCTATGCCTTTGTGCGCGTCTGTTTATGTGTGCTTTGTGGTCACCTCCTGGGAAAGGGCTGATCTCTTGGCTCTCGTTTGTGGTGTCTTACTGTGAGTTCGTCACTTTCCCTTTGGTATCCTAGGTCAGGTGTGGTACTTGATTGTATCGATTCCTGATCTTTGCACCCTTACTTACTTTGCTATTATTGTCTTACAGATGTATTGTTACTATAAATGTTTTGTGGCTCTTCCTCACGGTGCCTTGGTTTGGTCTGCAGTGTGTGATTGTGGTATTTTTCTGATCATACTCGATTACTTTTTTGAAACTGCATGTTTTGCCTTTATTGTCTAAAAGAAGACAGAAAGTGATTTATTCTGGTGCGCATTATACATGGAGCTTCATTAAGGCTGTTTTTACACAATGACCTTTTTAAGGACCCTTTTTGTTTTTTATAAACGATATTGTAACAGACATAAACACTAGTATTCGTCTTATTGCTGATGGAACCAGAGTGTTTATCATTGTTGAAAGTCCAGATCTGGACGCTGAGTACCTTAACATGGATCTTGCAATTAACAATGAAAACTGTTAAATGTTTGTTGGTAACTTTTAACCATTGTAGTGCTGAACCCGGATGTATCAGTCTATGAAAACAGTTTGGATCTAGTTATGCTGGTTCCTGGTGAAGCCATCTGATCAGGATCCACACTGTTCCCAACGCTGATTGAAAATACATGCTTGCAACTGAATTGCTGCAGGTTAACAGGATAAAAGTTGTAGATAGTGAAGCACATAAAATAATCAGCATGACAAGGTTAATCCCTTAGAACAGAATCTCTTCTTATCTCACACAAAATCAACCGATCGCCTTCAATGCATAATCAACCCTTCACTGAAGTTACATACCACATCTAGTTGTCTATCTAACAAACGACTGTTCGTGGCACAAAAATATCGCTTACGTTAATGAAAATACATGGGCTATCTGATAAATATGATGGGAAGACTCAAATTTAGACAGTTTGCTACACAATCATTGTTTGTAGCTGTGATTTCCTCTTTAATTGGACGACGATGGATCAGGCCTTTGATTCAAAGACAACTCTGACTCAGGGCTTCTGATATTTAGCTCACCTGAGCCATTGGCTCAGGGTGAGCTATTATGATCATTCGATGTCCGTCGTCCGTCGTGTGTCGTGTGTCGTCCACAATTGCTTCAGACGACATCTCCTAAACTACTGGCTGGATTTTGTCCAAACTTTGTAGGAATGATCCTTATATGACCCTCTTTTAAACCCTGTCCATTGCGTATCTAGTTTACACAGGCTAAAATAGATTTTCAAGATGAAAACTTTAAAAATCTTCTCTGAAACCACAAGGCATAGAGCTTTCATATTTGGTATGTAGCATCACCTAGTAGACCTCTACCAAGTTTGTTCAAATAATTCCCTGGGGCCAAAAATGGCCCCGACCAGGCTGTCACATGTTTTACATAGGCTTATATAAGGATGGAAAAAAATTCTTCTTGTCTGAAACCACAAGACCTAGAGCCTTGATATTTTGTATGCAGTATTACCGGTATCTAGTAGACTTGTACCAAGTTGCTCAAATTATAGCCCTGGGGCCAAAAATAACCTGGCCCTGGGGGTCACAAGTTTACATAGGCTTATATAGGGCGCAACATAAAAAACCTTCTTGTCTGAAACCACAAGGCTTAGAGCCTTGATTTTTGGTATATAGTATTATCTAGTAAACCTCTACCAAGTATGTTCAAATTATAGCCCTGTGGCCAAAAATGGTCCCGCCTCGGGGGTCACAGTTTTTACATAGGCTTTTATAGGGAGAAACATGAAAAAATCTTCTTGTCTGAAACCACAAGGCCAAGAGCCTTGATATTTGGATTGAAGCATCATCTCGTGGACCTCTACCAAGTTTGTTCAAATTAGACCCCTGGGGCCAAAAATGGCTAAGCCCCAGGGATCACATGCTTTACATAGGATTATATAGGGAGAAATATAAAAAAAATCTTTTTGTCTAAAACCATAAGGCCTAGAGCTTTGATATTTGGTATGTAGCATCACCTAGTAGACCTCTAACAAGTTTGTTTAAATAATGCCCCTGGAACCTAAATGACCCCGCCCTGGGGTCACATGCTTTACTTAGACTAATATAGGGAGAAACATGAAAAACTCTTCCTGTCTGAAACCACAAGGCCTAGAGCCTTGATATTTGGTATGAAGCATCATCTACCAAGTTTGTTCAAATTTTAACCATGGGGCCAAAAATAGCTCCACCCCGGGTGTCACATGCTTTACAAAGGCTTAAATAGGGAGAAACATGAAAAAAAAATCTTCTTGTCTGAAACCATAAGGCCTAGAGGCCTGGTATTTGGTATGTAACATAACTATGTAGACCTCTGCTAAATTTGTTCAAATTATGCCCCTAGGGCCAAAAATGGTCCAATTCTGGGGATCACATTCTATACATAGGCTTATATAGGGAGAAACATGGAGAAATCTTCTTGTCTGAAACCATAAGGCCTAGAGGCCTGATATTTGGTATGTAGCATTACTCTGTAGACCTCTACCAAATTTGTTCAAATTATGCCCCTAGGGCCAAAAATGGCCCCGCATCGGGTATCAAATGCTTTACATAGGCTTATATAGGGGGAAACAAGAAAAAACCTTCTTGTCTGAAACCACAAGGCCTAGAGCCTTGATTTTTGGTATGATGCATTATCTAGTAGTCTTCTACCAAGTTTGTTCAAATTATACCCCTGGGGCCAAAAATGGCCCAGCCCCTGGGGTCACATGCTGTGCATAGGCTTAATTAAGGAGAAACATGAAAAACATCTTCTTGTCTGAAACCATTAGGCCTAAAGCCATAATATTTGGTATGTAGCATCACCTTGTGGATTATGTCCCTGGGGCCAAAAAGCGCTCCGCCCCGGGGGTCACATATTTTACATTGGCTTATATAGGGAAAAACATCGAAAAATCTTCTTGTCTGAAACCTAAAAGGCTTAGAGCCTTGATATTTGGTTTATAGCATCACCTAATGGTCAGCTTTCTACAGATACCTATATGTAAGCCTTAAGCAAAACTCAGGTGAGCGCTTTAGGGGCACTTGACCCTCTTGTTTCAAGATTGGAGGGGCGAAGTGCCCAATGGAGCAAAAAAATGGTGGGTCATTTTCTGAAATGATTGGCCCAAGCTTATCAAACTAACCACAGTTAAAATTTGGGTAGTATACTTTACCAACACTATGACACAGACACTTGTATGCATATATGTATATTGACTGTTGGTTATACAGTAAAAACATGTCTTAAGTGGCCACTCGAAAAAGACCAATTATTGCTTAATGTAGGTCAAAAGTTATGCAGAATGGTCCAAAGGGCGCATTCTGCAATCCTTTTGACCTTCATTAAGCTACCATTTGTTTTTAAGATCTTGTTTTGTCTTTTATGAGTGGCTGCTTAAGACATGTTTAACTGTATTGCCAACCTACATGTACTTCCTGTTTTGTGGAGTTCGTAGACTCACTGTAAGATGAATATTTTCTTTAAACTAAAAAGGATGGGTCCACTTGGCCCACTTCCTTGGAAGGTGATGGGTCACATTTTGAAATCATGAGACAATGAACCGGACCCACCATAAATCTGAAGGCCTGCTGACCTATAGCTTTCATCAGTGGACTGGTGCTTGATAGCTGTATTTGGACAGGCCCACCATGACTTAACAAACTGGTTTCTTTAGCCCTGGCTGTCTGTTAGTTACGAGCCATTTATTCTTTATTTCATCATAGTCAGTTAAATAGAGGATCTTACATGAGTGCTCATGTTTTATTAAATTTATTAAACTAGTTGGGGAAAAGAGATAAAATGCCAATAATACATGAGCACAGATGTTAGATTCTATTTATCATATGACATTAGGATTACTTTGAAATCTCATTTCTGACGTAAAAACGTTATAATTTTGTTATTATGTACGCAACGTTGTTATGGACGTCATAACCACGCTAAAGAACCACTGTACCCGAACAGTGCAGTCATCGCGTGGTGGTTGCAGTCGACAAGTGTACAAAACGAGTTAATTAAAATTCTATTCATTAACAAAGGTATGGAGTTAATCGATTTGAATAGTATCTTGAACGATAGATCAGTGACTTCCTCTGTCCCAAATAACTTTAATAATACAGAAATTCCTATCGTTTGCTGTTAATATAACAAACGTATAGTATAAGATCTTCTATATTTGATTTTAATAAAAACGTTACCAATATAAATAGTGATCTTGAGATTGTCAAAAATCTATTTATTCATATTGTGATTACCATAAACTAAATACCATCCCTGACTCTAGAGTTCGCAATATTAGTTCTAAAGGTGTTAAATATAGATTTCTCTCTAATATTGATTTCACTAAGTGTCGTAGGGAGATGGGAAATTGCTGCTTCATTAAATGACTTCAGTAATCAATGATGTAAACGAGAAAATGTTGAACCTGATGTCTTGAAAATAGAAGATTAACATTTTTAAAAGTAGTGATACTCGTGTTTCTTTTTACTCTCATAATATTAATATTTTAACTCTAAAACCTAAATCTTCTTTTTGTCACCTTAGGTGAGGTATCCAGGAATTTCATATGAAGTATTTTTTGGTTCCAGCAGATAAAGACGCAAACAATATTGTAGTTGTTTGCCTCTTTACTTACTTTGTATTATGTTGATATGGCACTAATGCATATAAACTGCAGGCCTCCTTGAATGACTGCGTAGATTATTGTCGATGGGCATGGTTGTCATACAGCCCTAAATTTTGGTGTCAAAGCTAAAGAAAGCCAAGACAAGGTTCCTACGTTATGCTAGCTGCCTAAACGCCATAAAACCCTTATAATGCAAGCTTTATTGCAAATTCTAGTTCTTGTATGACAACAGAACTTTCTAAATTGTTAACCTCTTGTCCTACCACTATCAAAAACATGTTATAAAGTACTGCAAAAAAGTGTATGAAAGATCTGGAGAGAATCTTTTTTGGTCTATTAAAATATCTGGTAAAATATTAGATAAACTAAACGCTCTATACTTCAATAAAACCAGCTTGTCTACATATGATTTTCCCACTCTTTACACTACTTTACCTCATAATTTGATTAAAGATAAACTTATTGATCTAATTTGAAAGTAGAGAAAGCTCTCCTTACCTTGCATGCAACGACAGAAACGCGTTTATCACTTCAGAACAGCCAAAACAGTACCTGTTATACCTGTTGGCCACACCCTAAAGTGCAGCCTAGGTGTTGAGCGACTGAGTCATAGAAACCCCATGTAATCCTTGAAAATGTCTATCTAGGTTGTCTTTGAATCCATTCACAGTAGTAGATGATATTTCTCGCTCTGGACGTCGATTCCATACATTGATGACACATTGACTGAAATTATTATATCTGATGTTCAATCTTGATCTAGGTTTATTTAACTGGTTTTATCTAACTTAAGAGAATTTCCTGTAGTGACAGATGTATTTAGATTAAAAATGCTATTCCAGGGAATGCCTTCTGATCCTTTAAGTATTTTGAATGTATCAATAGGTCTCCACAATGTCTTCTAAGCTCTATGGTGGTAAGATTTAAATACTTAAGTCTATCATGATATGGCAAGTGAGCTATTTCAGGAATCAACTTGGTTGCTCTGTGTTAAATTGTTCAAGTAGTTCTATATCTATGATAAATGACGGATTCCATGCTTGTATACAATATTCTAACTTTGGTTTCACAAGGCTTTTGTAAAGTCTGACAATGGTGTTTTATCATTTGATACTATATGGCGTTTAATCATTCCTAATGTCATATTGGTTTTCTTAACTGAGCTAACAAATTGTTTTGAAGGCTTCAAGTCATTTGACACAATAATACCCAAGTCAGTCTCTTCTGTAACAGATTGTAAAATTTCACCATTCATACAATAATCACAATATGCATTGTTATTTCCTATATTGAGCACTTTACATTTCTTCACATTAAAAAGCATTTGCCAATCTTTGGACCATTGACATAAATTGTTTATATCTTGTTGAAGTATATCAATATCCTCTGCTGTCGGAACAGATCTGTAAACTTTGCAATCATCTGCAAACTTCTGGATGTGGCTGGATACCACTGTATCAATGTCATTTACATAAATCAAAACAAAAAGTATTGGTCCAAGGACAGAGCCTTGGGGCACACCCGATAAAACGTCCTGTAATCTTGAAAATTTGCCATTCAATACAACCTGTTGCTTGCAATCACACAACTGTTCACCGATCCATGCTGCTACATTGCCACTTATACCGTGAGATTCAATTTTTTGCAGAAGACTTTTGTGAGGCACCTTATCGAAGGCTTTGCTAAAGTCAAGATAAATCACATCCAAAGGCTTGCCTTCATCAATTGCTTTAGTAACATCTTCCAGGAATAATAATATAATAATAAGTTAGTTAAACAAGATTTTCCTTTAGTAAAGCCATGTTGGGACTTTAACAGATATGTAAATGTATTAAGATGGTTCACAATATTGTCTCGTAACTTTGCAGATCTGTGAAGTTAAGCTTATTGGTTGGTAATTCCCAGGATCCGATTTATTACCTTTCTTAAATATGGGAGTAACATTGACATGTTTCCAGTCAGTAGGCACTTGTTTCAGATGAATACTCATATTACTCTCTTTTAAAACGGGTCCATTGCATATCTAGGTTACACAGGCTTAAAATAGATTTTCAAGATGAAAACTTTAAAAATCTTCTCTAAAACCACAAGGCATAGAGCTTTCATATTTGGTATGTAGCATCACCTAGTAGACCTCTACCAAGTTTGTTCAAATTATAGCCCTGGGGCCAAAAATGGCCCCGTTCCAGCGGTCACATGTTTTACAGATGCTTATATAGGGAGCAAAATGAAAAAAATCTTCTTGTCTGAAACCACAAGACCTAGGGCCTTGATATTTGGTATGTAGTATTATCTAGTAGACTTGTTCCAAACATGGCCCAGCCCTTGGGGTCACAAGTTTTACATATGCTTATATAGGGAGTAACATGAAAAAATCTTCTTGTCTGAAACCACAAGGCTTAGAGCCTTGATTTTGGTATGTAGTATTATCTAGTAAACTTCTACCAAGTTTGTTCAAATTATAGCCCTGGGGCCAAAAATGGCCCCGCCTTGGGGGTCACAGTTTTTACACAGGCTTTTATAGGGAGAAACATGAAAAAAATCTTCTTGTCTGAAACCACAAGGCCAAGAGCCTTGATATTTGATATGAAGCATCATCTGATGGACCTCTACCAAGTATGTTCAAATTAGACCCCTGGGGCCAAAAATGGCTAAGCCCCAGGGATCACATGCTTTACATAGGCTTATCTTGTCAGAAACCATAAGGCCTAAGCCTTTGATAATTTGTATGTAGCATCACCTTGAGGACCTCTAAAAAGTTTGTTTAAATAATGCCCCTGGGCCTTAATTACCCCGCCCCTGGGTCACATGCTTTACTTAGACTAAGATGGAGAGAAACATGAAAAACTCTTCCTGTCTGAAACCACAAGGCCTACAGCCTTGATATTTTATATGAACCTTCATCTAGTAGATCTCTACCAAGCTTGTTCAAATTATACCCATGGGGCCAAAAATAGCCCCACCCTGGGGGTCACATGCTTTACAAAGGCTTAAATAGGGAGAAACATGAAAAAATCTTCTTGTCTGAAACCATAAGGCCTAGAGGCCTGGTATATGGTATGTAGCATCACTATGTGGATCTCTGCTAATTTTTTTCAAATTTACCACTTGCGGGGTGGATGCAGTCGACAAGTGCACAAAACGAGTTTATTAAAATTCTATTCATTAACCAAGGTATGGAGTTAATCGATTCACATAGTATCTTTAACGATAGATCAGTGACTTCCTCTGGCCCAAATAACTTTAATGATACAGAAATTCCTATCGTTTGCTGTAAATATATAACAAACATATAGTATAAGATCTTCTATATTTGATTTTAATAAAAACGTTACCAATATAAATAGTGATCTTGAGATTGTCAAAAATCTATTTATTCATATTTTGATTACCATAAACTAAATGTCATCCCTGACTATAGAGTTCGCAATATTAGTTCTAAAGGTCTTATATATAGGTTTCTCTCTATAGGTTTCTCTTGATTTCACTAAGTATCGTAGGGAGATGTGAGATTGCTGCTTCGTTAAATGACTTCAGTAATCAATGATGTAAACGAGAAAATGTTGAACCTGATGTCTTGAAAAATAGAAATTAACATTTTTAAAAGTAGTGATACTCGGGTTTCTTTTTACTCTCATAATATTAACATTTTAACTCTAAAGCCTAAATCTTCTTTTCGTCACCTTAAGTGAGGTATCCAGGAATTTCATATGAAGTATTTTTTGTTTTGGTTCCAGCAGATAGAGACGCAAACAATCTTGTAGTTGTTTGCCTCTTTACTTACTTTGTATTATGTTGATATGGCACTAATGCATATAAACTGCAGGCCTCCTTGACTGCGTAGATTATTGTCGATGGGCATAGTTGTCATACAGCCCTAAATTTTGGTGTCAAAGCTAAAGAAAGCCAAGACAAGGTTCCTACGTTATGTTAGTTGCCTAAACGCCATAAAACCCTTATAATGCAAGCTTTATTGCAAATTCTAGTTCTTGTATGACAACAGAACTTTCTAAATTGTTAACCTCTTGTCTTACCACTATCAAAAACATGTTATAAAGTACTGTAAAAAGTGTATGAAAGATCTGGTGAGAATCTTTTTTGGTCTATTAAAATATCTGGTAAAATATTAGATAAACTAAACGCTCTGTATTTAAATAAAACCAGCTTGTCTACATATGGTTTTCCAACTCTTTACACTACTTTACCTCAGGATTTGATTAAAGATAAACTTATTGATCTAATTCGAAAGTAGAGAAAGCTCTCCTTACCTTGCATGCAACAACAGAAACACGTTTATCACTTCAGAACAGCCAAAACAGTACCTGTTATACCTGTTGGCCACACCCTAAAGTGCAGCCTTGGGGTTGAGCGACCAAGTCATAGAAACCCCATGTAATTCTTGAAAATGTCTATCTAGGTTGTCTTTTAATCCGTTCACAGTAGTAGATGATATTACTTGATCTGGACGTCTATTCCATGCATTGATAACACATTGACTGAAATTATTATATCTGATGTTCAATCTAGATATTGGTTTATTTAACTGGTTCTATCTAACTTAAGAGAATTTCCTCTAGTGACAGAAGTAATTAGTTCAAAAAAGCTATATGAGGGAATGCCTTCTAATAATTTAAGTATTTTGAATGTTTCAATAGGTTTCCACGATGTCTTCTAAGCTCTAGGGTGGTAAGATTTAAATACTTAAGTCTATCATGATATGGCAAGTGAGCTATTTCAGGAATCAACTTGGTTGCACTGTGTAAAATTGTTCAAGTAGATCTATATCTATGATTAATGACGGTTTCCATGCTTGTATACAATATTCTACCTTTGGTCTCACAAGGCTTTTCAGTTTTGTAAAGTCTGACAATGGTGTTTTATCCCTTGATACTATATGGCGTTTAATCATTCCTAATGTCATATTGGTATTCTTAACTGAGCTAACACATTGTTTTGAAGGCTTCAAGTCATTTGACATAATAATACCCAAGTCAGTCTCTTCTGTAACAGATTGTAAAATTTCACCATTCATACTAGGATATAATCACAATATGCATTGTTATTTCCTATATGGAGCACTTTACATTTCTTCACATTAAAAAGCATTTGCCAATCTTCGGACCATTGACATAAATTGTTTATATCTTGTTGAAGTATATCAATATCCTCTGCTGTAGGAGTAGATCTGTAAACTTTACAAGCATCTGCAAACTTCTGGATGTGGCTGGATGTGGCTGGATACCACTGTATCAATGCAATTTACAAAAATAAAAAAAAAAAATTGTTCCAAGGACAGAGCCTTGGGGCACACCCAATAAAACGTCCTGTAATCTTGAAAATTTGCCATTCAATACAACCTGTTGCTTGCAATCACATAACCGTTCACCGATCCATGCTGCTACATTGCCACTTATACCATGAGATTCAATTTTTTGCAGAAGACTTTTGTGAGGCACCTTATCGAAGGCTTTGCTAAAGTCAAAATAAATCACATCCAAAGGCTTGCCTTCATCAATTCCTTTAGTAACATCTACCAGGAATAAAAAATAAGTTAGTTAAACAATATTTTTCTTTAGTAAAGCCAAACTGGGACTTTAACAGTTATGTATGTGTATTAAGATGGTTCACAATATTGTCTCGTAACTTTGCAGATCTGTGAGGTTAAGCTTATTGGTTGGTAATTCCCAGGATCCGATTTATTACCTTTCTTAAATATGGGAGTAACATTGACATGTTTCCAGTCAGTAGTCACTTTTTTCAGATGAATACTCATGTTAAAGATTAAAGTGAATGGCTCTGAAATACAATCACAAATGTCCAACAGAAGTGAGGAGCCAATATCGTCAGGTACAGGTGATTTATTCTGCTTCAGTTTAAGCTGGTGTTTTCTGACTAATTCTGGAGTGATATTAATGTCTGTAAGTTTTTCTTCAGAATCTCTTTTGAACTTAACGTTTGAACTTGTAATATTTTCAGTATTCTCTCGTGTAAATGACGATGCAAAGAATGCATTTAACTCTTCAGCCATAAACTTCGAGTCTGAACTAATTTCTCCCTTCTGCCCCTTCAGGGAACCAATACTGTCTTTAACTTGCTGTTTGCTCTTTACATACTTATAAAAGGATTTAAAGTCATGTTTTATATTATCTCATAATTTTTGCTCAAAACGCTGAACAGAGTCTTTAATGAGTTTTTTCATATGTGCTTCAACTTCTTTGTAACGATTATAGGTCTGAGGTTCTCTTGTTAATCTATAGTTCCTATACAAATGTTGTTTTTCTTATTTGTCTGACAAGTTCTCTTGTTATCCACATTGTCTTATTGTTTTGGTTCTTCTCTTTTTCATAGGTACATTATTGTTAATGCTATCATTAAGTAATGTCTTAAATTCATTCCAACTTGAAAATGTGTCCTTCCCTTCCAATTTCTGCTTCCAATCAATGTTCAAACTATCCTTTATTCTATCAATATAAGCTTTTTTCCAGTCTGGTATTTCCTGTAAATTTTCAGCAACACAAGTCTAAAAGTTCAATTCTGCTAATACAAGAACGTAATCACTGCTACCAAGTTTACCTACACACTGTAAATTGTTCACCATGTTCAGATCAGATGAGGTACAAGTCTAAAATATTATTCTCCCTAGTTGGAAAATTCACATGTTGACATAAGAAATTGTCCATGATTAAGTTCATAAAATCCGAACCACCACGTGTTGTATAAAGATTATTCCAGTCAATATTTGGATGATAAAAATCACCCATAATTACTAGGTTTCTATTGCTCAGTTCTTGGATACATTTGTAAAGTTGTTCATTGTTGGTCTCAGTAGAGTTAGGAGATCTATTACAAACACCAATTACTGCCTTTTTCTCATCGTTATTAACAACTTCTATCCAAACCGAATTAGTATAATCTATACTGTTGTCAAGAATAATTTGAACATAATAAAAAGAGTTCTTTATAAACAATAAGACTCCTCCTCCTCTACCATCCTTTGTGTCGACTCTGTCTTGACAAATATGTTTATGGTAACCCTCAATACAATATTCCTTATCCGAAAATTTACTATTTAACCATGTCTCTGTTATTCCAATACTATCTGGGTCATATATATATATATATACAATAGCTTGAAGTTCAAAATGTTTATTTACGAGGCTTTGGGCATTTGTGTACAAACATTTAAAAGAGTTATCACTATTCTAACTATGATTAAAATCACATGAATGTAAACTATCATTACTAAAACATCTGAATGTAAAAGAGGCGGGGAACTTGCCTCTGAACTGGAACTAGAATTAACATCTAAACTAAACTGTAACGTATTTACAATGTTATTTTGCTGATTATTTAGTTTTTTTCCATGATTCTATGAGCCCCAGCCAGAGCAGAATAACCACTTGCCACAGGCGACTTAAACGCCCTGTGTTCAACTTTCACTATATGTGGCTGAGTCTGAGGTTGATGTGGAAGTTTACGGCCAGGAGTATATGGGGTATTTTGAACATGAACTCTAGTGTCTGGTGATTGAGGCGCTAACTTACCACCCGTTGCCACGCGTATCACATGCAGAGTTGCACTATTCTGAGTCTGAAAAAGGGACAGAGTTGAAATATTCTGAGTCTAAACAAGGGATTGCACTATTTTGCCTTTAGACATCTTAAGGCCTGTTTCACCGTTTTCTCTTCTTGTTCTCAATTCATTTCATAGATTATATTCAACCTGTCTTTGTTTCCTTGTTAAGTCAGGGGATATGAAAATACCTCTATGGGCTGCTATCATTGAAGATCAAAGTTTGCGAGCACTTTGAAGTATAGACCTCTTACTGTCCAGATTGTCAAACGAAATAATCATGATGCCCTTGTTCCCTCTCCGTTGCACATTGTTAATATTTACATTACCTGTAATATCAAGCACAGGGTCCTCAAACAGTGACTGCAACAAGTCTAGATCAGATGTGTTATCACATATTGGAAACCCACTAATGACTAGATTGTTTTTACGCCTTTCAATGTCTAAGGCCTCATTAATGGCTTCGGATAGAGGTGAATTCTGACTAGGGTTTTTAGTGTGACTAGATTCTAAATTTCCAGGATCTGAAATATTTTTTTGCTTTGGAGATGCAACCTCCTTTTTCAAGATTCTCTGTTTTGTTTTGCATTAGTTTTCATGTTATTCATAACATCTACTTTTCTACATGTACAACATAACCATTCAAAGATGTTTTAAGTTTTTCAAGTTCCCTAAACGGGGAAAATTGCTGGGATGAAACCCTTTCACATTTTGCATGAACCACAAATTCACAAACAGCGCATTTCATGAACTCTTTCACACAGTCATTTCTACAGCGTTGGCAATGCTTTTTATAACTAGATAACGCTTTGGAATAACTCTGATCACCGAGTCTGGGGGTGCTTGATCCACTGGCGTTACCCCTCCCACTCATTTTGAAGTGTTGAGAAACCACGTGCTATCAACTATCTTGGAGATGGCGTCAAACTACGGGACTCAGTCACTCTAGGTCTTATACACATATAAAGGGGGGGGGGGGGGGTAAAAACAGGGTTTAGATCCACAATTCATAATCTGTGTTAGAATCTAGATGCAAATTTCTTTTTTTTTCTCCTCGCACATTTTCCTGTCCGCCATTGAACTCCCCTGAAGAGTATTATTCATGGTCTTGTCTAAATGTATGTGATGCGCTGACCTTTTGTTGAACAACATTTTTAATCGATTAGGTACTAATTAAGTTGTAAAGACCAGTTTTGGAGATTTCTATAGGCACTAGTTGCGCTCCCCTGGTTGCAGATTTATTCTTGTTTTGTTATGAAAGGGGCTTTATGATGTCTCTTTCTGATGATAAGCAGACTGATATTATTGAGGCCTCTAACACTAAATCCTACTACTCGGATGATATTTTAAACATTAATAATGTTCATTTTGACAAAGTGGTACGTCAAATATACCCTTCAGAGCTCTAACTTATTAAAGCTAATACCTCTGCTACCAAAGCCACGTTTGTCCATTTCTATTGATACTGTTTCTAACATAATATACGATAAACGTGACGATTTGATTTTTGAAATTGTCAATTTCCCATTTTTAGATGGTGATGTTCTCCGCTCTACATCCTATGGAGTTTATATTTCTCAATTCATCCGATTTGCAAGAGCATCTAGCAATTTTACTGACTTCAACTCTCGCAATAAATTGTTAACTCAGAAACTTCTTAAACAATGCTATCAGTATTATACACTTGGCAAAACATTTTCTAAATTTTATCACCGATACTATTATTTGATACCTAAATTCCATGTCTTTGCTTTATCTCATTTTTATATATTGATTTATAATATGTTCTGGGAGATAATTCATGGATAAGTCCGGGATCTTTCATGGAAACCTTCTGTGATGTATGTTTCTTGTAGCCTTTTGTCACCTGTTGGGAAAAGGCTGACCTCTTGGCTCTCTTGTATGTGATTTTTTCCTTTGCTTTAATTTGTAACTTTCCCACGTGGTGTCCTAGGTTAGGCGTGGTACTTGATTAAATCGATTTCTGATCTTTGCCTCCTCTCTTACTTTTATAGTAGTTATATTAAGCCCTATTTATTTCCCCATCACCATTGGTTTGAAAATCATTAAATAGAGGATCTTACATGAGTTGTCATGTTTTATTGAATTTATTAAACGAGTTGGGGAAAATAGATAAAATGCGAGGCATGCATTTTATCTCTTTTATCGCAACGAGTTGAATAAATTCAATAATACAAGAGCACGAATGCTAGATTCTATTTATCATATTACAAATACTTTGAAATCTCATTTCTAGCGTAAAAACGTTATAATTTTGTCATTATGATCGCAACGTTGTTATGGACGTCACAACGTTTCCCGTAAATCTATAAAACACTAGTGGTTTATCAATTTTATTGCATGGCGTTATTTCACTCCCAGAGGCGACTTCATATGATAATGTATTTTAATAATTTACGGGGATGTCCATTCATAGCAATAACAGTTAGAACATTTGACTTTTTCACAAATGACTTCAAGGGAGATTTCATGCCTAAACAGTACATCTTTCGAAAAACAATTATATGTTGTTAGTACCCAATTAGAGACACTCTCGATGTGTACATTAAGCATACATTTACGACATTTTATGAATGAGGCCTTTTATTATATGCTATTTTTAAACTATTTCTTAACTAGCTATTTCAGTGAAAACAGTGAAAAACATGACAAAACACACAAGTCATCATATATTTTTCAGGCACATGGATGACAATAGTCGACTACATATTCATGCTTTTGACAGCTTATCTTGAGTTTTTTTCATTTGGAATAAAAATTCCTATGTTTGTAACTCATCAATGACATTACTCACCCAAACCACATTGAGTTTTTATTTATCATTCCTGTGGTTAAAGCTTTGTTTTTATCCCCCCGAGGTACATATACTTAACTACAGACGAAATCTGACACATACTCATTATACTGTGTGCCATTTTTGGTAGTAAATTAGTTCGATGCCGATTTGTCTTTTCTGTGAGTAAAGTTGAACTAAGGTAGACTTAGATGCACTGAAATAGTTTGAATAGGTGAACGAATTCCATACGCCAGCGATCAAAACGTCATGTAACCCATAAAATCAAATTTTGCAAGAACAAAGAAATCACGCAAAATTCACTAGAAACCTCTTAAGTATGCTTCTTTGTTATTTCATTGACGTGTTGTGGGCATTCAAATAAAGCACAGGTATTTTGCTCAACCGAAAAACCTCTTTTCATATTTCTGACGTTAGTTTTACGCTATCAGCGTATAACGACCTTTCACAAAGCACTGTCATTTTATCAACTACCTTCACTTTGTATGGTGTTTTGAATGCATTTTGGCAATGTTTCAGTCTTTTTGAACTCTGTAGCTACCCCTACGTCCATTTATCCGCGTCAAACGTTACAAATCAAGCTCTAGTGTGCATGCTGCAAAGCCTGGCATTCATACGCGATTAAAGTAAAGTTCAGCCAATTGGCAATATAACGAAGTAGACAGCACACACTAAACGGTGACATCCATTGACAAAGAAATAGTTCAATTATTATCCCTATTTACGTTGTTTCTTTGTTGACGTTAAGTTGGGGTTATTCCGCTATTATCCTTTAACGCGACGCAAAACATAAGTTCTGATTCTTGAAAATGCATTCTCTAACAATGATTGGTGGACTCTTATTTCTAGAAATTGCTTCAGCAAAGAAAATAAACCACTACCGTTTGGACAGCGTCTATAACACAACGTAAAAACATCATACGTCACAACTAGAAAATGCAAAATTTTAAAATGCACTTTTGTCTGTACTTGAATTGGCCTTGCATACATGTAAAAAGTTTTAGAATATTTATTTAGACATACACTCCAGAGTCAAAAACGGTATTTTTGACGATGTGACGTCCTGTTTTGTATTGAATAAATATATTTTCTCCGAAAATATTTTCTAAAGTCCTGTTATTAAAATGATCATATGCGTTAACATCTATGATTTGCAATTTACGACTTTGGAGCAAACAAACAGTGTCAGGTTTCTTTAGTAGTTAAGTATATTTCGGACAAATTATATGTTGGCGAGACTGATCTCAGAAAATGCCTCCCCATTGCACAAGGAAACAACTACATTAATTGTGTTTATAATTTTTATCTCTTAATACCACTCCATTACATAAAATATATATTATACTACTGTCGTGCCAAACAAGAGTGACAATGGCATACATTTTTGTCTACAATTTTTAAGTTAACACTAACTTGTACACCCAACTTGCGCAAATGCGAATCGATAGATTACTTGTGTATTAATCCTATCCTATGGATAGGATTAATACACAAGTGATCAATCGATCAGAAATCCCTGATAACTTTGTAAACAAAAGATGACGTCACTGTCACACAGTTATGGGCGCAATGTTGAATATGTACTATGTATCTATTTCGTAAAGGTATCAGCTGAAGTTTTAGTCAACCAGAGTTGAACTAAAGCACGATATGAAGCAGTCAAAGGGTCTCCATAAGCCTGTAGGCAGAAATCAACTAGTTCAAATCCTCGTAGGAAACGTATGACTCCTGAAAGGTAAGAAGAACGCGTGTAATGGCTGTACTCGGGCGATAAGTGCTCACGTATTATTGAATTTATTAAACCAGTTGATGAAAAAAGATAAAATGCGAAGTTTGCTTAATTCAATAATATAGGAGCACGAAAATTACATGATCTTTCTTATATGACACTAAAGCTACATAGAAACTGTTTTTCGTCTGTTTTGGCATGAAAACACTAATATTTTGACATATATAAGCGTCATTGCTATTGCGTCATTATATAACTTTACTTTCTAATCTTTAAGATATGCTAAGTATTTCCTGGCTAGACCATCGAAACCATTGGTGTTACAGCTTGAACCTGTGAATCTACTTGACGTTCTGACGTCATCTCATATTATATACTCATTTGATGCAATCCTTTGAGGTTAATATCAGGATTTGTCAGCCGGAGAAAGTGATCTTCACCGAGGCAAATTTATCAACTTAGGGTGAACATCACTTTCTTGGGTTTACACACTCCTGATGTTAACCAAAACGAATGCTTCAATCGTTTTGTTGTATTTCTTTAGACTGTATTTTAAGAACTAAAATTAGCTGTCGGCAGTTAGACGTGATTTTTGTCAAGGTTGTCTGACAGCGAAATAATTTTGGGATTTCTAACATCAGATCTAATATGAGCTGTGGACAGGTAGACATGACTTTCGTTTACATCAGGATTTGTCAACCTGAGAAAGTGATGTCCACCGAGGCGAAAGTGTTACCTCGGGGAGACATCACTTTCTTGGATTTACAAACTCCTGATGCTAACCAAAAAAGAATGATTCAATCGTTTTGCTATATGACTTTATGCTGTATTATTAAGAACTAAAATTAGCTTGAGACAGGTGGATATGAATTTTGTCAAGGCTGCCTGACAGCTAAATAATTTTGGGATTCCTGACATAAGATCTGATCTTAGCTGTATGGACAGGTAGGCATGACTTTTGTTAAAATCAGGATTTGTCAACCTAGGCGAATTTGTCAACCCAGGGGAGACATCATTTTCTTGGGTTTACAAACTCCTGATGCTTACCAAAAACGAATTATTCAATCGTTTTGCTATATTACTTTAGCTAAAATGTTTAGCTGTGGACAGGTGGACATGACTTTTGTCAAGGCTGTCTGACAGCTAAAATTCATTTGGAATACCTGACACAAGAACTAGTATTAGTATTAGACATGACTTTTGCAAAGGCTGCCGAACTATCTTTATTATATAATAAAACAATTTCGATATTGTTATTCAACAGTAAACTTAATTGTGTTGACCTCCGCTTTTGGTCAGTCAGTTTGAAGTTAACTGTTAAGAAAATCCATGGCAACCTCAATGTAAGTCAGTAATCAACTGACAGTTATGTCTACGGCCCATGATGAGCATTTTAATTACTGGCGACGGACGGATGGATGGACTGACGTAGTGATTATAGTGCAAGATTGTAGTAAAGACCCAAGGATCGTGCAGTACTCACATAGTGATTATAGTGCAGATCCAAGAGACGTGCAATACAGTGCAGACCTAAGGGCTGTGCAATTTTAATCTGACAAGCACAGGTAAAGGAGATTTGAGTAAATTGCTCTAGGATATATACAATATGCGGTGGTGAAGTGATCTATGAGGCTTTCTTGTAATCCAACAGCCTGACGCAAAGTGGTTCGAATCTAGGTTTGACTGTTGTTTTTTTTCTTTTTCTTTGTCATTTTCTCTGCCAATTTAAAAACTGTGTAGGTTCACAAAATTTTATATGGTGCGGTTCAAGCTATGTTACGAGCATTTTCACTAAAATACCTCGAGTTGCCAAAATGATGCTCGTCAAAGCCTCGTTACCATTTTGCATACCAGTGGCTTGACAATGCTAAAATAGATAAGTATGCAAACTTTGATCCAAATATAATACAGCCTACCATGTAGTTCAAAGTTATGAGCATTTTCACTAACTGACCACAACCAGCACAAATGATACTAGTGGTTAGATCATATTGACATGCATTTGTATGCAAAATTTGACCCAAGGGTCGGGAAATTGCATGATCTTGTATAATTTCACATGGTTTGTAACGTCACTTCCGCAACCATGCGACTTGAAATATTATTTTGTCCACTCGACCGCTCTTTAAACCAGTGAGAAACGTGTTATTTATAATTTGTATAAACTGCATAGCAATATATGTGGGTAGTCAAATAAAAAATGAGACTTTGCATGAAATTAAAGGTCATCACAATAATAGTACAAAATCTTACCATTTCAGAAATAGTACAGATGCAATTATTGAGGGGGTGGACAGGGGGGGGGGCGGGGATAGAGGGTGCGGAATCGGGGGTAGAGGGTGCGGAATCGGGGATAGAGGGGGCGGGAAGCGGGAGTAGAGGGGCGGGAAGAGGGGCAATTGTGGGCGGGGGTCTGGAAAAATTGGAGTGCTAAATTGCTTTTTTCACTAGAAGATTCGTAAAAAATAATTCATAACGATACCCTTTAAGACCTTTAAGTCATATAAGGGCCTAGAAGGACGCAGTTCACTTTCGAGTCTTGGTTTCGAGTAATTTCGGGCGTCTTAAAAGTAGCAAACTTGATCGATTGTTTCTTTCCATATTTATCAGTCTCCGTATTGGATTGTGTCCCTTTGCTTCTCTTCGTTGGAATTTACACATTTAAACAGCGTTCAGCGGCCGTCGATAACTATTTTATTTATTTCGTCAGGGACGTATATATAGCTACCGCTTACGCAAAAACGCATTATAGTACGTATTAAACCGAAACTAGTGAATTATTATATGCCAGTTTTATTCCTGGTAATACGTATACAAAGTGTGTGTAGAAAAGCAATTCTAATCTGCCTAAATCCAATTGTGGCAGGTGTTTCCAATTGTGACAGGTGTTATCATGTTTATGGTGGCATTACTTTTTTTGAAGGTTCGGCACCCAAAATCGAAGTAAAAAAGAGGCCCTGATTTTTTTAAAAAGATTTTATATTGTACACCACTACCTAGAGTGTGTTATATCGTGGCGCGCGGACCGTGATGCCGCATTTTCATTTTGTGGCGTCTCTTCAGTAAAAATGGTGTCGTGCATTACTACTACTCTCATGCTTACGGCGTCTCATCTAGGTTATTCATCAGCATACGCTATTTTTAAGTGCAGACTATTAATTCAAGGCAAGTTGCGTCCCTGTCCGCGCTAGAGAATGACTTTTGTAAAAAAAAAAAAAAAAAAAAAAAAAAGGTTCACCGATCATATAAGGCTGACCTCCATGGTATGCTAGTGTTTTGATCTGTCAAAATATCGATGAATGGCGTATTTTAAAGAGACTAAGTCTGCAACTATGAACATTTTTCGAAAAAATTTCTTTTCTAAAAATGGTGTTTGTAAAAATAGAATTAAGTCATGTTTTCTCAATAAATCTGTTCACTATAGCTGAAAACTGCATGGAAAAGTGAATTATCTTATAAAAAACAGGTGTTTTTTTCTCTTGTTGGTAATTATTTGCGTCCCTCCAATAATTATAGACGGTTAATTTTTAACATAAACGCTGTTGTTATGATTCTGATAATGTGTTAAGATTTACGAAATTGGTTAAATGTATACCTGAATTTTAGTCTTTTTTTACTGTGTTCTTGAAAAATAGAAACATTATTTCTAAAATTAAAAGATAAAAAGTTACAGACTATGCAGCTTTAAAGTGACATTCACAAGAATCAAGTATTGAGATTCGTACTCAAAAGAGTTAGGCCTACACCCTACAATGTTCATACTAGAATCTATTTTTCCACAAATGTGAAAGAGTTTTATGAAGGTTCCTTAGAGCATATATCTCGCCAACTCAAAATCATGCATATGAACCCTTCCTTGTCTCCCTTATAGTTCTTCTAAAACAAACTTTTTACAAGAATAGTAAGTGAGTATGATCAGGAAATACCACAATCACAAACTGCAGACAAACCCATGGCACCGCGAGGCAGAGCCACACAACAATCACGAGACACCAGGAAGGCAAACTAAGCAAAGCTGCAAAACTAGAATGGACATAAAGTAACGTACAACAAAACATAGAACAATTACAGAATCCCACGATTGGAGTAACAATCAACAATAAATCAACACCAGCAGAATACCCTAATACTTATACACTTTTGTAGTCTGCTGATAACCTTTGCAAACAGTTTGGACCCAGATCGGCTTCTATCAGGCCTGAATTGATTCTGCCGGCCCTGGTCTTGACCCAACATTTTTGGCACTCTGATGGCGCCAGGTATTCCTGATTTTTATTTTTTGCGAAAAAGTAAGCTTTGAAAACAAATCAGCATACCAAGTATGCAAAAAGAGTAAATCGACACACAATTTTTAAGAGCAGCGCAAAGCATGTACCTGTATCTATGATTTTAGAAGTAAGGCCAAAAATTTTAAAAATCAATATTGTTTTTGCCGTTACCTCTTCAATATCTTCAATATGTTAAGAGGTCGATAAGTTGGCAAACTTTTTTTTATAACCTTTTGTCTGAAAAAAGTAAAACAAGAATCCTTTAAAAAGTCTAGAAAAATAGACCTTAATATCCCAAAAAAGGCTCAAAATTGAGTAGGCGCCAAAAGTGACCATAAACAAGAGGTTTTTGTTTTGCCTAGTATAAATAATGTTTCCTTTGCTGGTTCTAGAAAAGACATTGACCTGCAGATAGTCTGGTTCTTTGCCTACTGAGTAATTGTGCATGAAAATACGACAGCTGAGTCTATGGTGAACCATTCTTAGTTCTTCACTTACATATATACGCTTTAGTTCTTGAATAAGAACAAAATTTTATCAGGGGGGAGGAAAAAATCTGATAGGGGGAGGGAAGTGGGGGAGAAGGGGGAGGGAAGTGGGGGAGGAGGGGGAGGGAAGTGGGGGAGGAGGGGGAGGGAAGTGGGGGAAAGGGGGAGGGAACTGGGAAAGGGGTACCCCCTGTCCACCCCCTCATTATTGTGATTGTTCAGTTGCCACAGTAACGGGATAGTTTAAAAGTATTGCTTATCTGGACCTTTGAAATTCTGTCCCTGGCATCAAGAGGTTTGCTTACTTACGTCGAATACTCTGTTTTGCTTCTTCACTGTTTGGCCGACATCGAATAGTACATTGATCTTCTTTCATAAAGCGGTTATCGTTTCCACCACTCCCAGTGTACGTAAACTGTCTGAAATAAGTTCACTCAAGAAAATGTTCATTCGAGCATATCTGCTAATTATGGTGGCACCAAATGTTTCAATTTTTATCTGAATATTGTACTTTGGGATCAGAACAAATTACTTTCGTTGTACACCAGAAAGTGAAAATTTCAAATAGATCTACATTTGTTTCGCCAGGTAAATTTTACAACACCTACAGCAAAAAGTTGATGGTTAATTATGGTTACCCTTGGATGAAAAGGCAGCAACTTGCACCAACTTGAGGGCAATTTTCTAACACACCTCGCCTTTAGAACGCATGGTAACTCATCAAGATCAAACCAATTCACAGTTTTAAAAGCGCGAGGAATACACACGCTATCTGGTGTCATTAATTGCTGCAAAATGACGTTATTCATGGCGTTAGACGGTGTAACGTCGTATTTTCGCTTGAAAGCCGTTACAAATACATGATAACGTATGCGACACAGTCCAACTATTGGCGGGAATTATTCAGGGCAATGGCGGAAAGTAAGAAGAAGCTGAAGACTTTTTTTGTGTGTTAGAATATATAAGAATCTATCATGAGTGTGAGGGTAGGATAGAGGATCTCCGTTTGGCATCACGAGGCTTGCCGAGTGATCACAAACGGTGATCTCGAGGAACGGTTTTTTCTATCCTACCCTCACACGAATAATGGATTCTTTTTCTTATGTGATGACGTCATTTTTACATAACAATGACGTCATTTGACGACAATGTGCGTGAGTTCTAATCCATCCAATGTATGTAACCCTCACGTGACAGCCTGGGAAAGATAGCATGGATTAGATAAGATTTTCTACCCCAGGGTAAAAATCCGATATCAGTATCCGGTGTGCAAGAATCGAAATAGATCAGCTCTAGAGCGTGTATTGTTAAGTAATGATTCACTGTTTGTCATTCAGGTGTATGAAGATGGCCATTCCGGGGTTTTGGGGATCTGGGGAGAATGGCTATTTATTTTCAGGGAGGGGAGCACTGGTAATTATTTTCAGGGATTCGGGGAGCAAGCTCATAGTTTGGAGAATTTAGGGAGCCCTGTAAAAAAGCTATAAAAATCTATCCTTAAAGGAAAAGCCTTCATTTCTTTTGATTTTTTAAAAAAATCTTCGGCTTCTGGGGGAGGGGGGGCCCTATAGACCCCCTTGGAAAATCTAAATGTATTAATATAATTTAATCTAATCTGGATTGGTATTGGTAACTGATATGGTGAATAATTTTTACTATTGTGGAAAATTATCCTTAAAATTGTTGATTTTTAGGTTCATAATAACGTATTTTGGAACACTCAAAATGCGCTAGATTGCAGCTTTTTCTTTTATTAATTGTATCAGATTAGTACACGTCCAAACTTGTTGCAAAATGCAGCAAATATGATGCACGGCGAAAACACACACCTCTACTCGCTTTGTATAAACCAAATTTCAGCTACTTTTACATTGCTTTGGCTAGCCGTTTCTGCAATAAGGTTTTACCATTTTTGCATTATCTGTTGGTTGTCAGCAAAAACATTGCCAATATTTGAAAATCTTGTAAGCAGAATCCTCTTCAATTATTGGTTTTAAAAAATCCATATTTGAAAGGGCGTTCTGGTTACCTGTATTTTCAAGAATTGATTATTTTCAGACTGGGAACTAGCAGATATATGCAAAATGGTGCAAATACCAAACGTCGCCCATATGGTTAAAGTCAACGCGAAGAGAAATGAAAAAAATGACACATTAGAACCAACAGTTTTGTAGATGCTCAGCTGACAGGTGGTCCTAGTTTATTTCTTGTGAGCACCTTTAATTCAAACATAAATTAAGTCACATGGTCAACATTTGAACAAACAATGCTCAGCATAAAACAGTTCTGCTTACTTTAGTCTTTGGGTAATTTTTTCTTGAAGAGACGTTGTTGTATAAAATGTAAATAATGTATATTTGCAGCAAATGGATGAATTTGAGTTGCAAAATGATACCTGGTGCTTCAAAACTGGATTACTTTAAGAATCAGGGATTGTGCAAGGAATCGTTTTTCCCCTGTGTAATGTTTTTCAAGCATCTTAAACACCACATGCTTTAACATTGTTATCTCTGTCACCATAATTAGTGTTGTATGGAGCTGTTTATAGACACATATGAGCCAGTGCATGAGGTTTCCAACAATGTGGCATTTTGACAAGTGTAGACTCACACGAGCCTGTGCAGTCGCTTGCTAAGCTTAGAAACTCCAAACGATGATCAGTCAGTAGCTTAACAATCATAGAATACTCAAGCGACTAGTAAAGGCTCTGATCAGACTGCGCGTATGCGCAGGCTGATCTGAGGCTTTGCTGGTCGCACATACCACATTGTTGGAAATCTCATGCACTGGCTCAGTTATGAGAAAATCTTGTCTTGAGAAACTGTATTTGAATTGCTGTAGATAGATATGGGAAAATCTTGTGAAACTGTATTTGAATTGCTGTAGATAGATATGGGAAAATCTTGTGAAACTGTATTTGAATTGCTGTAGATAGATATGGGAAAATCTTGTGAAACTGGATTTGAATTGCTGTAGATAGATATGGGAAAATCTTGTGAAACTGGATTTGAATTGCTGTAGATAGATATGGGAAAATCTTGTGAAACTGTATTTGGTTTGTCATTTCAGAGGGATTTTTATGTCAATCTCAAAAGAGGTCATAATTACACAAATTCTACCGGCAAGGATAAATTGATTAAAGCCCAGTCTAAGTATATTTAAAATCTAAGCTCAACATCGATTTAAATAGCAAATTTGCAATACAGACCCAAGGACTATTCAAGTAATCATGTTTGAACTCGTTTTAAAACAGATGCAGACAATCATGTGCAAGGGGGGTGCGAAACTTTTATGAACGTAAACCATTTTTTGTTTGTTGATTTGCTATAATTGTCAAAGTTTGACCAGTCGTGTAATTTTTTTCCTTGATATCAGATAGAAACTTTGAATAAGTCACTGTGTTAAATTCTAAGTTTACACTTACTCTTTCAACGGTCCGTGGCCTAGACTGGTTCCAATTCTCAAGTGGTATGAATAAATTGCGATAATGGTATTTCTAACGCGAAAATATGTATTCATAAGAAAGAAACATGTGGTGGCCCTAAAAGTCTCCCCGCACTTTCATTTAATGCTCTTATTATTCCAATCCCCAGGATTGTGTGTACAATCTCCTTCCATTATTCCTGTCCCTGGATATCCTCTATGTCTTGTACCGCATTTAAGATCACTAGATGACCGATTTTCATACCCCGTTGTATAACATCTAGCTATGTTGCTGACTTCAACACTCGGAATAAATTGTTAACTCAGAAACTTCTTAAACAAGGCTATCGTTATCATAAACTTCGCAAAACTTTTTCAAAATTTTATAGACGATACTATGATTTGATTTCTAAATTCCAAGTTGGACTTAAATCTCTCTTGCGCCAAGGACTTTCGGAACCTGATTTCTATGGTGACTTGGTGTATAAATTGAAGAAGATTGTTGGCTCTAATAATTTTTCAGCGCAGTTCATTAAAATAATTTCCCATTATAAAAAGATTGGCTATAACATTAATGTATTGCAACAGACTGCATGCTTGGTGGTCAACCCAATCATGGTTGGCAACTTTGCTTTCCTCTTTAATTGCACGCCGGTGGGTCGGACTTCAGACTCTATGATGGTTCCGACTTAAAGACTTATCTAGTGATGAGATGGTAGGGGCCTGATGCTTTGGCTGTTTGTCGGGCCCTCCGGGGTTTACCTGTTGGATTTCTTTTGCTCCGGTATTCTGTTTTATTTACTGTTGAGTCCATATCTTTGCTTTATCTCCTTGTTATATCTTTAGGAGATGATGCATTGATAAGTTAGGGGTCTTTCATGCTAACCAAATATCTATGTGTCTTGATACACATCTGAATTAAGGGTGAGGTTTGCGCGCCGTGAAACCGGTTTAAGCCCTCCAGTAAAATATTTTACTGACCGTTCCAAGGCGGTACTTCTTTTGTGGATCTTTTATGTTTTTGTTCTGTCTTGTGTTTGCTATGTCTTTGTGCACGTCTGTTTATATGTGCTTTGTGGTCACCTGCTGGGAAAGGCTGACCTCTTGGCTCTCGTTTGTGGTTTCTAACTGTGAGTTTGTCACTTTCCCATTGGTATCCTAGGTCAGGTGTGGTACTTGGTTGTATCGATTCCTGATCTTTGCACCCTTACTTACTTTTACCATGACATTGTACAGGAAATTGCATTTAAGCATATGGTGAAAAGTTTCCGTCTTATAGAAACGTTTCTGTCGCGAAAGAAGCCTTTTTATAGCCTGGTTAACACTCTTTGAGTTTATTTTGGGCCAAGATGTCCAATTACCGCTAGAAAGTGTGCATTCGCTGTTTAGCTATACACCACCCAAGTCATCTTGGAACCAATCACAGTTTCGCATAAAATGAACTTAGGAAAAACAATGCCTATCAAATCCGAAAACGTTACGTAAAAATACACATTATAATTGTTTTTGCTAAAATAGTGTGCTGTCTTCACTAATTATTATGCAATTAATTTATTTGTAGTCCGTTTTTGTAATTGCATAAATATCCGCCAAATTAACCTTTGATTTCTTTCTTTCTTTCTTTTTCTTTCTCTATATACTGCCTGGCGCTCGCTTTATTCCATATCTATTTTTGATTTAGGTCAAAAACAAAACAGCAAAGCTGGAAGGAAAATTCGGCGATGAAAGACACAGCAACAATTGAAAACCATCAAAGTAAGCACAGCATAATACTTCAAAAGTCTTGTAAAACACTTAGTACTGTAGTATTGCACCTCAAATGGAACACAGTTTCTTGTTTTTTTTTTTTTAATTTTACATAAAGGTTTCTTCACCCTGAAAATTTGCATGCGCATAGATTTAGCAAAACCTTAATTAGATTTAAATTTTGGCGGAGAATGATATCAATCTTACTGCTCTGACACCTTGTACAAATAAATAGTTTAGTTTTTGTTGGAATGAAAATACCCGTTTAGTACCCATTTTTGCACTATCAGTGCAATACACCTGGGATAAATATCGTAGTATTTGCTCAGCTATAAATGACCATTAGAGATTACAGCAGACGATTATTTTGTAACATCAAATGGTGGGGCTTACGATGCAATCCAAGCTGCTTATATAGTTCTACCGATAATGGGTTATTTACGCGTTTCATGCCTACCAAGTACCATCATTTTGCCTGCTTCCGCCTGTCTACCTATCTGTATGTTTTGTTCATGTGTCTGTATGTGCGAGCGTACAACTAGAAATGCACAGTCCTGAAATACGAATAAGACCACAGATATATGGACACTTACATGTACTACATTTCATTTTATATTTAACTTTTACTGCTTCTTTATATGATGAAAAAAATTGCCTGTTTTCATATTTGAGTGGTAAGATCAATAAGCAGACCCATTCATGGAATATCTAGACAAATGGGCGCTTCCAATTAAGAGGGCATTTTGAGCAGTAAACATCTATAGATGTAGCCTTCGATTTGGGTCACCGTCCTTGTGACATGGTTAGATAACTGAAATATTGTTGACTATGCTGATAAACAGCAACGCAAGCCAATATGCAGCTACATTTACAACCCACTGATGCATTGTTGTAAACTGTCTTATATTAGTATATACATGTCTTAATGTTCAACTGATATTCATTGATCCATATCGCTCAAGGTACAAGAAGGGAATGTTATTTGGCATAAAACAATAAGAATGTTAAAATTCCATCCAATCACAGCATTTATGAAAACGCATACAAACTTCAAAAAAATATTTTGGTTAGTGTTTTTTGCTTAAAATATATTTTTCGAATTAAATTTAAAATTTCCATTTTAGATTTAATGTTATTGCCAAAATCAGTGTTCCATTTGAAGGGCTATACCACAGTAATTGGTAGATTTATGACGGTGGTGTCACATGTAAGCTGAATGGCTGTCGGAAGACAGGCTTGTGTATGCTAGCACTGATGTCGGAGAAAGGCGAATTGACTAAGCTCACTAAACAAGCTTTGCATAAGTAAACAAAAGTGTTATTTTTTAAAACTTTTGAAAACAAGTGGTTTGATTGGCGAAAAGCTTATCAAAGGCGAGACAAGCTCGAAGAATGCATTTTGTGGAAGTTACAGCCAGTCATTGTTCAACATTTAAATGGTGCAGTGGCTGATCCAGAGGGTTCACTCGAACCCCCTCCCCGCCCCCGTTTTTAAATATCCTTTCAAAATGAAATGATTTGGTCTCAGTGAGTCCAAATTATTTCATTTTCATGGGATATTTAAGAAAAATGAGATAAAATCAGCAAAGCGAACCCCAACACTTTTATTAATATGAACCCCTTTCCAGAAATACTGGATCCGCCCATGGGGTGTTCTTCTGATGTTGTTTGTTAACCTTATATAATTTATATATGATATGGTCTACCCTATCTGCTTTATCCTCTCGCAGCATAAAACCCAAATAAAACAAGGTCATGTCTCAATGCTATGCAACACATGAGTCTCCTTCCCAATTAAAAAAATCGCCACCCAAATAAACATTAATTAGAAAATAATGCTTGCATCTACTAACGCAAAAAAATGCAGATGCATGCTTTTAATTGGGCCTCGACGCGAGAAAACCTGTCTTCGGGGGTTTGCGAAAAACAAAGGCACAGACCAGCCTGCGCATCCGCGCAGACTGATCAGCGCCTTTGTTATTCGCTTATTGGAAAGTATCATATCTGGACTTGCTATGAGCGAAATTTCGATTTTCTAACTAGTCTGTGTAGCTGGACATGCTGGTTTGAATTTCACTTTATCGGAAACCCCGAAGACAGGTTTTGTCGCATCGAGGCTCAATTATTATTCATCATACCATATGCTACCAAGCTCAAAGTCATGTCAACTTTACCTGCATTCGTCTGCTTCTGAATCGTAGTAGTATCTATTGAGCAGTTGAGTACCGGTTCCAGGATCCGCGGCAAGGCTGCAAGCTAAGGACAAAATTTTGCTTTTAATATCTTAAACAAAATGGCCTTTGTCTCGAGAAAACCCGACTTTGTATCATGAAAAAGCCAGATTTTTTTTATTAGCTGATTTACGATCCCTCCTACTGCAATTTTCCGTAAAGTAGAAAAAAGGTAAAATTTAATTTCTAAAATTATTTTATATTTTATCCGCCTACTCTAAATATTATTTGTTTCGTTGAAAAAAATATTTTTGAGGTTCTGTCTGTTTTTAGAGTGACACTGTTAAAAGTGATTGTCATGTCCACATTTTAGGAAAATGATAAAATATTTAGAGATTTAATACAGACCTTACTAGTTTTACTGTTTTTTTTCTGGAGATATTAAAAAAAGGCTCTGAAAATGACCAGTTGAACTGGTCAATTTCAGAGCTTTTTCATTTATTTTTTTTTCGTCCCACGACCCTAAATCTGAAAATCTTTTCCCGTAAATCAACTAATAAAAAAATTCTGGCCTAACAACAAAGGCGCAGACCAGCCTGCATATCTGCGCAGTCTGTTCAGCGCCTTTTTTATTATCTTATTGAAAAAAAATATATCTAGACTTGCTTTATGCAAATTTTCAATATTCTAGCTTGTCTTTGTATCTCAGCAGACTGGTTTGAGTTTCAACTTCAACTTCAACTTCAACGGGTGTACTCGACAACATCCACTTGTAGACATTTACGTCGAGGAAATGTGACTGTACATCTTTGCAGTGTGACGTGCTCCGACATTGTGTTAAAATATGTATGCAAATGTATCTCAACTGTCCCATACAAAATAGTAAGTGAGTATGATCAGGAAATACCACCATCACAAATCGCAGACAACCCCATAGCACCGCGAGGAAGAGCCGCTCAACCATCACGAGACACCAGGAAGACAAATTAAGCAAAGCAACCAGCTCTCTCTTCCCCATCAAGATGATTGCAATACTAGAATGGACATAAAGTAACGTAAAACAAAACATATAACAGTTACAGACTCCCATATATAAATATATATTCATATTGGAGTTTTATACAGTCAAAACTCTTTATAACGTCATTTGTTATAACAGAATATTCAATATCCGACATAAAATTGCTGGGAATGGATCTGTTTCCATTAAAATTCCCTCGTTATAACAGAATATTCACTTAACGACACCGACAGTAACTTCTAGGAACAGATATACAATTTCTATTGAAAATAAATTCATTATAACAGAATTGTTACCATTTGTCAGAAAATTTTGTGATCAGAACAAGGTCTTTTTGCATGAACATGTTTTTGTCTCACTTGATAAGTGGGAAGATTTGTGTATTTTCATGCAATATGAAATTGAACTGATATATACATTTGGAATAATAGCATTTTAATTCATTTGTATAATATTTTCTTTTACCAAGTGATTATTATGTAGAAATCTGGTAATGGTCAGAATTTCTTTATAACAGCAAATTCACTTTAACGTCAAAGATAGCTTAGAACAAACAGCGTCGTTGTAAAGAGGGTTGACTGTATTGCTTTTGATATTATCCTGATATGCCTTACTGGTGATTGTTTCATTAACAAGCTTTAGTTGAATAACTCCTTTAAAAGTTACGGGATGTTCGAGTTTCAGACGCCAGATGGGAATAGACTTGCAAAAGAAATAGGTTTAGAGTGTGGATTCATCTGAAAAGATAAATTTTCACAATTTTAATACAATTTCAAACCCTCTTGGGCCATTTGACTGTGCACATACACCAGAGTCAACCAAGTGATTCATTGTTGATACACTCGATAGCTTCAATTCTTAAAGTATTTTCACAATGCACCATATACATGACTTTATAGATTCCCACCACAGTTTTCTTTGCTGCTCTCCTTATTATCTCATAATTCAAAGTAGAGTTTTGATAAGCAAATTTGATTTGCTAAAAATATGATTAACTTTTTTTAGAAGTTAAAAGTTGATACAAAACATCTGCAAAAACAAGCCATATTTTTACTCACTATAATTAGATATGTCGTCCATACAGGAGCAGAAACAAATCATATCTCAAACAAAGCACAAGTTTATTACAAACTCTCAAACAAGTATAGGGTATGTAAATAATTATGACAAAAATCGCAATCTATAAAAATTTTGGAAAGCAGCTGTATACGTGTAAATGGAATCATCAACGCTATTGTGAGGGATCCCTCACTATACATCCCGAAGGCATCATCAGCGCTAAATGAGAGTTCCCTCACTATACATCCTGAAGGCATAATCAACGCTAAATGAGGTTCCCCTCACTATACGTTCTAAAGGCATCGTCGGTGCTAAATGAGAGTTCCCTCGCTATATGTCCAAAAGGCATCACCAACACTAAATAAGGGTCCCCTCACTTTTCATTTCAAAGGCATCATCAACGCGAAATGAGGGTTCCCTCAGTAAACGTCCTAAAGGCATTATCGACGCTAAATGATGGTGCATAATAAATGATCATCATACGTTCCAAAGGCATCATCGAACCAACCAACCTCTTGCTTTTCCAACCTCTATATTTCTTATCTTCATGATATATATTTTCGTTCTCCAAATAATGTATCTTATCTTTTCCTAAATCTTCGTTACTATGTTGCTACAACTTCATGTTTGGAATATTAGATGTCATGTATGCAGTACAACATATTTATGTTTTAGGAGATGAACTAAATAAGCTCTAGCTTTCGCTCAAATCCTATTTATAATGTTTGTAATTATTGTATTTGTATGTATCTATTTGAGAAATAAATATGTTTAAACCAAAGGCATCATCAACGATAAATGATGGTTCCCTCTCTATTCGATCCAAAGGCATGAGGGTCCCCTTACTATACGCTAGAAAGGCATCAACAGGGTTAAATGATGGTTCCCTCACTATACGCACCAAAGACATCATCAGCTCTAAATGAACGTTCCATCACTATACGATCAGAAGACATCATCAGCGCTAAATAAGGGTTTACTAACTATAAATTCCAAAAGTATCTTAAGCGATAAATGAGAGTTCTCTCACTATATTTCGCAAAGACATTATACCAGCGTTCAATGAGGGGTCCCTCACTATACGTTTCAAAGGCATCACCAGCGCTAAATGAGGTTCCCTCACTATACGTCCAAAAACGTCACACAAGCTAAATGGAGTTTCTCACTAAACGTTCCAAAGACATTACCAGCGCTAAATGAGGGTTCCCTCGCTATACGTCGCAAAGGCATCACCGACGCTTAATGAAGGGTCCTCACTATATACGTTCCAAAGGCATCATCAGCGCTAAATGAGGTTCCTCACTATACACCCCAAAAGCATCATCAGCACTAAATAAGGGTTCCCTCGCTACACGCTAGAAAGGCATCAACAGGTCTAAATGAGAGTTCCCTCATTATACGTCCAAAAGGCATCATCAGCACTAAGTGACGGTTCTCTCATTATACGTTCAAAAGGCCTCATCAGCGCTAATAAGTGTTCCATCACTATACGATCCAAATGCCTCATCAGTGCTAAATAATGGTTACCTCTCTATACGTCCAAAGGCATTATCAGCGCTAAATAACGGTTACCTCTCTATACGTCCAAAGGCATTATCAGTGCTAAATAACGGTTACCTCTCTATACGTCCAAAGGCATTATCAGTGCTAAATAACGGTTACCTCTCTATACGTCCAAAGGCATTATCAGTGCTAAATAACGGTTACCTCTCTATACATCCAAAGGCATTATCAGTGCTAAATAACGGTTACCTCTCTATACGTCCAAAGGCATTATCAGTGCTAAATAACGGTTACCTCTCTATACGTCCAAAGGCATTATCAGTGCTAAATAACGGTTACCTCTCTATACGTCCAAAGGCATTATCAGTGCTAAATAACGGTTACCTCTCTATACGTCCAAAGGCATTATCAGTGCTAAATAACGGTTACCTCTCTATACGTCCAAAGGCATTATCAGTGCTAAATAACGGTTACCTCTCTATACGTCCAAAGGCATTATCAGTGCTAAATAACGGTTACCTCTCTATACGTCCAAAGGCATTATCAGTGCTAAATAACGGTTACCTCTCTATACGTCCAAAGGCATTATCAGTGCTAAATAAGGGTTCCCTCACTTTACGCTAGAAAGGCATCAAAATGCGTTAAATGAAGGTTCCCTCACTATACGCACCACAGGCATCATCAGCGCTAAAGGATGTTTCCCTCACTATACATTCCAAAGGCATCATTCTCACTATATGCTCCAAAAGCAGCATCTTCAGCACTAAATGAGGGATTCCTCACTATGTGTTCCTAAGGCATCAACACTAATAGAGGGTCACTCAATTACACTTCAAAGGCATCTTAGCGCTAAATGATGGCTCCTTCGTTCATGCTAAATGAGGGTTCCCTCATGTAGCGCTGATAATGCATTTGGAACGTATAATGAGCCATTTGTTCATGATCATGACACACCTGCAACGGATTAAGAGCAATTCTCTGTAACCACTTAAACAGTTGTGCCACGCATAGTCACCGATTTTGCTGAAACTTTCCTATCTTGGTTATGTTGACCCAAAACCAAGCAATCAACACTCCTTTCATCCATATGCATGTCCGTTGCCATGGAAACGGCCTATGAACTTTTTGGTTAAAAAAGAGACAAAAAATCACTTAAAATTGATGAATTTCCAAATGAAATCAAAACTTTAGAATAAACCAAATGCTTCAAATGATCCATATGTATGAATATATAACACATCCTGGTTGGAAATAAATAAACAAAATTACATTTGGAAAACCTCGGTTTTGTCCATGCTAAACAAAGTGGGTGGGGTTTCAGAAATTTGACAAAGGTGATTTTTGAGCATTTTCAAAGGACATTTTCATATTGAGTGCGGTCGGTTACAAATATGCCGGCATATTCCAGTAAAAGAACTAGGTTTCCTTAATTGACATATGAAAAGACATGTTTGGGAAAGTATGGTTCCTGAAGAGTTACCATAGCAACAATCAGTGTACCATCACAAAAAGCAAATTTATCTGTGACTGTATTTCTGATCTCATAAAAATCTGCTGAAGGGACATATTTGATTTTTAAATGAGGAAATATGTTTCTTATTAAGATAATGTACCGAAAATAACATATTATGTTGTAAGTGACCCGCTAAAGGTCAAGGTCACAAAAGCATGAAATTGTCTTAAAATGAGCAGTTTTCGCACATATTTAAGTCTATTTCTCCATTATTTGATGTGACTTGGTTTGTATATTTAATCTTCTTATACGCAGCTACACTGCCTTTAAAAATGAAATAATTTTATCCTCCATATAACTTCAAGGTCAAGGTCAATGAAATTTTAATATTTTTGGTTTTGATTTGGAAATATTGACAATATTCGCTAACCAATTTCTTTAATTCAGTTATATTTAGCTTCTTCCTTTAGAAATATGCTGCACAGTATAACAGTATTAAAATAACGTGACAATATGCCTTAATTATCAGTTTGAAGGTCAAGGTCACAGGAGCCAGAAATTACCATAAAATGAGCGATTTTCTCGCATTTTTAAGTCTATTTCTCCATTATTTGATGTGGTTTGGTTCGTATATTTAATCTTTACATAAGCAACTACAATGCCTTTTAAACTGAAATAATTATATCCTCCATATTACTTCAAATTCAAGGTCAAGGCCACTAAACTTTTAATATTTTTGGCTGTAAATTGGAAATATTGACACTATTTGTAAACCAATTTCTTTATTTCGGGTATGTTGAACTTCTTACTTCAGAAATATGCTGCACGGTATAACATTGTTAAAATAACATAACAATATGCCTAAATCACCATTTTAAATGTCAAGGTTAAGGTCAAAGAGTCAAGAAATTGGCATAAAATGGGGGATTTTCACACACAATATTTTTGGTCGTAAATTGGAGAAATTGACAATATTTGTTAATCAATTTCTTTATTTCAGTTATGTTAGGCTTCTTCCTTTAGAAATATGCTGCGCAGTATAGCATTTGTTAAGTTATCATGACAATATATATATATAGGCCTGAAATAGGAATTTGAGGGTCAAGGTCAAGGTCACAGAATAAATAAATTGACATAAAATGAGCTATTTTCGCCCCATATTTTAGGCTATCTCTTCATAATTTGGTGTGATTTGGTTTGTATATTTAATCCTAATCTACACAACTACAATGCATTTTAAACTGAAATAGTTTAATCCTCCAGATACCTTCAAGTTCAAGGTCAAGGTAACTGAAACTTCAATATTTTTGGTACATAAGTTGGAAAAATTACAATATTTAATAACCGATTTCTTTATTTCATTTAGGTTTAGCTTCTCTCTTCTTCAGAAATTTCTTTTTTTCTTTTTTATGGTTTGTCTATCTATCTTAAAAAACATAATTTTCACAACAGCAGCTATAGAACACATAGATTATCACCCAACAACTACAACAGTCACCCCTTCTTTACATGGAACAAGTATCTTACCAGGTTACAGTCTGTAGTCTCTACAAACTTTAAAAAAATACTTGAAAAAGTAGGATATACGAGGGTCAGTCAAAAATAACTGAGCCCTACCTCATATGTGGCTCAGTGGTAGAGTGCTTGACTCGAGACCGAAGGGCCGCGGGTTCGAGCCTCACCGTCGTCACTGCGAGGTGACCTTGAGCAAGAACATTAATCCTAGCTTAGTACTGGTTCAACCCAGGAAGACCCGTCCCTTTATAACTGAGAGATTGTTGATGGGACGTAAAGAATCAAATCAAACAAACAACAAAATCAAACATAGTATTTTAGTTTGTTATTGTAGACAACAAGTGTGATTATTTTCTATAAGTATCATATGTCATCGATGTTTTGACACTGATGAATTATTAAAGTGAAGCTTCTATTATGCCTGCTAGGCAACTGAAGATCGTCAGTCAGATTGATGCGTTCACGATCTCAGCCACCAGAAATATACAGTATGTCTTTAAAAAGCTTGCATGCTTCATACATGTAGTTTTTGTGAAATATATTCTTAAAAGGCTATCCTTTGGAAGCAAAGACTGCACAAAAGAACTGAAACTAGAGTGTGCATATTTCTTGGGCCAGACTAGCTAGTTTCTGCCATTTAGGCTTCATCAGTGACCCTCTAAAGACATATTTGACATTTATTTGAATTACATATATCATATTGTCATTTCATTACACTTAGTTCGTTAAAGCTTAAGTGAACATTGATTGTATGCGTTGTCTAGCAACAAAAAACGCCAAAATTCCACAAATTTTCAAATACACGAGAATTGTGTTGCCATGGAAACAAAATTGTGAATTCTAATCAAGGAACTTAATGTCTGAGGGTTGGTTTGTGTATGCAGTACCGTTAAAGCATTTTTGGGCTAATACTTTATGTTTTCTATAAAAATTGTGTAAATATGAATGTGGGTGGCGTAAATTATAGGATGTCAGGCATGTAAAAATTTGATAAATTCTGAAGCATCTATAATTTGGGGTCAGTTGGTTTCTGTTCTGTGACAATGAATAGGTCCATGTAAAAGATATTAGACGACAGTGAATAAAGCATTGCTTTTACATTACTGTTTCCATAGCAACCCTTAGAATTAGATGTATCACAGCGTGAACGCACCCCTTTGACAGGTCATGTTCTATTGCTTAGCAACCGTTACAAAAGGCCTACCTGCATGTTTAGTTGTAAACTAAATCATAGTTTCTCATTTATTGCACCACAGCAAGCCAGGCCTTAATTAGACTCGATGACGATCCTGACCAAAACAAAAACATTGGTTGGTTGGTGCCTGTCTTTGGGTGAACCCATCTTGGCTCAACTTAAGGTTTTCTTTAGCTCTGACTTTCAATGAGCCTTGAGCCATTTTCTTTGTTTCATCAAAGTGTGCTCCAATTCTTTATAAATATCTTGCTCAATATCACATTGTTAAAGTAATTTGACAATATGCCTTAATTAGAATTTTGGAGGTCAAGGTCAAAGAAGCACGAAATTGACATAAAATGAGGGATTTGCACCCAAATTAAAGTTTATTTCTCCATAATTTGGTTTGATTTGATTTGTATCTTTAATTTTATCTACACAACTAGCCTTTTAAATTGGAATAATTTTATCCTTTACTTAAATTGGTTACCAAATATTGTCATTTTCTCCAATTCATGACCAAAAATATTCTGTGTGAAAATCCCCCATTTTATGCCAATTTCTTGACTCTTTGACCTTGACCTTGACATTTAAAATGATAATTTAGGCATATTGTCATGTTATTTTAACAATGTTATACTTTGCAGCATATTTCTATAGAAAGAATGTCAACATACCCGAAATAAAAAAATTGGTTTACAAATAGTGTCAATATTTCCAATTTACAGCCAAAAATATTAAAAGTTTAGTGGCCTTGACCTTGACCTTGAAGTAATATGGAGGATATAATTATTTCAGTTTAAAAGGCATTGTAGTTGCTTATGTAGAGATTAAATATACACACCAAATCACACCAAATAATGGAGAAATAGACTTAAATATGTGCGAAAATCGCTCATTTTATGGTAATTTCTGGCTTCTGTGACCTTGACCTTGAACTTCAAACTGATAATTAAGGCATATTGTCACGTTATTTTAACAGTGTTATACTGTGCAGCATATTTCTAAAGGAAAAAGCTAAATGTAACAGAATTAAAAAAAAATTGGTAAACGAATATTGTCAATATTTCCAATTTAAAAACGAAAATATTAAAATTTCATTGACCTTGACCTTGACCTTGAAGTAATATAAGGGATAAAATTATTTCATTTCAAAAGGCAGTGTAGCTGCGTATAAGAGTATTTAATATAGAAACCAAGTCACCTCAAATAAAGGAGAAATTATCTTAAATATATGCGAAAAATTGCTCATTTTAAGTCAATTTCTTGCTTCTGTGACCTTGACCTTGACCTTAAGCAGGTCACTTATAACATAATATGTTATTTTCGGTACATTATCTTAATAAGAAACATATTTCCTCATTTAAAAATCAAATATGTCCCTTCAGCAGATTTTCATGAGATCAGAAATACAGCCACAGATAAATTTGCTTTTTGTGATGGTACACTGATTGTTGCTATGGTAACGCTTCAGGAACCATACTTTCCCAAACATGTCTTGTCATATATCAATTTAAGAAACCTAGTTCTATTACTGGAATATGTGGGCATATTTGTAACCGACCGCACTCAATATGAAAATGTTCTTTGAAAATGCTCAAAAATCACCTTTGTCAAATTTCTGAAACCCCACCCACTTTGCAGAGCATGGATAAAAACTGAGGTTTTCCAAATGTAATTTTGATTGTTTATTTCTAACCAAGATGTGTCATATGTTCATTCATATGGATCATTGGTGGCATTTGGTATACATTAAAGTAATGATTTCAGTTGGAAATCCATCAATTTTAAGTAATTTTTTGTCACTTTTTCAGCCAAAATGTTCATACGCCGTTTCCATGGCAACGGGCATGGACATGGATGAAAGGAGTGTTGATTGCTTGGTTTTGGGTCACAATGACCAAGATAGGAAAGTTTCAGCAAAATCGGTGGCTATGCGTGCCATGACCCTATGTTAAAATTTAAGTGGTTACAGAGAATCGCTCTTAAGCTTTAGTTGGTCTAACAATAAAACTGATTTGCACGGATGTCGTAATATTCATGCAAAATGTCTTTATTTATTGTGCTCTTTATGAGCACTTGACTATGAAAATGAGTGATCACTGATATTTACGCAATACTGCAAGCAAACAATACGAGTAGCACGATAGAATATCCACATATATGATTTAAAAATTATGACGTGTACAGCACATCTGCAAAGCATTTGAGCCATGGCATGACACCACCAACACTGAAAATGAATCTGCTCCTAGAAAAGACGCAGATCAGCCTGGGCATGCCCTCAGCCTGATCAGAGTCTGTTCTTTGCGTTCAGCGGGAAAATAAGGACCAAAGCCTTTTTCATCCGGAAAGCGAAGACTGATCAGACTGAGCTGATGTATATGCTGATCTGATTCTTCTCGTGACGCACAGCTGAATAATAATTGAGCCGGGACATGTGATTTCCAACAATGTGGCATTTTGACAAGTGTAGACTTAGACGAGTCTGTGCAGCCTCTTTTTAAGCTCAGAAACTCCAAATGATATTCAGTCAGTAGCTCAACACCCATAGAATATTCAAGCGAAAAGCAAAGGCTCTGATCAGACTGTGCGTATGCGCAGGCTTATCTTAGGCTTTGCTGGTCGCACATACCACATTGTTGGAAATCTCATGCTGCGGCTCAATTGTTGGTTTTATCCTGTCGCGACTCATTTTATCTGGTAAAATCTGTAATAAGTTGATACCTGGGCCCGGAATTACAATGCCTCCTTAAAGTTAAGGAAGACTTATTGTAAGTATTGATTTTTTTAGGATGCGAAAAATAACGTTTCAAACTGATAAAAATCAAAATAGTTTCATTTTTTCGGTAGATCACAATGCTATCTTTGACCACAAGTACTGCATTTATTGTATGTTGAAATATCAATACTTAACTTAAGTCTTCCTTTATTTTAAGGAGGCATTGTAACTCCTGGCCCTGGTGAATAACATACCTTGCCGAAGTCGGGCCTCCCTCGGGTTATTTTGCAGAACGAACTTTACAATAGGATCCGCCGCGGCCAGTAGTACAAGAAGTCTTGGGGTATCTTGGACATTCAATCCATCCAGCATTTCCTCTAACATTTCATCAATATAGAGTATACTCGCATCTGGAAAAAATGAGACATACATGCTTGTGAAATAACATATTTACACCGCGGCAAGTCAGCTGGCTCTTCGATATATATCATTTATATAATCTACAGTAAAACCTGTCTTAAGCGGCCACTAAAAAAGAACACAAAAATAGGGTTTCAATACCGATTGACGCTTAATGCAGGTCAGGAGTACATTGTATTCTGCAATACTTTCGACCTTCATTAACCTACCATTTGTCATTAAGACCTGTGTTTTGTCTATTTTTAAGTGGCCGCTTAAGACAGGTTTTTATGTACATACTATCATTTGCTATGATTTAGTGCAATTAATTGTGTGCATTTGCCTTTCTCTAACAAATGTTTGAAATAAAGACATCAGAAAATGACAAAAGTACAAAAAGCCTAAGAATGAACGGGATATATTGTGCTTCCAACATTGCCTCCATAATTCATCAAGTGCATCCGCATCCGGCAATGATATAGGGTAAAGTCGGGTATATTCGGACAGACAGCTAAATTCGGACAGCGACCTTGTTCGTTTCATATTTCAAATATTGGAGTAAAAAATAAATTAACTGAGCAAACAGTGAAAATCCTGATGAGACGGCTCATAAGGAGCCGTCTCATCTGGATTTACACTGTTTGAAAATGTGTGTCCGAATTTACCTGATGTCCGAAATTACACGACTTTACCCTAGAGGTGCCTAATTTGCTCTCTTTTCGACAAAATATAGTGTAACGTCAGGTAACTTAGGACATCAGGTAAATTCGGACAGCGACCTTGTTTGTTTCATATTTTAATCATTGGAAAATCAAATAAATTATTGGAAAAAAAAAATTAACTAAGCAAACAGTGAATATCCTGATGAGACAGAGCCGTCTCATCTGGATTTCCACTTATTGCAAACGTATGTCCGAATTTAACCGATGTCCGAAGTTACCTGACTTTACCCTACGTGATATGAATTTTCTTAGGCTTTTTCCAATCTTTTTTTTCTCTCTCTCTTATTTTTTATGTGTGTATTGATATTAAAAGTCTTGAGTTGGGCAGTTTAATTTGATACAATGCGATCAGAATAAGTCAAATTACAAGAAAATGACTCTACATGTAGTAAGAACACTCAAAAGAGATGCTTAAGAAAACACATATCTGTTCTTCAACAATACCTTGTTCTCTTTTTCCATGTTTTTTTTTGCTCCCCCAGGAAGGTGGGTTGTTGTTGCTACGTAGGCTTTGCTCAAGCATCAACTGATTACCCCGAAAATATCAGGCATCTCAGGTTATTTCAGGTTCCCCCCAAAAACATTTGAAATTTAGCATACCCTCAAAACATTTTCATATCCTGTACCTTAACCTTAAAAAATAC
>OZ026524.1:30169663-30464663 GCA_964019695.1 Loripinus fragilis
GTGGCGCAGTTGGTAGCGTCAATGTCTGGTGTAGTGCTAGGCGGTGTTGTCGAGGTCGTGGGTTCGAATCTCGCTAGAGGCAAAATATTTACAGCATCTATCGGCTCAGTTGATTCACTATATCCCTCTGTATTTATCTACTGTCTGAATCTGCATCAGTTTCTGATCCTGTGTAGCTCGAAAGCAATGATGTTTGTGAAATTATATTTCCGCACTTCTGATATCTATCTAATTTCACTTGTATCCTTGGATCCATCAGGCTTTCACTTGCGAACGAAATAGATGCCATGCATTGAAAAAGAACCAATATACGACATGTACTGCATCAGGCGTCGTCTATATCAGCGCTTCCTGAACATCCTTTTTTGGGGATGTCTCAGTGGCGCAGTTGGTAGCGTCAATGTCTGGTGTAGTGCTAGGCGGTGTTGTCGAGGTCGTGGGTTCGAATCTCGCTAGAGGCAAAATATTTACAGCATCTATCGGCTCAGTTGATTCACTATATCCCTCTGTATTTATCTACTGTCTGAATCTGCATCAGTTTCTGATCCTGTGTAGCTCGAAAGCAATGATGTTTGTGAAATTATATTTCCGCACTTCTGATATCTATCTAATTTCACTTGTATCCTTGGATCCATCAGGCTTTCACTTGCGAACGAAATAGATGCCATGCATTGAAAAAGAACCAATATACGACATGTACTGCATCAGGCGTCGTCTATATCAGCGCTTCCTGAACATCCTTTTTTGGGGATGTCTCAGTGGCGCAGTTGGTAGCGTCAATGTCTGGTGTAGTGCTAGGCGGTGTTGTCGAGGTCGTGGGTTCGAATCTCGCTAGAGGCAAAATATTTACAGCATCTATCGGCTCAGTTGATTCACTATATCCCTCTGTATATATATATATATATATATATATATATATATATATATATATATATATATATATATGCGCAAATTCCACCTTTAAACGCATACGCTGACGTATCCAGCAGGACTAGCAGTCTTAATTTTTCCCTGAGTCTTCATACACATCCATACTTTTTGTATACAATCAGCGAAGGCTCTGGCGAGACTAACTTGAGCTATCGTTCCTCGACAATTCAATATACCAAGTCTCCTTCAAACACACATGCTAACGCATCCAGCGAGGATAGATGTCTATTTATTGCTCTGAGGCTTTACTAATTTCCATACTTTGTGTATGCGAGCAGCGAAGGCTCTGGTGAGTCTGCACATATGCGCAGACTCCCCTGAACTTTCGTTGTTCTACAATGGCATAAGTACCAATATCACATTTACTGGCCCATGCGTTCTTTCATTTTAGCCTTTGGACCAACTCGAATTTTCGAACTTATCTCAGATTCTCAAAGTCATTCTTTAAGCATGCTTGATTAGCTATTTAGAGGGGCTTGTGGCATATTTCGTTATTTGAGCCCTTTCGTGTATGTCCATATATTGTGTGTGCGAGCAGCAAAGGCTCTGGTGAAACACTGTGCATTTAGAGACTTTTCTGTGCCTTCTTGGTTCGCATATTAGGCAAGTACTGGACTCTCTAAGGGGTATAAGCCCAAGCTATTGTATTACTTATAACCGCTTTGTATATTCGCATCTGATATTATATCCATTTTCTATTCCAACATTCTGATATGGGATAATATAGCCTGGTTCCCTCCCCTAGACTTATCTGGGGTCAGGTTTGTACTCATCGCAAGAAATCCAGATCTAGACCGTAATATTTGATTTGAATCATAAGATGGAACTCTCAACTATGCAAAACTATTGTGGCCTACGATTTATGAACTCTTGAATCTTACCAAAAATTCAGCAATGCAAAGGAAGAGTTTCGGGTATTTTTTTTACGAAATTGATTTTGCTTCAGTGGTCACAATGAGAGAATATCTTGACTGCCCAACAGTTTGCATTTGAAACGTAGCATGCCGTCACCTTGGCTGAGCATTAAAACCAATCACTACCAACGTTACATTATGTTTTGCCCGCTGTCATACTGTTATGATAATAGAACACCAGTTTAGGGAAGAACAGAGGTGAAAGCGTAAATTCTGGAAGAGCGACACACCATTCTTTTTGCCTGTTCTATTCTCATCTAAAAATATCACAACTATTAGGTCAAAGGGTCCAAAGGCGACTGACTGCCCAAACCTACCAATATAATGAAATGAGAAAATTTAGCTTCCTTACAGTAAAAAATGATCCTTTATAAAGCAATGTTTGGCCTGTGCACACGAAGCCATGCCTCCCAGGCCCTTGTGTAGAAGAAGTGTTTTGGATGCGACTATAATCCTATAGCCATTTAGCACTAAGGCAGTTATATCGAGTATCCAATTTATTTGATAAAAAGGAAGAAAAATTGCTATGGGGACCAGGTAGCGAGAAAGCACGCGCAAGCATTCACGTACACAGATACACAGTGCCATGCCAATGGCATTTGTTTGTCTATATTCAACTTTTGATAAATTAGTCTCACTTTTGTCTTTCGCTGATCTTTTCATTGATTGTTGGGCTCTAAATTATTCATTCCTTCCACAACATTCATTACTGTAGGATTATAGAATAAAGAACCATGTTAAAAGGTCCCTTATGTTTATGCGCAGCATAAAGGCCCAGGGCAAGCTGGGTTAAGTTAAGTGTCTTCCATAGTATGTGAATATGAATATCTGGTCATTTTACATCGCCAGTCCTTGTCTGAATATTCTACTATTCACCCATCTGAGCCGCGACCAATGTGGTACGTGCGACCAGCTAAGCCTCCGATCAGCTTACGCATACGCGCAGTCTGATCAGAGCCTTTAATAGTCGCTTGAATAATTTATGAATATTGAGCTACTGAATGAACATCATTTGGAGTTTCTAAGCTTAAAATAAGACTGCACATGCTCGTCTGAGTCTACACTTGTCAAAATGTCACATTGTTGGAAATCCCCTGTCGAGGCTCATTTGTACTTGTGGCATTCTGGGTGAATATCATTCTGTAATTCAGCGGATACATCTTCTGCTTTTGGCCGCCAAATCTCTTACTTCACCCCTAAGTGGACATTTATCCATTATTCAAGGCATAAAAAAGGCAAAAGTTCAAAATGTAACTATAGTTCTTGATTATTATTCCATAGAAGAAATCACAACAGTCAATGGATAATAACACCTTATATTTTTCAAAGTTTTGGCCAAGGTCCTTCACCAGCAAAAAAATCAAAATTGTTTTATTCCTGGTGAAGGCCATTGGGTAAACATTTGAATTAGAGAGTGTCATTATTCAAAATCTAAAAAAGTTTGTTTGGTGAAGTTCTCCGTTTAAAGGCTTATAGTTTGGTCTATGAGAGGTCATAAGCATTGATTCCAATATCTCGCTGGACTTAAGGGGCTCCAAGAGGTAACCGACCTGTATACTACAAAATATTTTTCACCAAGAAATAAATATCAATATTAAATCGTAAAATGCCTAAATCAAAAATGGAACCTCTTTATTACCCCATGCAAGGAGTTCATAATAACATCACTATGATAAACCTTTGGTCTGCCTGGCATAAGGGAGAGTCAATGCGACGCACTAACGTCACATTGACGTTGATATGACTTTGTTTTAAGTTCGTGTACCTGCTGGGTTCCAAACAGCGATAACTTATTTCTTGTTTTCTTTTTTCCGTCAATTTTTATCGAGTCCTCTTTTTGTTTTGTTTCCTTTTTATATCTCGATTTGTAATTACTAAATGATACATCGATAAGTTAGGGAATTTTCATGCGAATCAATCATCCATTTGTCTTGATCCACATCAGAAATAAGGGTGAGTTTGGTACCATAAAACTAGTTTAAGCCCTCCAGTAAAATGTTTCTAATGTCCGATCCGATAGCACGGCCGCTGCGTTTGGTAATTCTGTATTTTTTAAATGGAAAATCTTGTCAGATGATCTACGCTTGCATCTTCATGACATTAAATGAAACTCGAGATCTGATGTGGATGGGCTCACCCATACAAAACAATTGCTAAATTTATTGTGCATAGTATACATACGTTTTCAAAAAAGAATTACATGTATATGAGCCTTAGGTGCTCGCATATATATCTCATTAAGTGTTTCAAATTAATGTGTTTCCAGGTTATAAGTGACCCCCGTTTTTCTTTTCTTTTTCTTAAACAACTTTAAATTGATCTTAGAAGAACGGCACTTAGCATGTTGATTTAAATGCACACCGCGTAACTAAAACTTATTTTTGGGAGACGCCTTTATTTGTAACTGAAGCCCCAGTCCCCTGTACAAAAGAATAACTTAGTTGTTTTTTCCCTGTGAATATACCTATGTGTACCCCAATAGATACACGTGATATATTTGCATATCCTGGAGAGAATCATAATGAGTGGTACCAGTATTATTGCTAAATTTTCTATGTCTTTAAAGACATAATTTAAAAAAGCAAGTATCTCGAAAGAAAATTCAGCCATTATTTAAGGTTCAGACAATACTGTTACTTGAATCGTTTTTAGCAAAGGTCATTTCAATGCATCGGCTTTAGATGTACAGTGATGTTTATGAGTCAGTATAAGCAGTGAATCATAGCTTAATGCACGAAGATTGGGCCAGTTAAGCAATTTTAGCGTGAAGTTGCGATTGTCTTTTTCAGTTTAAACACGTGTTTTGGGTGCCTAAAAGAACCATATCATCGAGACGGTTGTTTTGAGTACACACAACATATTTTTTGATTGAGAAATAGGAAAAATAATTCTCTGTTACGCACTCTTATCTGTGGGACTGACGAATTACCTCTACTGACCTGTATAAGCCATGTTTTATTTATATCGCTTGGTTCACTTGGGGACTAATTCAAAGAAGAGCAGCAAAAACACACCGAAATTTCATCTAATCCCTGCCTATAAAAAAAACTCATATTAATGTGGAAAATAATAAATTCAATTACGCGGTATATATCTAAATTCATTTCTCTAATTATTTTTTCAATTAGAATCACCATTTAAGAATAATTAGCAAAAACGGGGGTCACTTAAGTCCTGGAAACACTATAGTAAAGCCAGCAATGTGTTCAAACATCAATCATAGAATTGACCAGTTGACCACTTTCTAGCGGGTACGAAGACGAAGGCTCAACCCAACATTTCGACATCAAACCTCATGAATTAGAAGCTGTACATGCATATTAAAGAAGGTTATGCCAGGTCATGGATTTTTGTAATATCGCATATGACATAACTGCTATTGCACAAATTCATGACCTGGCACATTTCAGAATAATTCCTCTCTAAGAGGATTTACTCTGAAGGGTTCTTATTGCCTAAGAAGATTTACTCTGAAGGGCTCTTGTTGCCTGACAATACTTGCAGAAAGCTATATGAGATGCTACATGAGATGCTACATACAATGTTTCTATCAGGTCGATCAGGAACAAGGAGAGATCCGATTTCTGATTTCATGTTCAACAGGCAACATGAGAAAGCATAATGTTGGCACTGAACTGATTCCAGGAGAAAAGGACAGTTGATGTGTTCAAATCTGATACTGTTGATGTGAAGTTTATAGCTTGTATGAATGTAGACCCGATTTTCATTAATGTAAGTCAAACGTATTGCAGAATGCTCCAAAAGGGGAGCATTCTGCAATACTTTTGACCTTCATTTAGCTACCATTTGTCATTAATATCTGTGTTTTGTCTATTTTTACATTGCCACTTAAGACAGGTTTAACTGTATGAATATTGACCTCGAATAGCGATTTTTTTTACAGTCGCACGTCGGGGTTTTCAAATAACCAATTGCACCATGGTAAATTCAGAATACTGCAACCGGCACGTGTACGATTTTATAGAGTAAAGGCCCTAAGCTACTTTAATTGTGGCCAGACACTGACGGATATGACCCTAAACCCCCTCCCAACCCCTTACTCTTAATATTATGGTGTGTTTAAACAATTTGTACTTTACTCTTATGCAATGTTAAATGTACCAAATGAAGAAACTGTGTAAAGTCTCCCAAGGAAATGCCTTAATCAAGCACTGTCGTATCGAATACGCGGCTACCATTGAATTGAGCTTCTTGGTGAGCCATATTCGTACAGCTACTGCAAAGCCGAATACGGCATCTGATTTGGTTCTGCACTGTACGCGTACAGAATGAACTTTTAAAATTATGATGAAATTGTAAATTACTACCCCACAACCCTTAAGTTCGAAGTGGATTCGTCCAATTGATTACGGCAAGCATAAGTGGATTAACTCTTTGATTGTAGTTGCCATATCCGCTTTTTCTTTAGAAAAAAAGGCGTATATTAATTTCCTACCAATGTTGGTCCGTCGTCCGTCTGTCATTCCGTCCGTCTGTCTGTGCGTACGTGCGTGCGGTTTCTTGTAATTGTATCTCCTCCTAAACCGTTGACCGTAGCAACTTCATTTTATAGTTGCATAGGTCACCTGATGTAGAGGGTACTGGTCAACATTTTGTGTGAACTTGACCCAAGGAAAAGGTCGCACAAAATGTCAAAGGTCAAAGTCAAAGGTCAAATAATGTATTTTCTTGTAAATGCATATCTTCCTAAACCATTAGACGTAGCAACTCCAAACCTTGCAGATATATTGGTCACACGATGTAGAGGGTACTGGGCAACATTTCATGTGACCTTGACCCAAAGTCGAGGTCAAGGTCAAATAATGCATTTTCTTTTTCTTGTAAATACATCTCCTCCTAAACCATTAGACGTAGCAGTTTCAAACTTTGCAGCTGTATTGGTCACATGATGTAGAGGGTACTGGGCAACATTTCATGTCACCTTGACCCCAAGGTCAAAGGTAAAATAATGTATTTTCTTGTAAATGCATCTCCTTTTAAACCATAGACATAGCGATTTCAAACTCTGCAGTTGTATATGCCACATGATGTAGAGGGTACTGGGCAACAATTCAAGTGACCTGGATGCCAAGGTCTAGGTCAAATACTGTATTTTATTGTAAATCCCTTTCTGCCTGAATGGTTGGATGTAAAGCAACTTCAATCTTTGCATGTGCATAGGTCACATGATGTAGAGGGTGCTGGTCAATATTGCAAGTAACCTTGATGCCAAGGTCAAGGTCAAATATTGTATTTTTTCGTAAATACATCTCTACCTTAACCGTTGGACGTAGCAACTTTAAACTTTGCATGGGCATAGATATCATGATGTAAGAGGGTCTGGATGGGGTAAAATGATTAGTGAATAATGGCCCTTTTTATAATGAATAGTGAATAATGAGCCAAAAAATAATGAATAGTGAATAATGAGGGCATAAAAATTAATGAATAATCCTTTTTTTAATGAATTGAAGAAAAAATTAATGAATAGTGAATAATCAGATTTCTTTGCCACCTTTCGCACTTTTAATGAATAATTGGTCTTATTTAAATGAATAACCCAAAATTTTAATGAGATGAACAATGGGCTAAATTTTTAATGAATGGTGAATACCAGACCCCCATCCAGACCCTCATGCAAAGGGTATTGGGCAATATTCTGTGTAACATCAAGGTCAAGGTCAAACGTAAAAAAGCGGATATTTGCGATGGTGTACCATCGACTGAAGTCTAGTTGATCTTGAATAAAGCTAACAAGTGGTTTCTGTTCATCTTAAGGGCACTGAGTCATTTGACTACTCTAGTCTGATCTTGGAATTGTTGTTTGCATATGCTTTGCATTAAAGCATTATACTATCGTGGTGTGCAGTAAAGTCCATTGATTTACGATAGGAAGTAAATAAATCGACGTATTAATCACTGTTGGAATTAATCTAATCTTTAATTAAAGGGAATATGAGAATATTATTCATGTTCCGAATGAAAAAAGAAAGCTCAATCGAGGGTCACCAATGTATACTTGCATGACCTGCAGCAGTATATAATGCCTTGATTAACCCATATAAGCATAGCGTCCCCTTTGTGGGACACAGGCAAACAGTGCAAACTCAGACCAGACGCCGCAGAACGCGGCGTCCGGTGAGGGTCTCCACTGTTTGCTTAAATAATGTTCTATTAAGATTTGAATATAAATGGAAATTACCACCCAACTACCCTTAAAACGAAAATGGGCTGGTCCAATTGATAATGGTGGGTAAATCCATTCGGCTTAAATGTGTTAAATGCTTCCACGAAAAACTTGGAAATGTATCTATCAATAACATTTTGCTAAACTGCTCGTTGTCACCCACTTATACTTAAGTATTGATAACACCAATCCACGCCTTCTGGAAAGTATTGTAAAATTGGTGAAAGCTGTTTAACCTCCTTCTTTACTATTGCAATGTAACATTTTATGACACAGATAAGCTATTACTAGTAGCATGCAAAGTATGAAAGAATGCAACGATCAGGAATCGATACAACCAAGTACCACACCTGACCCAGGACACCACATGGGAAAGTGACAAACCATCTGTGACGTTTTTATACCGTGACGAACTGTACAAAACGCCATCGACCGTTGAGTAACCCTAGGCCTGGTTTCACGTGTAAAAAGCATGAGCAATCTTGGAATCGTTGAGAAACCTTGTGAAAATGGCGGAAACCAGTTTCATTGTGTAAGAAATGTTGAAGCATCGTGTTTTTGAGAGACATGCATGTATATACTATCATATGTTTCCTCTCAGAATGTGTTGAAGCAATCGTACCAAACCAGTAAACAGTCTCGGGCCACTATTGACCAACCAGCGAAACGCCATTTGAATGGCGTTTCGCTGGTGGGTCGATAGTGTCCCGCTTTTGTGTGTTTATTGGGAAGCTACTACACGGGTGGCTACGAAAGCAATCATTGAAATCGCCTTAAGAATATACCAGGTTGAATTGCGTTTACACTGTAATCGGCTTATACTTCTGGTTGCTTTGCTTTAATTGTCTTGATGATGTCTTGTTACTGTATATGTTCTGTGGCTCTTCCTCACGGTGCCGTGGGTTTGTCTGCAGTGTGTGACCGTGGTATTTCCTGATCATACTCGCTTACCTTTTGGTCTGCAAAAATAAAGCACTTTGAGTACTAACGTTAGTTCTCAGAGCTTTGTAAAATGGAATTTTTCGGGTTTTGAAAGCAAATATTTTAAGCGTATTTTATAATCGAACAGACCCATATAATATAGTAGATAAAAGCCAAAAGGACAGTAATGTCCAACACATAAAATAAATTCCTCTCTATTTCTTTATCAGAGACATAAGGGAAATCACTAAGAGGTGGTCAATGATAAGCCTGATGCATTGATATTCTTTCCCGCCATTCACAACAAGTGTCCTTCTTATGTACTTTTGTGGCCTTTGATGCAAGTAATATGGCATTGGCGGATTCAGAGGGGAGGACAGGGGGTCCGGACCCCCACCCCTGGAAAATCACAAACATATAGGGTTTCTTTGCAATTCTGGTCCGAATCCCCTGAAATATCACAAAGCAACCAAGCCAGCATTCAATGTTGGCCATCATCGGCCCGCCAGCGAAACGCCATTTCAATGAGGTTTCGCTGGCGGGCCGATGATGGCTGAAATGGCGTTTCGCTGGCGGGCCGATGATGGTCCATTTATAGCGGTATTTGGATCCTCTATCCCATCATCGACTAAAAAAAAGTTATCAAATTTGGATCCCCTCGGACAAAACTTTCTAGACCCGCGCATGTATGGTACTAGCTCGGACTGCAATCTAATCAGGGTTTATAGTGTTTGCTTCTAAAGAAAGGGTGTTCTTAGTTGCATTTGAAAACAATGCAACAGACGTAATGAGCAGACGACATTTTTGGGCCAATATATCATGCAGAATAAGGATTAACATGGAAATTCATGCATTAGCGGAAAAAAGTTTTCAACTAAGCTTAAAAAGGAACAGCAGCATTGAAACAAATGCATCTGAAATGCAAGCCCTTATTAACCCACGCAATCTGCCGAAAACACAATCAAAATCGGATGTCAAATTAGAAAGATGTAAAAATTCGTAAATCAAAATTTTGACTTCTAATAAACCAATGGAGGCCGCCATTTTGAAAAAGTTAATTGACAATTTAGTGAAAGTAGTTGTTTTCCCGATAGCATGACCACAGTACTCCTCGGACCCATGAAGGCAATGGTTTTGGGTTGATGCTTTACTTTCTAGTCCATGATGTTCAATTATTCCGGGACTTTTCCTTGGGTTGCACAAGTACTAAGCAGAGGACAAAGTTTCTTGCTCAAGGACACAACGCAGTACCTCTGGTGAGGATCTCTCAATCCCAAGCCAAGCACCCTACCAACTGAGTCAGTGCGCTCCTAATGTAGGCATTCGTTACAAATGACTTGTTCTTATAAACCCATATGGCATAATATTGGCTCGATAATCAAACCGCATATGAGCCAGCACATTTGATTTTAGTACTTATCGCATATGCGCAAAAGACTCCTTTAAACTCCCATGTTGACAAATTCAGCGGGGTTAGAGGCCTAGCATTTGGTCTGAGCTATCCACTAGTTCCATACTTCTTGTGTGCGGGAAGGAAAGGCTCTGGCGAGACTGCGCATATGCGCAGTCTCGCCTGAACATTTCATTCTCGCCGATGCGATAAGGACCAAAATCTTGCGTACCGGTCCATATTATACAATTCTCGATTGATCAATGTATCATTTAATAATCACTGAAATGACAAGGCTTAGGCCGTTTGTCTGACAATACCGAGTTATTAAGGCATATTTTACTGGCATTTTTCCTGGAATAGGAAAACTATTATAGATACAGTTTTACGAGGCTATAATTACGATGGAAATGCAGAGACAGATCAATGATTTGCATCCTCTGTGACGTCGCGCACAGTATTGGCGTACAAAGAGGGGTTTTGCATTTTTTTCTGTTTACAGGAACCGATTTTTGATGTTCTTCTCATTTTTTTTGTTCCGAAGCTAGGGTGTACGTTAGCCTTGTTAAGAGTTTATTGATTCTTAGTTTTTATTTATCAAAACAGTTCAAGGAGAGCCCAAGAACTCAAAATTCGTGAGTAAAACGTCTGTAACTCTGTAACAATAGCGCTGTGGTAGGCATACGCAAATGCGTATTACAAAGCCATTTTGACGTCAATTATTACTGGATTTAGTATACGTCAAAGCTGAAACGTCACCATTCAACGTCATATCCAAATTGTTGTTTATTTCTCTATAACGACGTCTCAGAAAGTTAAGTTTTGTAAAATAAAATCTGTAACTCGTGACAAAAAACGCGCGAAAAATACAGGCATGATCTCTTCGGTAAGTAATTTTGTAATCTTGATGGCGTTTTATTGACAAAATATTTGTTTGTTTAAAATGTACTTTTTCCGTTGTGAAAGTTAATAGAAAAATATCTGCATTGTCGCTTTCCATTTGAAAATGTTTAACAAAACCCAAAGTCTTAAAATTTGTTACCAAAACACAATTTTCATTAAAATAAATACACATACTTTTGAAATTAAAGCATAGCTTTAACGTTGACAATGAATCTCACAAGAAAATTATATCTCCACAATGTACTTTGCTTGCTTTCTTAAAGTGCGGTACATGAAGTTTCTCCGCCGACAAATAAAGAAAATATGAACATTTACCCCAGTCTTAAATTTTGTTACCGGCGGTTAAAATGACGTTAAACAAAGAAAAGTCAAACGAGGCATTTGAAAATAAGCTGCCGTTCTCAGTTCTGTTGTTTATGCGTGTATACTAAGTTAGAAATACTGATTCTGACGTGTATGAAATCGAATTTATTGACGTTTGAAAGCTAGAAAACGGTTTTCATATTTTTACCAGCGAACGAAAGTCTCTCCAGAAGCAAGACGTCTAGCTAAATATAAGGAGAAGAAGAAACAAATAGCGTAGCGACGTTACAATTCGACGTTACGTTTTGTACGCCAATACTGTGCGCGCCGTCATGTGTGATTTATCTTTCTTTCTTTGTTGTCATTCCGGAGCCTAATACTAGCATGGCATCCTACCACTGCGGGGTGCAGTTGCTCAGTTGGTAGAGCGTAAGACTGAGGATCGAAGGGTTATTGGTTCGAGACTCACCACCGGCGGAGTCACTGTGCTGTGTCCTTGAGCAAGACGCACTATCCGTTGTGTAGTACTGGTTTGACCCAGGAAAACTGAACATCGTCCCGATATCACTGAAAAATTGTTAACTGAGACGTATAGCATCAAACCAACTAAACACACAACAAACAAGGAACCGTAGAACTTGTAGAATGAAAATGTAATTGGCTGTGGGTCCTTGTGCCGATGTTATACATACTAGAAACACAAAAATATAGAATAATGAGCCGTGGCATGGGATTTCAAACAATGTGGTATGTGCGGCCAACAAAGCCTCAGATCAGCCTGCGCATACGCGCAGCCTGATCAGAGCCTTTGCTAGCGGCTAGTGGCTTGAATATTCTATGAGTGTTAAGCTACTGGCTGAACATTATTTGGAGTTTTAAGCTTAAAAGGAGGCTGCACAGGCTTGTCTGAGTCTATATTTGTCAAAATGCCACATTGTTGGAAATCACACGTCACGGCTCTGATGGTTAACTCAAGATCCTGGTAGTGGCATACCATCATAAAACCAGAAATAAGGACAAAACAAGGCAAATGAGCAAGTTACTCTATAGATTTAGGTCTGTATCGCATATGCGCAGAGTTACTCTTTCGGCTATTTAATTTGTCTATAGAGGTCTAAGTGTTTGCCTGAGCCTTGATGTATATCCATTCTTTATGTGTGCGTGTATCGAAGGCTCTGGCGATGCTGCGCGACTGTACAGGCTTATCAGTCAAGTCCTTCGGATAACAGTGTGTAATTGAAAATTAAATTTCTTATTTCTCAACTGATACATATAGGCCCTATTGTGGGTGCTCAAAAGAACCGTCTTTTGAGCACCCATAACATATCTTAAAACTGAAAATATTCACAAGTTTACGCTCAGAAGTTTTGTTTGATATCTCTGGGAGACTCCACTGCTCTCATGTGTATCAGAATCGCATGAACTTGGTGATAAAAAGAAAGGACAGAGACTAGCAGCACCGTCGAACATCTCGGATTTTTCCGCGATGTGAGTTGACAAACCCTGCTCAGCTGCTGTTAACCTGAAAATAGAGAATACTAGGTGAGTGTCTTTTGATATCACGTTTACCGGGCAAGGCTTTGAGAACGCTTGTTGACATCGCGAGGCTTGCCGAGCGATTCAACATGCGTTCTCAAAGCCGAGCCTGGTAAACTTGATATCAAAAGACGCGAACCTGGTATTCTATTTATCAGTTTACCCATTGTTGAACACTCGTCAAACTAGCGATTATGACGTAATTTTTGATTTTGTGTTGATTCAGCGTCATTAGCGACGTCATTCAAAAAGTGCAAAGTCATCATGACCTGATAAAGGTAACATGCCGAGAGATAGGAAAAGTTTATTAGGTTATGTTGAAACAATTCAGTTAATATTATGGGTGACTGATAAATGCACGTATTCGTTCATGCTAGGAACGAAACTCCTTTCATAAGTATAACACATTGACGTCATGAGATGATCACAAGATCAGTAGGTTTGCCGCACACCACTAATAAGATTTATTGCAAAGTGCGTCACAGAACATTTAAAGTAGGTATGCTGTTGTGAAATGCCAAAGTATTAAGTTAAATCAACAGCTTTTAAAAGTATATAGTCGCACACTGGCCTTATAATTGAGGAATCCTGGCATACTATTTTCGGTGACGAATAACACAAAGCAGACCCCTAGATAAGAGTGCGTAATTGAAGTTTATTTTTCTTATTCCTCAACCAAAACATATGTTGGGATACTCAAGAGGCCCTTTTAGGGATATGGGGATACAATGCTTTCTGAATGTTGGTGATATTTGCCATATTTATTTTATGGATATGGGATATTTTTCAAAATAATTAAAGGGATATGGGATACTTGGACCCCCTTTCAGGGCCTCACTCAAAAGAACCGTCTCAATGTGCACCCAAACCAAATGTAAAAATGGTGGGTAAGAAAATAATCACAATTATACGCTCATGTTTCGTTTATCTTTGCCAAAGCATAAAGATAACGAAACTATAGTTGAATCTCGTTAATTCAAAGTCCTCGGAACTAGAGTGTTTTAATTCGAATTATAGGCATTTAGACTTAATTATATATAATTCAAAAAGTGTATTTCCTATCCAAATATGTGTTCTGGGTGCTTAAAACGCCTTGCGTTTTTAAACACCCAAAACAAACTTTTGGTAATTCAGTAGTTCATAAATGCGTCGTATTCTATCCTTAATTTAATTCGAATTAGCGATTACTTCAAATAATGTATAAAGATAACATTTAAAATTCAATACTTTAAGAGTTTTAAAAATCACATGTCAGTTAATTATATGATTGATATTTTCAGGCATACTTGAGAAACGTGATGAGTTTGACTCTGATGGTTGGTACGATACCCCTGTCACTGAGAAGGTTGTAGGAGGAGCTGAACTCCAAGGTTCAGACCAAGGTAGGTAACGTGATCTCTGATGGTTGGTACGATACCCCTGTCACTGAGAAGGTTGTAGGAGGAGCTGAACTCCAAGGTTCAGACCAAGGTAGGTAACGTGATCTCTGATGGTTGGTACGATACCCCTGTCACTGAGAATGTTGTAGGAGGACCTGAACTCCAAGGTTCAGATCAAGGTAGGTAACGTGATCTCTGATGATTGGTACGATACCCCTGTCACTGAGAAGGTTGTAGGAGGAGCTGAACTCCACGGTTCAGATCAAGGTATGTAACGTGATCTCTGATGGTTGGTACGATACCCCTGTCACTGAGAAGGTTGTAGGAGGAGCTGAACTCCAAGGTTCAGATCAAGGTATGTAACGTGATGACTTTGACTCTGATGGTTGGTACGATACCCCTGTCACTGAGAAGGTTGTAGGAGGAGCTGAACTCCAAGGTTCAGACCAAGGTAGGTAACGTGATCTCTGATGGTTGGTACGATACCCCTGTCACTGAGAATGTTGTAGGAGGACCTGAACTCCAAGGTTCAGATCAAGGTAGGTAACGTGATCTCTGATGATTGGTACGATACCCCTGTCACTGAGAAGGTTGTAGGAGGAGCTGAACTCCACGGTTCAGATCAAGGTATGTAACGTGATCTCTGATGGTTGGTACGATACCCCTGTCACTGAGAAGGTTGTAGGAGGAGCTGAACTCCAAGGTTCAGATCAAGGTATGTAACGTGATGACTTTGACTCTGATGGTTGGTACGATACCCCTGTCACTGAGAAGGTTGTAGGAGGAGCTGAACTCCACGGTTCAGATCAAGGTAGGTAACGTGATCTCTGATGGTTGGTACGATACCCCTGTCACTGAAAATGTTGTAGGAGGAGCTGAACTCCAAGGTTCAGATCAAGGTAGGTAACGTGATCTCTGATGGTTGGTACGATACCCCTGTCACTGAGAAGGTTGTAGGAGGAGCTGAACTCCACGGTTCAGATCAAGGTATGTAACGTGATGACTTTGACTCCGATGGTTGGTACGATACCCCTGTCACTGAGAAGGTTGTAGGAGGAGCTGAACTCCACGGTTCAGACCAAGGTAGGTAACGTGATCTCTGATGGTTGGTACGATACCCCTGTCACTGAAAATGTTGTAGGAGGAGCTGAACTCCAAGGTTCAGATCAAGGTAGGTAACGTGATCTCTGATGGTTGGTACGATACCCCTGTCACTGAGAAGGTTGTAGGAGGAGCTGAACTCCAAGGTTCAGACCAAGGTAGGTAACGTGATCTCTGATGGTTGGTACGATACCCCTGTCACTGAGAATGTTGTAGGAGGACCTGAACTCCAAGGTTCAGATCAAGGTAGGTAACGTGATCTCTGATGATTGGTACGATACCCCTGTCACTGAGAAGGTTGTAGGAGGAGCTGAACTCCAAGGTTCAGATCAAGGTAGGTAACGTGATCTCTGATGGTTGGTACGATACCCCTGTCACTGAGAAGGTTGTAGGAGGAGCTGAACTCCACGGTTCAGATCAAGGTAGGTAACGTGATGACTTTGACTCCGATGGTTGGTACGATACCCCTGTCACTGAGAAGGTTGTAGGAGGAGCTGAACTCCACGGTTCAGACCAAGGTAGGTAACGTGATCTCTGATGGTTGGTACGATACCCCTGTCACTGAAAATGTTGTAGGAGGAGCTGAACTCCAAGGTTCAGATCAAGGTAGGTAACGTGATCTCTGATGGTTGGTACGATACCCCTGTCACTGAGAAGGTTGTAGGAGGAGCTGAACTCCAAGGTTCAGACCAAGGTAGGTAACGTGATCTCTGATGGTTGGTACGATACCCCTGTCACTGAGAAGGTTGTAGGAGGAGCTGAACTCCACGGTTCAGATCAAGGTAGGTAACGTGATCTCTGATGGTTGGTACGATACCCCTGTCACTGAGAAGGTTGTAGGAGGAGATGAACTCCACGGTTCAGATCAAGGTAGGTAACGTGATCTCTGATGGTTGGTACGATACCCCTGTCACTGAGAAGGTTGTAGGAGGAGCTGAACTCCAAGGTTCAGACCAAGGTAGGTAACGTGATCTCTGATGGTTGGTACGATACCCCTGTCACTGAAAATGTTGTAGGAGGAGCTGAACTCCAAGGTTCAGATCAAGGTAGGTAACGTGATCTCTGATGGTTGGTACGATACCCCTGTCACTGAAAATGTTGTAGGAGGAGCTGAACTCCAAGGTTCAGACCAAGGTAGGTAACGTGATCTCTGATGGTTGGTACGATACCCCTGTCACTGAGAATGTTGTAGGAGGAGCTGAACTCCAAGGTTCAGACCAAGGTAGGTAACGTGATCTCTGATGGTTGGTACGATACCCCTGTCACTGAGAAGGTTGTAGGGGGACCTGAACTCCAAGGTTCAGATCAAGGTAGGTAACGTGATCTCTGATGGTTGGTACGATACCCCTGTCACTGAGAATGTTGTAGGAGGACCTGAACTCCAAGGTTCAGATCAAGGTAGGTAACGTGATCTCTGATGGTTGGTACGATACCCCTGTCACTGAGAAGGTTGTAGGAGGAGCTGAACTCCAAGGTTCAGATCAAGGTAGGTAACGTGATCTCTGATGGTTGGTACGATACCCCTGTCACTGAGAAGGTTGTAGGAGGAGCTGAACTCCAAGGTTCAGATCAAGGTATGTAACGTGATCTCTGATGGTTGGTACGATACCCCTGTCACTGAAAATGTTGTAGGAGGACCTGAACTCCACGGTTCAGATCAAGGTAGGTAACGTGATCTCTGATGGTTGGTACGATACCCCTGTCACTGAGAAGGTTGTAGGAGGAGCTGAACTCCACGGTTCAGACCAAGGTAGGTAACGTGATCTCTGATGGTTGGTACGATACCCCTGTCACTGAAAATGTTGTAGGAGGAGCTGAACTCCAAGGTTCAGATCAAGGTAGGTAACGTGATCTCTGATGGTTGGTACGATACCCCTGTCACTGAGAAGGTTGTAGGAGGAGCTGAACTCCAAGGTTCAGATCAAGGTATGTAACGTGATCTCTGATGGTTGGTACGATACCCCTGTCACTGAGAAGGTTGTAGGAGGAGCTGAACTCCACGGTTCAGATCAAGGTAGGTAACGTGATCTCTGATGGTTGGTACGATACCCCTGTCACTGAGAAGGTTGTAGGAGGAGCTGAACTCCAAGGTTCAGACCAAGGTAGGTAACGTGATCTCTGATGGTTGGTACGATACCCCTGTCACTGAAAATGTTGTAGGAGGAGCTGAACTCCAAGGTTCAGATCAAGGTAGGTAACGTGATCTCTGATGGTTGGTACGATACCCCTGTCACTGAAAATGTTGTAGGAGGAGCTGAACTCCAAGGTTCAGATCAAGGTAGGTAACGTGATCTCCGATGGTTGGTACGATACCCCTGTCACTGAAAATGTTGAAGGAGGAGCTGAACTCCAAGGTTCAGATCAAGGTAGGTAACGTGATCTCTGATGGTTGGTACGATACCCCTGTCACTGAGAAGGTTGTAGGAGGAGCTGAACTCCACGGTTCAGATCAAGGTAGGTAACGTGATGACTTTGACTCTGATGGTTGGTACGATACCCCTGTCACTGAGAAGGTTGTAGGAGGAGCTGAACTCCACGGTTCAGATCAAGGTAGGTAACGTGATGACTTTGACTCCGATGGTTGGTACGATACCCCTGTCACTGAGAAGGTTGTAGGAGGAGCTGAACTCCACGGTTCAGATCAAGGTAGGTAACGTGATGACTTTGACTCTGATGGTTGGTACGATACCCCTGTCACTGAGAAGGTTGTAGGAGGAGCTGAACTCCACGGTTCAGACCAAGGTAGGTAACGTGATCTCTGATGGTTGGTACGATACCCCTGTCACTGAGAAGGTTGTAGGAGGACCTGAACTCCACGGTTCAGATCAAGGTAGGTAACGTGATCTCTGATGGTTAATACGATACCCCTGTCACTGAGAAGGTTGTAGGAGGAGCTGAACTCCAAGGTTCAGATCAAGGTAGGTAACGTGATCTCTGATGGTTGGTACGATACCCCTGTCACTGAAAATGTTGTAGGAGGAGCTGAACTCCAAGGTTCAGACCAAGGTAGGTAACGTGATCTCTGATGGTTGGTACGATACCCCTGTCACTGAGAAGGTTGTAGGAGGAGCTGAACTCCAAGGTTCAGACCAAGGTAGGTAACGTGATCTCTGATGGTTGGTACGATACCCCTGTCACTGAAAATGTTGTAGGAGGAGCTGAACTCCACGGTTCAGATCAAGGTAGGTAACGTGATCTCTGATGGTTGGTACGATACCCCTGTCACTGAGAAGGTTGTAGGAGGAGCTGAACTCCAAGGTCCAGATCAAGGTAGGTAACGTGATCTCTGATGGTTGGTACGATACCCCTGTCACTGAGAAGGTTGTAGGAGGAGCTGAACTCCAAGGTTCAGATCAAGGTATGTAACGTGATCTCTGATGGTTGGTACGATACCCCTGTCACTGAGAAGGTTGTAGGAGGAGCTGAACTCCACGGTTCAGACCAAGGTAGGTAACGTGATCTCTGATGGTTGGTACGATACCCCTGTCACTGAAAATGTTGTAGGAGGAGCTGAACTCCAAGGTTCAGATCAAGGTAGGTAACGTGATCTCTGATGGTTGGTACGATACCCCTGTCACTGAAAATGTTGTAGGAGGAGCTGAACTCCAAGGTTCAGATCAAGGTAGGTAACGTGATCTCCGATGGTTGGTACGATACCCCTGTCACTGAAAATGTTGTAGGAGGAGCTGAACTCCAAGGTTCAGATCAAGGTAGGTAACGTGATCTCTGATGGTTGGTACGATACCCCTGTCACTGAGAAGGTTGTAGGAGGAGCTGAACTCCACGGTTCAGATCAAGGTAGGTAACGTGATGACTTTGACTCTGATGGTTGGTACGATACCCCTGTCACTGAGAAGGTTGTAGGAGGAGCTGAACTCCACGGTTCAGACCAAGGTAGGTAACGTGATCTCTGATGGTTGGTACGATACCCCTGTCACTGAGAAGGTTGTAGGAGGACCTGAACTCCAAGGTTCAGATCAAGGTAGGTAACGTGATCTCTGATGGTTGGTACGATACCCCTGTCACTGAGAAGGTTGTAGGAGGAGCTGAACTCCAAGGTTCAGACCAAGGTAGGTAACGTGATCTCCGATGGTTGGTACGATACCCCTGTCACTGAGAAGGTTGTAGGAGGAGCTGAACTCCAAGGTTCAGATCAAGGTAGGTAACGTGATCTCCGATGGTTGGTACGATACCCCTGTCACTGAGAAGGTTGTAGGAGGAGCTGAACTCCAAGGTTCAGACCAAGGTAGGTAACGTGATCTCTGATGGTTGGTACGATACCCCTGTCACTGAAAATGTTGTAGGAGGAGCTGAACTCCAAGGTTCAGATCAAGGTAGGTAACGTGATCTCTGATGGTTGGTACGATACCCCTGTCACTGAAAATGTTGTAGGAGGAGCTGAACTCCAAGGTTCAGATCAAGGTAGGTAACGTGATCTCTGATGGTTGGTACGATACCCCTGTCACTGAAAATGTTGTAGGAGGAGCTGAACTCCAAGGTTCAGATCAAGGTAGGTAACGTGATCTCCGATGGTTGGTACGATACCCCTGTCACTGAAAATGTTGTAGGAGGAGCTGAACTCCAAGGTTCAGATCAAGGTAGGTAACGTGATCTCTGATGGTTGGTACGATACCCCTGTCACTGAGAAGGTTGTAGGAGGAGCTGAACTCCACGGTTCAGATCTAGGTAGGTAACGTGATGACTTTGACTCTGATGGTTGGTACGATACCCCTGTCACTGAGAAGGTTGTAGGAGGAGCTGAACTCCACGGTTCAGACCAAGGTAGGTAACGTGATCTCTGATGGTTGGTACGATACCCCTGTCACTGAGAAGGTTGTAGGAGGACCTGAACTCCAAGGTTCAGATCAAGGTAGGTAACGTGATCTCTGATGGTTGGTACGATACCCCTGTCACTGAGAAGGTTGTAGGAGGAGCTGAACTCCACGGTTCAGATCAAGGTAGGTAACGTGATCTCCGATGGTTGGTACGATACCCCTGTCACTGAGAAGGTTGTAGGAGGAGCTGAACTCCAAGGTTCAGACCAAGGTAGGTAACGTGATCTCTGATGGTTGGTACGATACCCCTGTCACTGAAAATGTTGTAGGAGGAGCTGAACTCCAAGGTTCAGACCAAGGTAGGTAACGTGATGACTTTGACTCTGATGGTTGGTACGATACCCCTGTCACTGAAAATATGGTAGGAGGAGCTGAACTCCAAGGTTCAGATCAAGGTAGGTAACGTGATCTCTGATGGTTGGTACGATACCCCTGTCACTGAGAAGGTTGTAGGAGGACCTGAACTCCAAGGTTCAGATCAAGGTAGGTAACGTGATCTCTGATGGTTGGTACGATACCCCTGTCACTGAGAAGGTTGTAGGAGGAGCTGAACTCCACGGTTCAGACCAAGGTAGGTAACGTGATCTCTGATGGTTGGTACGATACCCCTGTCACTGAGAAGGTTGTAGGAGGACCTGAACTCCAAGGTTCAGATCAAGGTAGGTAACGTGATCTCTGATGGTTGGTACGATACCCCTGTCACTGAGAAGGTTGTAGGAGGAGCTGAACTCCACGGTTCAGATCAAGGAAGGTAACGTGATGACTTTGACTCTGATGGTTGGTACGATACCCCTGTCACTGAGAAGGTTGTAGGAGGAGCTGAACTCCAAGGTTCAGATCAAGGTAGGTAACGTGATCTCTGATGGTTGGTACGATACCCCTGTCACTGAGAAGGTTGTAGGAGGAGCTGAACTCCAAGGTTCAGATCAAGGTAGGTAACGTGATCTCTGATGGTTGGTACGATACCCCTGTCACTGAGAAGGTTGTAGGAGGAGCTGAACTCCACGGTTCAGATCAAGGTAGGTAACGTGATCTCCGATGGTTGGTACGATACCCCTGTCACTGAGAAGGTTGTAGGAGGAGCTGAACTCCAAGGTTCAGATCAAGGTAGGTAACGTGATCTCTGATGGTTGGTACGATACCCCTGTCACTGAAAATGTTGTAGGAGGAGCTGAACTCCAAGGTTCAGATCTGGTAGGTAACGTGATGACTTTGACTCTGATGGTTGGTACGATACCCCTGTCACTGAAAATGTTGTAGGAGGAGCTGAACTCCAAGGTTCAGACCAAGGTAGGTAACGTGATCTCTGATGGTTGGTACGATACCCCTGTCACTGAAAATGTTGTAGGAGGAGCTGAACTCCAAGGTTCAGATCAAGGTAGGTAACGTGATCTCTGATGGTTGGTACGATACCCCTGTCACTGAGAAGGTTGAAGGAGGAGATGAACTCCATGGTTCAGATCAAGGTATGTAACGCTATCTCTGATGGTTGTACGATACCCCTGTCACTGAGAAGGTTGTAGGAGGAGCTGAACTCCACGGTTCAGATCAAGGTATGTAACGTGATCTCTGATGGTTGGTACGATACCCCTGTCACTGAGAAGGTTGTAGGAGGAGCTGAACTCCACGGTTCAGATCAAGGTAGGTAACGTGATCTCCGATGGTTGGTACGATACCCCTGTCACTGAAAATGTTGTAGGAGGAGCTGAACTCCAAGGTTCAGACCAAGGTAGGTAACGTGATCTCTGATGGTTGGTACGATACCCCTGTCACTGAGAAGGTTGTAGGAGGAGCTGAACTCCACGGTTCAGATCAAGGTAGGTAACGTGATGACTTTGACTCTGATGGTTGGTACGATACCCCTGTCACTGAGAAGGTTGTAGGAGGAGCTGAACTCCACGGTTCAGACCAAGGTAGGTAACGTGATCTCTGATGGTTGGTACGATACCCCTGTCACTGAGAAGGTTGTAGGAGGACCTGAACTCCACGGTTCAGATCAAGGTAGGTAACGTGATCTCCGATGGTTGGTACGATACCCCTGTCACTGAGAAGGTTGTAGGAGGAGCTGAACTCCAAGGTTCAGACCAAGGTAGGTAACGTGATCTCTGATGGTTGGTACGATACCCCTGTCACTGAAAATGTTGTAGGAGGAGCTGAACTCCAAGGTTCAGATCAAGGTATGTAACGTGATAATTTTGACTCTGATGGTTGGTACGATACCCCTGTCACTGAGAAGGTTGTAGGAGGAGCTGAACTCCACGGTTCAGATCAAGGTATGTAACGTGATAGATCAAGTAGTGATCCTACCGGGCCGCGTAGCCAATCAGTAACGTGTCTGGCAACAGATGCGAGTCTGACTGCAGATCCAGGGATCGCTAGTTCGATCCCAGCCCGGTCCCATACTTTCGTGGAGATTGATCATGAAATAATTTCTACTATCATTCTCCTCCCTTCCGCTGAATCATTCAAGAAGGGTTGTTGTCGGTTACAAGCGAAAGTATGTGCACGAAGTACTGGTTAACTGCTTGTTCAAGCTTTCCCAGGAAAAAAGTGGTTAGGTGAACTGACCGTCCCCCCATTGCCATAGCTGTTGACTTGGGACGAAAAGCAACAAAACAAACAAACAAAATCAAGTAGTGATCCCTGAAATTGTGCAACCTGGGGGACATTTTTCTGACTGTTGAAATAGTGTCTACAAGTGGTAGCCATCTTGGTAAGCATTTATTCAGAAAAACTTGGGCAAATGATTGATAAAAGTAATGCATAAATGACATTTGGTAGAGAAATGGGGCAACACTTGACTGAGTTAGATACCCATATATGCAGACAGCGGTCATTTAGCCGACGTTCATAGTAAGCGTCCATTGGCCAAATTTTATTTTTAAAGCTAGCCTTTAAAGAAACTTTAGATTTAGCAATCGTTCATAGCCCCATGAAAGACAAACATTGATTGACACATGCTAAGTTCGCTTGTCCATGCCATACGCTTCGAACATTGAATTCATTGACACTGATGTTGTGATTGAAAGCGAGCCACACTTGAGTCGCACATGCAAAACAAGTCTCTTGTTTTCTCCATTGGCTGTCGTGTTCACACTTGCTGTTCCGCTTTTCCGTTTTACACTCCAACAAAACCGTTAATACGATTACATATGAAATACAAAACTGTTTCCCCCTAAGTTATAAACAATTTTTAGATATTTATAATAAAATGTAAATATAAGCAATAGATTCGTTTTTAGTTTGTTCATGGAATCATGAATACTTCGGGTCTCCTGCAACGTTAACGTGAAGCCATTCGGGCTTCACTTACTTTCAAAGAGACCTGGAGTATGAAAGGGCTTCACTTTAAGTTTTCAAGAGACCAGAAGTATTCATGATTCCATGAACATTCCAAATATCGATTTTTTTTCTTAAAATAACCCATGAACGATTGGTATATAAAATTTGAAAGAATTACGAGACAAATGACTTAGTTATAGTTAGTTCTGGGACTATAACCTAGTTTGTAAGTTTCATCATGGTCAAACTAGGTTATGGTTTTCGTGTACAAAATAAGCAAAATTAGTATTGTTTACACTACAGTTTGTTTACAAATGTAAGTTGTAAGTACATGTATTTATTCATAGTTCCTTCATTTCCACATATTCTGTAAGCTTAGGACAAATACTGCACACATAAAAGAAATAGAATGCATAGCAAAAATGAAACATAAAAATGTACAAACCAGAAAGATCAACAAAGTTTCAGAACACATACATCTCTGATCTATAGGTTCCACTTTGGGTCAAAGTTTATGCCACTGGTTCCCTGCCTTTTAGTGCTAGAAATTTGGAGACAGGAATCAGTGAACCACATCAGCAGATACATCATTAGACTGCTTCACTGCCCCCTCGTATGAACTGTAATACCTGTATACGAGGTCGGTGAAGCAGTCTAATACATCATGTGAATAACAGTTATGGCAAGGTGATCATCAGCCAATGGTCTTTCAGACTTTTCTGCATGAAATGATTTACCCACAATCCTGTTATTCATAAAACTGTGATGTCACTGTGTCTTCATATGTGTTTTTGAACTATTTTTGTAAACAAATCATTATTTGCTGCTACGAAAGTGGAGTTTTAATATTTTATTAGCATCAACTAGAAGTAAGGAGCTTACTTTTACAATAAATTTTACGGAAAATTGTGCCGTGCATTAACTTTTGAATCAAATGTTAGAGTGTTGATACTTGAACAAAATGTGACCCAAAATATTAGGCCTAAGAATTGGGCCATAACAGAAAAATCCATTGTTATGCCTAATCTTAGGTCTAAGCTATATTGTCCACAAACGAAGACGGATGGAGAGGTTGAATAAAGCTTCACAAACAGTTTACGTTTTGTGGTGCCTGATCTGGGTCTTTACTGTTTGCCAGGACGCTAGGCTTATACAAAAATATGAGCCGCAACATGAGATTTCCAACAATGTGGTATGTGCGACCAGCAAAGGCTCAGACCAGCCTGCGCATACGCGTAGTCTGATCAGAGCCTTTGCTAGTCGCTTGAATATTCTCTGACTGTTAAACTACTGACTGAACATCATTTGGAGTTTCTGAGCTTAAAAGGAAGCTGTACAGGCTCATCTGAGTGTACACTTGTCAAAATGCCACATTGTTGGAAATCACATGTCGCGGCTCAATATTATGTGTTAGATAATGAGACTAGGTAATTTTAATTTTAGGGTCTGAGTTCCCCATAGACATACCATATCCAGATGACGTAGATGAGGAAGAGGAGGAGGAGGTGGAGGAAGAGGATCCTGACGAGTTAGGAGATGATCTCATTGGTGAGGAGCCTGTCGAGGTGGCTGATATACAAGGTAAGATCATAACTTCACAGCTGGAAATGACCACAAGGGAGCGGCAACGTTGAAATCAAGTGGATCAAACAGCAAGCCCTTATTAATCTATACTGAAACCAAGTTCTAATTGGTCACTTTTCAAACTCATTATTTCTGAACAAACGCTTATAAAATTGAAATGAACTTTTGCTTATATATGTGAATTTCGATGGGCAAACGTTTAGCAGTGTTTTTGAACAGTTTTCTTTTAATTCAAAGTTATTTGGGTTAAAAATGCAAAAATCGACTTTTTAAATAAAAAATGGTTTTGAGGGTAGTTTTTCATAAAATTGACGTTTTTAGGTGGTTACAAACTGGTCTGTCCGACTGGAAAAACACCAAACAATTGAAATTTTGCTTATGGTGGATTTTTACGCATTTTTTAAAATGTTGCATTTTTAAAAAAAAAAATAGATTTTTGAAATTTACCAGTATATCCTGGTAAAATTGTTAAATGCACTTAATTTTATTTGAACACTGTAAACCAAACACAGCAGAACTTGATTAGTCCATTTTTGGCGATAAAAGTTTTATGACTACTGTACACTTCCGGTTTCAATGTGAGAAATTAAAAATTGATTTGGTAGCATATTATTTTTGTTTTTTTTTCAATTTTCAATTAAGGACGGTGACGTCTGGTGATAATAAAAAAATCGCTGAAAATTTCAATGCCGTGTCGCTGATATTAAAGCGTACAGAGCAGTGCAAAGTCTCTATGTAAATTGCAAGATTGAAGCTGAATTTCAATGATTAACCTGCTAAAAGTGTTTGGTGTATGTTGTTGAGTAGCACAAACGACGAGTCCGATGGAATCAAATCTTTGAGTTCTATTCTTCTTATATCACGCTAGCCAGTACATCTTCAAACAAACAAAAATGTTAATTTGTCTTATGGTTTATATCGTAGAAAAAGTGTGACTTTTTGAAATGATGGTACCTTTTCTCTAGCTTCGTCCGTGCAAGAAGTGTACGTCATTTTTGAATGAAATAACTTGCAGAGTCTCGGCAAAGTATTGCTTCACTTAAAAAACATGAATTTTGTATACCCTATGTTTCACTTTCTGAACTAGCGTAAAAATGTAAGGTGACTAATTAGCAGTTGGTTTTAGTATATACAATCAGCTGCACAAGAATTTTACAAATATTTGTACAAGACGTTCATAAAATATTCAAAAAAGATGTCTTTTTTGCTTAAAAGAACTGGGATTTTAAGATTTTTGACTTGCTACAATTTTCCTAATTTATGTCTGATTTTGATCAAATTTGCATGAACATATGCGTTCTGATAAAACCTTGTAATTTGCGATTATTGTATTTGAATATCACGGGTCCCTTTAAAGCAAACACACACTGTTGAAAATGTGTAATATGAACCACGTGCTGAGAAAAACAAGTGGATATGACTAGCTAAGGCCAAATTGAAAATACCTGTTTTTAGGGTAACCTGACCCTACATAAATTTACTGCTGAAACCTATAATTTTTTCAGGTCTTCTGAAAAAATATAATTTTATAAATCATATTTAATCATATTTTTTTCCAGAAAAAAAAATTTAAAAAAATATGTGTGCCTACCCTACCATAATTTTCAGACCCGTTACCCGAACATACACTTATTTTCTATTTGGCCTAATGACAAAATCAAAGGTCACAGACCAGCCCATGTCACCAGGTAAAAAACCATTAAACACTAAACGAGGCATAAATTAAACTCGAACCATATCCTAACAAAACAAGGAGAGCTAAAAACTGCAACTGAGTTTCATCGAATCTGTTTGTGAGAATTAATGGAAAGAACAACAACTTCAATGCCCCTGGCACAGGCTTAATCTAGAAAGGACAGCCAATTGAGGACAAACACGAAGCTCCTAAACAAGGAAAGCAGCACACACAAAAAAAACTAGCACCATCCCATCCGAACTGGCGCCTAGCATCGGCTTTATTTGCTAGCAGCCACTCCCCCCCCCCCCACACACACACATCAGACACACAATTTTAAAGAAAATACGACGAAATGGCAAATGCAAGTAGATTTCCAACACACGAGTCAGCACACAATATGTTGGTATGATCACACGAGATTTTGGTAATATCACACGAGATTTGGTAAAATCACACGAGATTTTGGTAAAATCGCATGCACATAGAATCACTCTTTAAATGTGCATGTGTGGCTATGTACGTAGTGGGGCTAGAGGATGAAAATTTTAGTACGAGCTTTTATCTACTTCCACACATTGTGTTTGCGTGCAGCGAATGCTCTGACGAGTCTGCGTTTATGCGCAGACTCGTCTGAGCTTTCGCTGCTCGTAACCAAAATCTCGTGTACTGTCACATTTAAATTTGTTAAAATGGATGAAATGGGAAAGAGAGAGAGAGAGAGAGAGAGAGAGAGCAATATATGTTTGTTGCATTCTCTTTACAATTTCGTCAAATAAAAGTGTGTGTTTTTTTTCAAAATCATATTCACAGTTTTATACCAATTGCACATTGTGGCCATACAACATCGTCCCGTTGCTGTTGTTGTTGATGTTGTTTTTGATGTTTGCGCTGTTTTATTTTTTCTAAGTATGGTTATGTTTCAAAGATTTTGCAAGGGTTGGTGTACTAAGTGAACTGTGCTTTGATTATAATACCAGAACCCCGCATGCACTTACATTAAACAAGCCAGACAAATAGAACTAATACCACTTCTCATCACAACTAATTGCCAGTGAATTAAGAGAATCCTTGCAAGTCGTGAAAACATAATGGACATATAATTGAAGACAAATAAAGACAACACGTAAAACATAATTGTAGTCCCCACGCAAATTTCGGTCGATCTCCATGTAAATAAAACATTAACAAAGAAAAATGGTATGCTTTGTTTTTGCAATGCAATGGTTGTGTAAAAATAATGTTATAAAAAGCCAATAAAATACATTTAGCTAGTAATGATAATATAATAAAACGTTTGATCTTTTATAGAAATTTGATTCACCATATAGAACTTCCTGTAATAATAGAAGGGTCTGGTTTTCTTAATAACAAATCGCTGGTAATCATTATCCGTTTAGACATATGATTCACTGTAAATAACGAAAGGATATTAGAGCTACTATTGAGTTTGATTAGGAGAGAGGATCTTTAGTGAAGTATGGCGATGAATGTCTCTTAGTGCTAGCCGTTGCAAATGCCAAGTTTTGGAATTATCCAGATTCCACTGTAATACTGCTAGATAGTTCAGACAACAATAAATCATTACTGAATTAAAAATGGTATTGCAAGAAATTGAGTATTTGATCTTCATAGAGCTGCAGTAAAACCTGTCTTAAGCGCCACTCAAAAATAGACAAAACAATGATCTTAATGAAAAATGGTAGCTTAATGAAGGTCGAAAGTATTGCAGATTGCTTTCTTGGAGCATTCTGCAATACTTTTGGCCTGCATGAAGCGGTAATTGGTCTTTAAAACAATTTTGCTATTCTTTTTGAGTGGCCGCTTAAGACAGGTTTTAAAATACATTTAAGCCCCCCGGTGTGGCTTAGGCTGCTGTCCGTTCTAAGGCGGTGGTTCTGTTGTTGTTGTCTTTTTGTTTATTGTTACTCCCATTGTGGGAGTCTGTAATTGTTCTATGTTTTGTTGTACGTTACTGTATGTCCATTCTAGTATTGCAATCATCTTGATGGGGAAGAGAGAGCGGATTGCTTTGCTTAATTTGTCTTCCTGGTGTCTCGTGATGGTTGAGCGGCTCTTCCTCGCGGTGCCACGGGGTTGTCTGCAGTTTGTGATTGTGGTATTTTCTGATCATACTCACTTACTATTTACCGAAGATATTAAAATTTTGCATGTAGCATGGTTGACATAACACCTTCCAGGCAGCTAATACAAAGGCGTTGAGTAGACTGCTATTTTGTTGTTAACAGACCGTGAACTAATGCCAAGAACTCAGCTCCTATCTGCTCCATCTGAAAGCCCAATTGCTGTTATCTAAGCATTTCTTGCAGTGTGAAAGGAAGTCTAAAGTCAAACTTTTAAGACAGTTCATAATTAAGTTATTTTTCATGCTAAGATCAGATGGTTAATCTGTCATCTACCTATATTTACTTTCTCAATGTAGCTGCCTTAGATAAAACCATAATTCCTAGCTGCTTGCATTTCTCGATGCAAAACATTGAGCAGTCACGTGGTCTAGGTCGCGCCTCTAGGTGGAGTAACGTCAACGTCAACCAATAGCTTTCTTTGTCTATCAACATTTGCGTGACGTCATTCACGTATCGCCACGACGTTATGTACAGGACATTCTTTCGCTGGCTGTTCCAACACCTCCGTTACAATCAAAATATTTCATTTTTCAAGGATTACCAGCGAATTTGGGTGGAAGATCATTAAGTATGTTTGATTATTAATATAAAATGTAAATATAAGGATTGAAATTCAGAGTTTTAGCTTGCACTGGATGATGCAAAACATTAGCGTTTTAATGTCTCCGAGAAGCCCTTCGGGCTTCACAGACATCAAAAAGCCTAATGTTTTGCATCATCCAGTGCAAGCTAAAAATCTGCATTTCAATCCTTAAGTGCATTAACAGCACATACAAGCCTTGATGCTGACACAAAGCATGCGCTGATCTAGAAGGGGGTTCGGACCCCTACACCCCCTGAAAAATCACAAAAACATAGGGTTCCTTGGCAATACTGCTCCTCTAAAAATCACAAAGCTACCAGAAACAAGCATGTAATGTTGGGCCATCATCGGCACCCCAGCGGCTGATGATGGCCCGCTTATAGTGGTATTTGGATCATCCCTCCCCTCATCAACTTTACAAAAAAAGTTGTCAAAGTTGGACCCCCTCTTACAAAACGTTCTGGATCTGCGCATGCAAAGTAATGGGGGTTGTCCAGGGAGATCACTCACTAATGAAAACAAAATGACGATGTCAGAGAATTTAGTTTAATGGATTGATATATAAACTACGAGTATAGTAGTTTGTTTTGTCAACCCTTTGGATACTGGAAAACTCTAAACTGGTTCTTTGACAAACGATGTGAAACCAGATTAAGGATCTACATTGTTTCTTAAGACTACAAAGACCTTCAGAGAGAGAAATAGCAAATTCGTTTGAAAAATTATAACCCATGACCTCTCCATATTTATAGTTTACTCTACCCTTCCTGTGCTTTACGACCAATCGGTTTGCACAGAAATTTAAATTTTCGGCCAACTTAATCACATTTTTTGACAATATGTGTAATATATATTAAGTAAAATCATGACGTAAATCCGTGAAGTGGTCTATGCGGCTATTTGCAATAGGAGCGGGGGGGAGAAAACTATAAGTAGGGCATAAGTACCAAGTTTGCTAACTTTGGAGTTATATCCACGATCAGCTCTATCCATAAATTCTCTTCATCAGAAATACAATAGTTTAGTCGTTGTAGCTCAGTCGAGAGAACCTGAGACACCAAAGAAGTTGTAATAGTCAGCAGAAGTATGGTAAACTTGAATCCACCCCACATCACTAAAAGAAACAAAAGGGACGAAGTACGTAGTTTCTCGAGTTACTACATATTCAGTACCCTATCTACTTATAAAGTATCATTCTACAACTACCCTATGGTTTACCTACCAAATCTTAAATACCCTAGTTATCTACCTACTAACCTACCTACCTACCTACCTATCAGTTAAATTTAGTTTGTGTGGCTTTTATTCAATTTTCCAGTACGTAACAATTTTTACCCAACTGGGTTTAACTGTATTACAACTGCAAAATTCACCTATTGTCAGATTCAAAAAGATGAAAAGTAACAAAAAGTAATGAAAGTGTCTCATCTCTATAAAGCTGAAGCTATACAGACATAATATGATTACAATATTTAATTGAAATATTTATATGGGCGTTTCCTACGTTTGCCTGATTTGGTATGCTGGATATAAAACTGCCTTTTTAGTTCTTCAGATACGTTTTCTTCATTTTGCCATGAAGGTTTAAACCTACAATCAGACCACTCAACCAAAAATTGTTTTTGTTGGCCTACTTTTCTTTGTTTCAATATTTTGTTAACACTGTACCATACATCAGGTTTTCTTTTGTGTTTGTTGTTACCCTCTACCTCTTGTACATTTTCATCAGTTTCTACAATTTCACCTGCTTTTGTAGGATCATCAACTTGGGGCTCATTTACATCTGTATCCTTTGGATCATATATAATTGTGTCATCATCACTTTCAGCTTCAAAGAGATCCTCATCAGGTGGTTCATACCGATAATTTTGAGGGTCATAATATCTCCTTAAATCTTGAGCATTTATGAAGTTTTTGACTGGCTTATTAGTTTGACAATCTGCTATTTTATAGGTGTCAAAGGGACCCTTTTCTTTTATGTAGAATCTACCCATATATTTATCATGCAATTTTTTTGTTAACCCAGTTTTGGTTTTGTGCACCTTTAGCAATACTTCTTCTCCTATAAGAAAGTTAGATTCTTTTGCCTTTATGTCATGCTTATGTTTACTTTCTTCTTGGGATAGTTCAGTGTTTTTAGCAGCTTGGTCATGAATCAATTTTAGTCTATCTATTAATTGAGTCACATGCGTTTTTGCTTCTGGTCCTAACGTTTCTCTTGGGACCAGTGCAGTATCAAAAGGTATCCTCATTTCATTTCCAAATAGCATTTTGTATGGACTGAATCCAGAGCTTTCAGTATTCGGAGCTGATCTGATGCTCATAAGGACAGTAGGTAAAAGGAGATCCCAATTACTCTGATCCTTGCTTACATACATTCGTAGGGTCTGTGCTATGGTTGCATTTTGGCGCTCCACTGAGCCATTTGCCCTTGGGTTATAGCTTGCAGTCATATGCCTTGATACTTTATAGATTTCGCATACAGCATTTACCAGTTTAGACAGAAAATTTCGTCCTCTGTCAGAAACTATGCTGATGGGTGCACCAAATCTACAAAAGATCTCATCATGTAAAACCCTAGCTATAGATAAAGCTGACTGGTCATGCAAAGGAAATGCCTCTACCCATCTAGAGAAACTGTCAACACAAACTAGTATATGTTCATGTCCAGCTGAAGTTTTTGGTAAAGGTCCAACTAAATCAATATGCATGCGTTCAAAAACTTTAGCTACTGGAAGAGGGTTTAAAGGAGTACAATTTTGATGAGCATCCCGTTTAGCTCTTTGACATCTGTCACAAGATTTAACAAAATCAGTTATCTCTTGAAACATATGAGGCCAGTAATATTTAGCATGAATAGCTGCATATGTTTTCTTAAATCCAAAGTGACCATTGCTATCATGATATGCCTGCACTGCCTTTATCCTCATACATTTTGGAAGGGCTGTTTGAAAAATGAATTTTTCTTCCAAAGGTTTCTTCTTACTTCTTGGCTGAAACCTGTGAACTAATATCCCATCTAACAAATCATAGTATTCTTTCTCTATTAGAACAGTGCGTTGAAGTTTTTTATCTTCTGGTAGTTCTTGTTGCGTTAGGTATTTGTATAAATGTTTAAAGTCAGGGCAATTTTGCTGCTGTATGCTTAAATCAGGGATTGTTCCCTCCCCATTTTTGCCTATTGTTTTGGTTTGTTCTGACTCTAAGTCTATTGATGATACCTCATTTTGGATATTATACTCAAATGTAGCTTCCAACCATTCTTTATGTTTGCCATTTTCATTTAAAGGAATATTTCCTACATCTGTTCTCTGACTACCATCACCTGACACTGATTTAGATTTACATGAAATTTCTGAATTTATCTTTTCAGTTTGATGCGTCCGATTTTGAATGCTGTTTACAGTATCTAATTTAAATCCATTACTGGTTTGAAATTTAGAAATATCTATTTGATTCACCTGTTTAGAAGCTTGTTTCTGTTCTTCAATGTCTTTAGTTAGTCTAGAGAGCGCATCAGCATTATTAAACTCCCCTTTACGATAAATAACCTTATATCTAAACCCTTGCAAAAATAATGCCCATCTTGCTAGTCTACCATTTTGTGAGTTTGTCATGGAGTTTAAACAAGTCAATGCTTTATGATCAGTGACTATTTCTAAGGGAATGCTTGTTGAGAGATATGCTTTATATGTTTTCACACCTTCTACTATTGCCAAACATTCTAATTCTGAAACTGAATAATTTTTCTCAGAGCTATGTAGAGCTCTACCCCCAAATTCAATAACTCTTTCTTTCTTATTCTCATCAAGCTGGCCAAGAATGTAACCCAAACCTGACCTAGAAGCATCACACGTGAGTATGAAGCTTTTGTTCATATCAGGGAATGCCAAAACTGGTGAACTCGTTAGAGCTGCTTTTAAAGTGTTTAGTGCATCTTCACATTCTTTTGACCAAACAAATGGTGTATCTTTCTTTAGAAGATTGAACAAAGGAGCACATATTTTACTGTAACCCAGAATAAATTTCTTATAATAGTTAGTTAGCCCTAACAGACTTTTGACTCCTTTTTGGTCCTTAGGTGCAATTAGGTTGTTTATCTTTTCTACCTTTCTTTGATCTGGTTCTATTCCTAATTTACTAAGCACGTGGCCCAAATAATGAAGTTTCTTTTGGGCGAAAAAACACTTATTAGGTGACAGTTTTAGACCTGCATTCCTGAGACGTGTAAATACTTCTTCAATATGTTGAAGGTGTTCATCAAATGTTGATGAAAATATAATTACATCATCAATATAGCACAAGACGTACTTCCATGAGATTCCACGAAGTACCCTCATCATGAGGTGCTGAAAGGTAGCAGGAGCCCCAGATAAGCCAAATGGCATGGTTTGAAATTCATATATGCCATCATAAGTAATAAATGCTGCACGTGCTTTACTTTCTTCACTAAGGGGTACTTGCCAAAATGCTTTCCCCAGGTCAAGAGATGTAAAGTACTGAGCATTTGCCTCCCAAATAGCATCAAAGATGTCTGACAGACGGGGCATTGGATATGCTTGAGGTTTGCTTATTTTGTTAAGTTTTCTGTAGTCCACGGCAAAGCGATATTCTTCAGAATTAGCTTTTTTCACCAGGACTACAGGACTGTGCCAATTACTATTACTTTCTTTCACTTGACCATGTTTTCTTAAATCATCAACTTGACGTTTTGTTTCCCGTCTCATTTCAGGTGTTTGTTTGTAATGGGGAAGTTTCACAGGTGGGGCATCTCCTGTTTCAATAGTATGCTCTGCCAAATGAGTTCTGCCAAGGTCATGTAATCCCTCAGAAAAAATATCATTATTTTTGTTTAAAAGAAGTATCAGTTTCTGTTTTTGTTGTTCATTTAGATCTGAATTGGCTAGATTAAAATCAAATTTTGTAGTGGTATTATTGGTTTTGGAAAACTGAGGTGCATTAGTGATCATTTCTGAATCTGTACCAAGTGAAAATATGTTTTGGGTTTCCACTTGTGACACAACAGCTAAGACCTTGTTTCCTTTTAAATGTACATCTCTATTATTTGGATTGATCATGCGTATTACTGCTCTTCCTTTCTTAATTCTAACTAAGCATCTAGCACCCATTATAGTTTCATTTGATAATTTTGAAAGTGGCTCTAACAGAACTTCATCATTGTCATTTACCCTTGCTATCTTAACCTGTATATCTACCTCTGAATTAGCTGGTAGAGTTGTTCCCTTTATTGTTCTTGCATAACCTGTGTTGGTTTGTAGGTTACATACTTTAATGTTGTCCTGTATGTGCATCCTTTTACCCCTTATATCTAAAGTGACATTGTGTGTTTCCATAAAATCATGTCCTAATATTACAGAATGATGAAGGTCTTCAATGATATAAAAAGGATATTTCAGCCCTAATGTTCCAAACTTGATATCAATTTCTATAGCCCCAAGCACTGAATGATGTGTACCACCTACCCCAACAATGGATTGGATATGACATGGGTTAATGCTTGGCTTGTTTATAGGAAAAGCTTTTTCAAAAAACAGTTTAGAAATGCAAGAGACCGACGCACCAGTATCACACAGTGCATTCGTTTTTCTATTATTGACAGATATATTCACTGTATTCTTTGTCATGTAAGCTGTGAAATTAGCACAAACAGTTGGTAAGGGGATACGATTTGTACTATCATATCTTTTACCCGTTTGATTATAATTTAGATTTTTATTTAAACGGTGTTTGTTTCTTTGATTGTTATCTTTACCTTTTCTGACCTGATTTTTAGCACTTTGATTATATCTGAGAGGACGTTTAGGGCTCTGATTTAAGTTTAAAGGACTGTTAGCACTTTGATTTATATAAGCAGGACTCCTAGAACTTTGATTATATTTTGCAGATCTTTTAGTACTTTGATTTAGATAACCAAGACTCCTAGTGCTTTGATTATATTTTGTAGGACTATTAGCACTTTGATTTAAATTAACAGGACTCTTAGTGTTTTGATTATATTTTGTACCTTGATTTTGATTGTATTTTACATGCTTATTAGCACTTTGATTTGAATCGACAGGGCTCTTAGTGCTTTGATTATATCTTATAGGACTCTTAGCACTTTGATTATAATTTTCATTTTTGTTTACATATTTTCTGTGATTAAAACTATCTATATGTGTGCGTTCAGTATATTGAGCACTATTACCACTGGTAAATGAAGGGTCAGGAAAGCAATTATGCTGTTTGCTCTTGATTCCTTGAGGAATTATTCTGTGCCCATCCGCTGGTACAAAATCGTTCCGGAGGACAGGCGCGAGTCCCTATTGCCTATAAGTATTATAGTGTCGCTGTTGCGAAAATGGGGGTTCATAAACCTGACGTTGTCGCTGCCTAGTGGTTTGGGATTCATCCCCTTTACCGCTTCTGCACTTATTGCCAAAATGGTTCATTTTCTTACATTTATAGCATGTTTTTCCCATAGCTTTACATGATGCAGACGAAAAACACCTACCTCCACATCTTCTACACTCTTGCTGCGCCTGCTGTTTTGGTCTGGTCTGCTCCACACTTGCAGCCAACTTTGCCACTGCCGCAGTCAAAACATCTACCGTAGACTCCAATTTCGATGGTATCGTCGAAGCCTGTGCCACGCTAGTGTCACTGTGTCTAATAGATCCCATTCTGATTGTAAGCTTTTTAAGCTCATCTAATGTCTTAGGGGCATGTGTTGATAGAGCCGTACCAATAGCTCTATCCATCCCATTTAACGCGATTTGCACTTGTACATTTTCATGTATTCCTGTCTTGAATGTTTCACATTCTAGGCGACACAGAAAATCTTCCACAGACTCGCCCGATTTTTGTCTCATACAATAAATACTCATGTTTATCGCCTCGTCCTTGTGAAATTTGGCTTGAAGAGCATCCTTAAGCTCATCAAGGGTGCTTGGCTCAGGGTTTAACTGCTCGAACCACAGTCTCGCATTGCCATCTAAGTGCCATGCGAGTGTGGCAAGTGCCTGCTGGTTGTTTATGCCAGTACATGTTTTGTACTGGTCAAAGCGTCTTAGGTATGACTCGATTTTCTGGGAGCCATCCCCTTTAAATTGCTCCAACCTGAACATTCCACTTGCCATATTTGATAACCTCGTTGAATTTGTTTGTACACTCACTTGGTAATCCTGTTCTAACTGTTCTTCTCTCTGAACCTCTCTACTCTCACTAGATGAACGGAGATAATAGTTCGATGGTCGTGATGTCACTGGCATCTGATGAAACACATCGAACTATGGGGGAACTCGCTTTGCTAATTGAGAGGCTGGAATCGACTTCTCTACCCACCACGTATTATGCTTAGACTATAAGGTGTCTAGTCTTAAGCGACGGTAGAATGGGGTTCTTATCCTAAAAAGATATAAAGATGAAGATCCTGTAGTTCAGAGGTTTATTCTTGTATTTTCAAGCCATTTGCTTTATGTCGGCTTTCACCAATTTGGCCGTATTTATACCTCTGAACCGGACCTGAACATCTGTAAATCTTCCGCCAAATCAATCAACTGATGCCTGCTAGCTAGTTGATTGATCTTGTTAAAAGCGAATGTCGTCCCTTACCCTATTGAATCCCGTTTATTTCACAGAGTCTCGCCTGACCTTGTGAGAGTCTTTACCACTATTATTATCATAGCTGCTATCGCTATCACGGAGGTGACGATAAAAATAGTCGTAGCAACCAATAGTTGTCAAAATATGGAACCTACTAAAAATTTTGATATATCGGCTTAATTTTGGGACAGACTGCAGGCCAGGCCACAAGACCTTGTCTTACTCATTTTGGTTGATACTTTGGTGTCGTTGTTGTTTTGGTGGTGCTGATTAAAAGTTGTAGTTCTATGTTTTTTAAACATCTTACTAAAATGGATATTCAAAATGAAACAATTATCAAGCATATCAGACTTTCGCACTCAGGCGCACTTTATAATTCTAAATTATATGTAAAAGATCTCGTACAAATCGCCTGTCTAAAATTTCGGAAATAATGGTATCGTGTTTGGTATCAAAATAAAGCCTGTCTTCTCTACATTCCTAAAATGATATTTTTCATGAGAAATTATCAAACTGAATTCATAATTTTTCTATTTACTTTTTTTCATCTTTCAAGGGATAGGTATACATGTAGGCGGAAGTAAGAATATCAGTTTTCATGATATTGAACAGACTGCTACGCCACGCTAACCTACAATTAATTTATTTTCTCTTTTCTCGCTCTATCCCAATACTCTATGTACGTTTTATTTTCTATCGTTTATTATTTATCTATGATTCTTATTTATTTTACTATTTTATTTTATAAGTTTTATGTTCTAATTTTCGCTGCACAACATGTTATGCCGTGCAAAATTGACCTTAAAATGATAATAAATTTAGAAAATAATAAATTAATAAATAATTAATTAGTAAGCCAAAAATGTAATAAGGCGAAATCACATACTGAATCGTATATGGAAATGTCATGGGAAAAAGGTATAATATTAAGGGACAAATAAGGTCCTTTAGAAAGGGGTTTTTAGATAACAATCACTTAATCATTCAGCTTGTCGCAGGTTATGACAAGAAGCCAAGTTTTCCTGTCCCAGCGGCATTTCTTACATACTTAATACTTTTCCTGATCAGTTAAAACTACAACTGATTGTGTGTTGTGAAAAAAAGCCTAAGGCCACGTGTTAAGGGTGGGAGAATAAGAATTGTTAGAGGGGTTAGTTAGAATTTAGACTTTAACACGATCGGTACACCGACGTGAACTATAAGTTTTGGATTTCCAAAAAGTTGATATAAAACGGGATACCCCGTTGGACGCTAAAATTTTATGCTTGTAGGAAATTATACATAATTGATTTGTTGAACTTTGTTATCGAATGAGAATATTTATTTGTGGATTTCCATAAAGGACGTCGAATTGAATACTGTTTTGTTTCATTTCTTAAACTATAACTCACGTTCCTGACCCGAAAAATCAAGGCAGGACACCTGGTGTCAGATCATCCGGGTAGCGATAATTTCGGAACTCACAAGCCAAGCGAGTGTTTCAACGTTAATTCCCCATTAAAAATAAAGAAATGGAATATTATTATAGGAATTCCACAGGATTTGTGAATCTGATGATCAATTCACCGTGTATGAGATGTGGACAATTCCATTTGCGAGGACAGTGTCGTGCTGTAGATGCACAATGCTTCAACTGCTCTAGATCTGGACATTTTAAAGTGGTTTGTGAGTTCAAAGGAAATGTACTTAAATCAGCCAGATCCAAACAGCGGGATGCTGAGCGAATGAAAATGTTTATCGCCAAGAAGACAGCAGAGATGTTACCATTTTGGAACGTATCTGGTGATGAACTTTCCTCGTTCTTTCCAAAGAACACAGGAATTTCGGAACATTTTCAAATGAAACTGCAGAAAGCAGAAAATGCAGTTTTACATCTCACGGCGGAGTGCAGAGATGCTCGATTAAATTACCAAATCAAACAACAGGATGCCCAGAATCTTCTGAGTAGAGAGCAGCGGCGACGTCACGATGCTGAACAGAAGGTCCATAGAGTTGAGCTGCAGATCGAGCGGATGGAAGAACGACTAACGAGCAGCGATCAGCAGAAAATTGATTTCGAAAATAAAAACTCTGAACTGGTGGAGAAGATTATGGATCAAAAATCTGAAATTGAACAGTTAGAATTCAAAGTGCATACTTCAGATAATAAAATTCGTACCATGGAATTAGACATAAAAGATCTGAAATTTCAAAGAAATGAGATATTTTATTTCAATTCCAAAGCTTTAGGGCTATTGACAGAATTTAGAAAACATCACAATGCAGTCAAACAAGAATTAGTAGAAGCTTTAAATAAATTGTACAAAATGACAGCCACATCATTTCGTGGGCGTAGAAATTTCGAGTGTGGCAGATGTGGAAGTTCATGTTTTCATGAGCATTCAAACTGCATATCATGAGGAAATACTTGTGCAGTCTGTGGTAGGTCTAATCATTTGGCTGCTGTGTGCAGAGAACGATTAGAGCCAATTACAGCTGACGCATCGGTACTAAAGCTCTTGGACATGCTCGCAATAACTTTGCCACGAAGAAACTAAATGCTGCTACTACTTAATATTTCAAAAATGTGTCACAATAGCTTTCGTTGACAGTCATATTGTATTGTTGGGTAATTTTGTATTTTTAAACGCCAATCATCAGCTACTTATAAATTTTATCGAAAAAAAAGATAACATGCTAAGCATTTTTAACAAATATACGAAAGACTGTGAATTTCCAACTTAACATTTCACAGGAGTGAAATTAAAAGAGGGAGGGGATGGTGTTATGCCGTGCAAAATTGACCTTAAAATGATAATAAATTTAGAAAATAATAAATTAATAAATAATTAATTAGTAAGCCAAAAATGTAATAAGGCGAAATCACATACTGAATCGTATATGGAAATGTCATGGGAAAAAGGTATAATATTAAGGGACAAATAAGGTCCTTTAGAAAGGGGTTTTTAGATAACAATCACTTAATCATTCAGCTTGTCGCAGGTTATGACAAGAAGCCAAGTTTTCCTGTCCCAGCGGCATTTCTTACATACTTAATACTTTTCCTGATCAGTTAAAACTACAACTGATTGTGTGTTGTGAAAAAAAGCCTAAGGCCACGTGTTAAGGGTGGGAGAATAAGAATTGTTAGAGGGGTTAGTTAGAATTTAGACTTTAACACGATCGGTACACCGACGTGAACTATAAGTTTTGGATTTCCAAAAAGTTGATATAAAACGGGATACCCCGTTGGACGCTAAAATTTTATGCTTGTAGGAAATTATACATAATTGATTTGTTGAACTTTGTTATCGAATGAGAATATTTATTTGTGGATTTCCATAAAGGACGTCGAATTGAATACTGTTTTGTTTCATTTCTTAAACTATAACTCACGTTCCTGACCCGAAAAATCAAGGCAGGACACCATATTACAATTATAAAGAAATTAAGTGGTTCACTCACTGCGCTCGTTCCCATTTAATTCCTTTATAATTGCAATATACGATCTATAACCTATACATACAATCTACCATCCAAACATTCGACGTATTTGACCGAGTGGGACTGTGTACGGCGGTAGAACGTCTCCCTGTCCTTCACAATAGTGTAGATTTTATTTTCTTGTCCTTTGGGTGCGGAAATTCGAAACCATTAGAGGGTCACTGATGAAGCCTAAGCTAGATTTGCACACTCTACACTTTCATTACTATAGGAATGAAATTTTATTTTTTGGTTTTTATCGATGTGTAAACTCCGGCGAATCACTCACAAATTGAATAAAGCCCGGAGGGCTTTATGTTAAATTTGTGAGTGATTCGCCGGAGTTTACACATCGATAAAAACCAAAAAATTAAATTTCATTCCTTATAATTCCAACTTTGGAACAAAACAGCATATTTGCAAAAGGTTGTTGACAAAATTTCAAATTTAAAAGCCCACTGAAGAAAAATAGTTGATAACCGCTGTCTATGAACGATCGGGCAGCCATCTTGAAAATTCTGTCAGTTCAAACTTTGTTTTGCTAAATAATGATTAAAATCGCACCCTATTTGGGGCGAATATGTGAGTATGGGCTGATTGGGCTCAAAACAACTCCATTTAGTTTGGGAAATGTTTTCCTATGTCAAATATACGCACAGCTTGCTTGGCTCATTGAAAGGTCCTACCACGGCACGGATCGAAGCACTTACCTTCACAAGTCCTGTCTTAAATCTCCGAAGTAGATCTAAGATCTTAGCGTCAATTTTATAAGTGCGATTTGACAAGTTCAAACTGCGTTGAAACATTTCGTTGTTGATGTGAGCCTTGACATTGTTTTGATGACGATTCTCTTTAATGACGTGACCGTTTGTTAAGTGACGTCACATAACTCCCCATCCTGTTCATTTCTTAGAGTTCCCCTCTTGCTTTGAAGATGCACCACCATGTACAGCGTAAGGGCTTTTAAATAAGCTTTAGAACACGCTTAACTATATTTAAACTGGTGAAAGTGTTATAGTTTTATGTACAGTTCGTTATTATTAACACAATCTACCACTGTGATATCAAGGAAGTTATCAAATATTCCTACGCATGGGCTTTTATCGAAGTGTAAAAACAATTTAATTTTGCCAACGGACCAATCAAAATCTCCGAAAAAACGATATAAGCATTAAGTTGGAATTATTTTGGTGTATTCTTTGCTTCTACAGAATAACATTTTAAAGAGCATATTTGACTTCAATGGGCTGTGTGGCGGCGGTAAAACGTCACCTGCCCTTCATTACAGTATAGATGATTTTCTTGTCCTTTGGGTCGTGTTTTACATTGTGGAACTTTGAAACCATTAGATGAGGCCTAAATGACTGAAACCTGCCAGGGTTAAAGTATTCTTCTTCCTTCACGTTACCAATCCGTCAATTGACGTCATTAAACAGCACTGACTGTACATTGTGTTTTAGCAGCGAGAAAGGGAGGTTTTCTTAAGACAGTTTATCGTTTAATCTTTTTTTCTGATTAATTTCTCAGTCTCAATACGCAGCTAACACCTAACTTGATTAAAATGTCTCATTTTGCAGAGATTAGAGAAAGTGGCTTTTAAATATCAACTTGAATTCCAAGGACGCCAAAGAACTTACATGCTATGAACTTTATGATCAGAGACCAATTTTATATATATGCACTACCAAAATAAAGGAACAATTGTATTTCATTTTAATGTTGTTGATTTTTATTTTGTTTTTGTTTTACCTAAAACAAATAAAAAATATGGAGTCCAAGTCAATATCAGGCGTGACCTTTAAGTGTAGCAATTCATGCACAACACCTGTCAGGCATACTGGAGATGATAATAATAATGAGCCGGTGCATGAGATTTCCAAGAATGTGGTATGTGCGACCAGCATACGCGCAGTCTGATCAGAGCCATTGCTAGTCGCTTGAGTATTCTATGATTGTTAAGCTACTGACTGAACACCAGCTTAAAAGGAGGCTGCAGAGGCTCGTCTGAGTCTACACATGTCAAAATGACACATTGTTGGAAATCTTATGCACTGCTCTCGGAAACTGCTGACATTCTCCCTGAAGTTCAACACCAAGTTCTTGAAAAAAATCGAGGGTTCCCTTATTTTGGGTTCTGTGTATTAACATTTTCCGTGTTTGCTTCCATGGTAAATAGAATCTGGAGTGCATTTGAATATATGCAGCAGACGTCAATTGCAGACGATATATTCAGTGACTGAGGATGCAGACGATTCTCGTAGGCTATTAAGCCTTAATTGGTTTCTTAAAGTAGTGACATATTTCGTATATGTGCTGCTGTTTTGATTAGTCCGCACTTTAATGATTGATATCAATATTATCAAAACTACCCGACTGAATGAATAGAGCTAAAAGACAGGACAATTGAAACTGCCTCGGCCAATTCCGTGGAATCAGACCTCAGATGTTCATTGAGGATCTACTTTGATAACGTGACGCTGACGTTACATTACGTGAAGCTGACGTCACAGAAACCATGCCAAGACAATAGCAAGTGTGATTACAGCTAAACAAACGGTTATAAATGAAGTCTATGTTTTTATACCCCGCCACTTTAAGAAGTGTGGGGTATTATGTTACACCCTCCATTAAAAAATACGTTCGAGTGTCCGTCCGTCCGTCCGTCCGTCCGTCCGTCCGTCCGTCTGTCTGTCTGTCCGTCCGTCTGTCTATCCATCCTTCCATACGTCCTTCCGTCAGCGCATCGTTTTCACTCTCTGCTGGGAGCGTTTTTAACCAATTTTCTTCAAAATTTGCTATGAGAGTTGATATTGGGAAGGAGTGTCCTGGGATTGCAGATGAGTAAATTTTGGCAAATAAGTACAGAGTTATAGCCCTTGTTTGACGTTAGAAATTTGTTTTCACTCTCATTCTTCGGCATTTTTTACCGATTTTCTTCAAACTGGGTATAAGAGTTGATATTGAAAAGCAGTGTCTTGGTATTGCATATGGATAAATTTCGACAAATAAGTACAGAGTTATGGCCCTTGTTTCAAAAAGATTTTCTTTGCATTGAAAATATCCCGTGGCGGGGTATGTTGCATGCCTGCAGCGCTAATATCGCTATAGCGCTATAGCGATATTTTATTGAAAAAAAAAAACAACACATAAACTTCATTTATTCTTTTGATAAAACGTTTCGGGTAATCAAAATAATGGATTTTAATAGGACCGGACCCAGATGCTACAGTACTATTTTTTCATTACGCCAGTTCCGCCTAATAAAATGGAGCTTTTTCATACATAGTACTCCGCCTTACATACATCCGAGGCTCGATTCTTGAATTGAGCCGAAATTTTCCAATTGAAAGGCAAGAGTGGACTATAAAAGGCAAAAGCTTATAATCCAATAGCAGTCAAGGAACCAACATCTGCTGCAGCCCCTGTCGCTAATGTCTCTTAATATGATTGGCTGGTCCAAATTACCTGGGATATAATTGACAGGTCTTGTCAGCTCAGCGACCATGCTGCTTATCAGTTAGACCAGACATGTTGTCTAATCTAATCTTACAGTAGCTAGGCTCCTCCTACTTACCGCCTCATATAGATAGCCACTCCATTGCTGGGGGCCCAGGAATCCTGCCTTTAAATATTTCTTGCTTCCAGACCAGGCTCTTGTTGGTGATGTTTATTGTATTTTTGTTACTTTCCCATGTGTATGCTGGGTCAGGTGTGGTACTTGATTGTTTCTTTCCTGGTTTTTGCCTTCTTTCTTACTCTGTAACGATGTTATTAATTCCAAAGGCTTGCAACTTTCTATTTGTTATGTTTCAGGGAAAGACAATCAACTGTTACAGCGTTTATTGACTGGCCTGACTCCTGGGGAGTTACAAGAACTCTCGGACGCGTTATCAGAAGATAATCAGAATGATCTCGGTAAGATGACACTACAACTTATTCATTGGTGTAGCTCCCATAACGCAGTTACGCTTGTGCGTAATAAAAAATAGTAACATTCCAGGGAGGTCACCTAATGTGGTAAAAAGTGATTTTCCATACCATAAGGAAGCGCTCCCTCTGGGAGGAAATTCTTTCCATTAAGAGAAGTTCCCATTTCGTAAAAGTACGCAAATGAAGAGGGTCACTGCTTGGGTCGAAAGTCTCCCTTTGATGTACGTAACATTTTGGCGTTCTGGATACGCCCATGTTATTAGTCTTGTAAGCGACTAAACAACAATAAAAGGATGAGATTTTGGTACTTATTGCATTATAGCCTCCAATAAATCTCCATGCTGGCGAATCAAGCGGGGCAAGGGCCTTCATCTACATCCAAATTGTGTATGCAAGCAGCAAAGGCTTAAGTGAGCATGTGCAGATATTGAGGGGAGTCTTGACAACGTTTTCTTTTCTTTTTTTAAGTCATCAACGTATTTCACAGAGGGCTTTAAGGACCTCCATTGAGATTCAATTGCTTGTCGAGGGAGGTCCATACCAGATTTTTAAAGAAAACCTATAGCCACTTGTGATTTTCTAGGGAGGGTTCCGGTTTTTGTCAAGTGACTTTGATATATGCTTTTGTGGTTAGGACAGGCTATTGTATTGTGCCCTAAGACTGAATAGTGCGTGATTAAAATTATTATTCTTATTTCTCAACCAAAATATAGGCTATTGGTACTCAAATGGTCAGTGTATTTTGTTTCAGACTCAGAAATTTGCCCAGCTGTGATGGAACTTTCCACCAATTGTGCTTTCACTGATAGACATGGCATTCTGCTGGACGATGAAGCAAAAAATCTTTGTAACAGGCATGAGATGTGCTACAAATGTGTAAGTATTCCACAGTACGTTTTGATGCGCGTCAATCTTGTTATTTTAATTCATTTCACCTTTTTACCACATATTATGACAGTTTGTTGAATTTCATTCATTGTCAAAATATTCATAAAAACGTTTTCATGAAAATTAAAGACTGCAACACTACCAGACATATGAACAAATTATGTAGTTGCACAATCCAAGAGCTTGGAAAACTCTTACTTTTTGGAGCTCTGTAATTAAGGTGATCGATTTTTATACGATCAGCCATATATAAATGTACTTACTGCAACTTATTGTAAACTTTACATCATTTCAAGCGCTGTCCGCTTTTTAGATGATTTTTGAAAGTGCTGTACATATAATATACATGTATGCGTAAAGTAAGCATCGATGAATCAATTCAAAATAGTTTAATGATGTGTTTCGTCGGTTCTAATGAGTTTCCTGAGTAGTAGGAACAGGAGACAAGTCTAATGAAAGTTTCTTCGTTTAATTAGTTTTCAAATGCAGTAACAATGATTATAAACAACACTGTAGCTGGTAGTTCCAGTGACAAATGTTCGCACATGTATTTGGTTATATCCAAACTAAATAAATATAAAATTCGCTTATAAAAGTTGGTAAAATCCAGACTTTAAAAATGATGTGTTAGCAGTCGAGTTGGTATTCCAAAACTGAAGTTTTCGAACTGCGTACCTCGCAACTTGTCAAAATCGTTGCCTTAAGGGTAAACAAATAAACTTTCTTAAAAGAGCATTAAATAGTCACAATATTGGATAAGAGTAAATACATTGTATTAGCTCGAAGATAAAATCTTGTAATGTTATGCAAACTTACAAGTATTCTAAATAGCTAACCCTTAACATGCCAGGGAAAATGTACACTAAATGTCGTCTGCTAAAATGGCCTAAAACAAAACATACACATTTCTGCTATGATAGGTAAACAGAGCAGATCCTGATCAGAAGTCTGATCTGGATCCACTTTGTTTGCAGCAGTGGCTTTTAAAATGTACGAGCAAATGACGCAGAAAACGGCTTTTAAAATGTTGTTTTTGGCATTTTAAGGGTTAAACGTCAAACAAGATCTAAATGGTTGTATGGACACGTTGAAGATTTTTATAGCTTTTCAAATATATGAATGATATAATATTACCTTCGAGCTAGCACTTAAATTGGCTGTTTTGACCAAATGTTTCCGAGTCTCACAAAAAGGAAATGTGTCTGTAATAAAAGGAAAATGTCAAAATGATAGTAGGGATTTCCTACAACACAATATTCTAAAAGTGTGTGTGTGTGTGTGTGTGTGTGTGTGTGTGTGTGTGTGTTCAACATATGAACGTCCATGTGCGTTTTGAACGCGTGTGTTTATTCAACGTATGTACATACATGTGTGTGTGTGCGCGCGCAGGCGCGTGAGTGGATGATTTAAGCTAATTCAATGATTATAACCCATTTTAGGTTGAAGGTGCTTTTTGCAAAAAATTACCACATAATAAACCCCTGCTGCACGAAAGCTTTGGCCCCCAAAGCTGAAAAAAATGTCACAATAAAGAAAAATATCTCAAATGTTGCGAAGATCGCCATAAAGGTAAAATATTAGTCTGGCAATGAAAACAAGTTAAATCTCGTTAGGAAAAGAGAGTGAGAAAAAATAATGAAAAAAAAATTAAAACGCATCTTATGTATGAATTCTCAATTTGAAATATGGTGCAAATATTTAATTACTTTTATTAGAAATAGTAAGTAGTGTGATGTTGAAATGTGAATATAACGCTAATATAACCTAACAACAACAAAAAAAATATAATTTTGCTTAACCCAAAATATTTATAAATGTACATGTAATTCCAGATGGCTAACGGCGACGTCCTCTCCGAGCACAGTACGAGCCTTTACCTGGGCAAGCTTTCGTACCCTGAAAGTGCCCTTGAATACCACAAGCTTGACACTTTGATGAATAGGCAACGGCTCGACAGTGTTCTCTTCTGTGAAACTCGACGTCCCCACACGTAGCACATATGAAATTACACAGTTTGGTGAAGTGACCTCTCTTTGAGCAGTTTTTGCAAATATTGAAAAGAGCAGCACAGTTATTCGGACTAAATTCACTTTCACCGCACTTAGTACAGTTTAAAGAAGAATCCTTATCATGCAATTGTTTTTCTAGCTCTTGGATTCGAATTAGCTTCTGAATAATCTCTTGATTTTGCAACTTGAGTTTATGTTCCGATTCAAGTGTTAATCCATGACACTCTCTTAGTGACGCATCGAGCTGTTGTTTCAATGATGAGTTGTTGGTCTTTAATTCTTCAATTGTCTCCTCGCGCATTTCCTTGAGAGCTGTTGCCATATTTACTTCAGCCCTCAGTTTGGTGATCTGTTCCGTAGACAGTACAGCCTGCTCCTCTGCGATACGTAGCGATTTCCGCTCCTCAACCAAGGTATTTTCCAAACGTACAATGGTGGTCTGTGTCTGCTCCAGGTCTGACGTCAACTTATTGATTTTTGAAGATTTAGGATCCAGGTTAGAGGCCCGAATCATGTCTGTGTCCCGCTTACATGGGAAATGTTTTGGCATGACTTTTGCCAAATCATTATTTGATAAGTCACTGAATGGCATACTGACACACACTGATTTTCTTGAATTAAATGGTTCTCGTCGTTGTTCATCCCTACGCTTCTGTGACGCACTTTTATGTTTTGTAATGTTCCTACTTGTATCTAGTATCACACAGAAAACAAGCGGGTTCTGGGAGTATGGATCAAAGTATGGTGAACTCCGTCGAAACTGGTATGCATTGTTCATCTGATTATTGAATCTCTTCCAATTGTGACGTCTCCTGTTATCCTGCAATGTCGCCATATTTCACTTATATGTCCGAATTTAAAAGTCCTTGGGGGAATTCACTCACTTAGCAGGAGAGGTACAGGGTCGTTGAATGAGCTAAAAAGTCATTCACCCGTTATTCTCGACCAATTTTGATGAAGTGTTTCGTCGGTTCTAATGAGTTTCCTGAGTAGTAGGAACAGGAGACAAGTCTAATGAAAGTTTCTTCGTTTAATTAGTTTTCAAATGCAGTAACAATGATTATAAACAACACTGTAGCTGGTAGTTCCAGTGACAAATGTTCGCACATGTATTTGGTTATATCCAAACTAAATAAATATAAAATTCGCTTATAAAAGTTGGTAAAATCCAGACTTTAAAAATGATGTGTTAGCAGTCGAGTTGGTATTCCAAAACTGAAGTTTTCGAACTGCGTACCTCGCAACTTGTCAAAATCGTTGCCTTAAGGGTAAACAAATAAACTATCTTAAAAGAGCATTAAATAGTCACAATATTGGATAAGAGTAAATACATTGTATTAGCTCGAAGATAAAATCTTGTAATGTTATGCAAACTTACAAGTATTCTAAATAGCTAACCCTTAACATGCCAGGGAAAATGTACACTAAATGTCGTCTGCTAAAATGGCCTAAAACAAAACATACACATTTCTGCTATGATAGGTAAACGGAGCAGATCCTGATCAGAAGTCTGATCTGGATCCACTTTGTTTGCAGCAGTGGCTTTTAAAATGTACGAGCAAATGACGCAGAAAACGGCTTTTAAAATGTTGTTTTTGGCATTTTAAGGGTTAAACGTCAAACAAGATCTAAATGGTTGTATGGACACGTTGAAGATTTTTATAGCTTTTCAAATATATGAATGATATAATATTACCTTCGAGCTAGCACTTAAATTGGCTGTTTTGACCAAATGTTTCCGAGTCTCACAAAAAGGAAATGTGTCTGTAATAAAAGGAAAATGTCAAAATGATAGTAGGGATTTCCTACAACACAATATTCTAAAAGTGTGTGTGTGTGTGTGTGTGTGTGTGTGTGTGTGTGTGTGTGTGTGTGTGTGTGTGTTCAACATATGAACGTCCATTTGCGTTTTGAACGCGTGTGTTTATTCAACGTATGTACATACATGTGTGTGTGTGCGCGCGCAGGCGCGTGAGTGGATGATTTAAGCTAATTCAATGATTATAACCCATTTTAGGTTGAAGGTGCTTTTTGCGAAAAATTACCACATAATAATAGCTCCAACTAGGAGTGAAAATGAGTTCCGTTGTTAAACCAAACAAAGCAATTTACTTATATTATTTGAATTTATAATGTGTAAGCGGCCAGCGAAGTCTCTGGTGAGTCTGTGCAATTGCGCAGGTTCTCTTGAGTGCCTTCTTCAGGACTTTAGTTAAAAGTGTGTGACGAAATTTTAATTTTCTTATTTCTCAACCAAAACATATGTTGTGGGTATTCAAAATAACCGTCTCAATGAGACGGTTCTTATTGAGACGGTTCTTTTGAGCACCCTTTACATATGTTAGAATTGATGGGTAAGAAAATATTTACAATTTTACGCTGATTTTTTTTATCTTAACTTGTGCTTCTTCATTCTTTTCTTACGATTTTTATTTTTTGATAATGGGAAATGTTTGAATCTCCTGTGCTGACCCACCTTTTATTTAGACTTTGTTAGTACATTATATTTTTTTCTTTACATTCCAGGGTCCTACAATTGGTCTAACACAAAATGACTGTGACGACGGATATGAGAACACTGTCATGGAAGCCTGTGAAGGTGACGTCAGATGCTTACGCAGTTCTATTCTATTTTTGAAACTGATGCAAGGCTACCATAGCTATCCGCTTATCAGTACTCCTCAATGTCAACAGCCATGTGTTGAAAGATTTGTGTATGAGGGGGATTAATGTTTCTCTAGTCAATCTAATAGGTTAAGCTTTAATTACAAAATAATAAATTGTTTTAAAAAGTAATTTGTACTTTTGGCAGACCTAAATGCAATCAGACAAATCCTGTAATTTACATACGATAGCGTGACTATTTCACAGTGATAATAAAAATCATGATAATGGAAATTCGATAATAACGTTATAAAAAGCAGTAAATGTCAAACCCATCAAAGAGCTACGTGCAGTAAGGGGCTACTATGCCCCCCAGCCCCCCTATTGGGTTAAAAAATAGAAATTGTTTTTTCACCAATTTCTTCTTATTAGTTAATTAGAACAATAGCCAAAGTGTAAAAGTCTGGAATTAATTCGACTTTAACCGTTGTTTGGTACTAAAATGGCCACCAAAATAAGCTGAAAATTGGGAAGTGGCCATTTTGGAGCAACTTTGGGATATTTTACAGCGAAATTAACATAGAGCACAAGCAAATACCAAAACATTATTTAACAGATGGTGAGAACTATCATGGCACACAACGTATTAAAAGATTTTTTTTTGGTATTTAGCTTTGCTGATATCTAATTCTTAAAAAAATGGTCTTCTAAAATGGCAATTTCTCTATTTTAACCTTATTTTGGTGGCCATTTTTGTTACCATAGCAACGGTAAAAGAAATGCCAGAATTTTACACTTGGGTTATTCTTCTAAGAAACCAATCAGAAGAATTTATGGATGATGAAGCAAGAATCCTTTGTAACAGGCATGAGATGTGCTACAAATGTGTAAGTATTCCAAAGAACGTTTCGATGTGCATCAATCGTGTTATTTAAATTCATTATGATACGCGCGTTATTAAAGTAGATCTTCGATGTACATCCATGGTCTGATTCCATGGAATTCTGCAAAATTGGCCGAGGCAGTTCCGATTGGTAATCCACTGTGCATTTACTAGGTAGCTAAATACCAATTGGTTTCTTCATTCGGACAGCACAGACTCTGGTCAGATTGGGTGGATGGCCAGATTTGTCCTAATCTTCACTGGACGTACATGCCATTTTGTTGGTCTTGCCATCAAAAGCCAGTCTGTTTGATCTTATATCGTCAACTGATAAATTGGCGAGTATCGATGTAAGTGGAAATAACATGTAACATATCTCTTTGCAACATAGTTCCCTTACTGTTGAATGGAAAAAGTATGGAAACATGTGGCTTTTCAGTTAATATTGAGTATTAGGGACGAAATAATTGTAAAATTGTCATCAAAGAGAACGAGCTGAACTTTACAGATAGGAAAGTCTCATATTTCTGTCTGTCTGTCTTTTTTTTATTCCAGTGGATATACAAGTCATGCAAACATTCCAAACTGTATTATACATCTAAGAACATTAGCCAATATCCTGCTATGTACATTTATATGACACACCTACTGCTATTTTGAGCCATTTCATTTATCGCAGTTGCTTCAGATGCTGCATGGAAACAGTGTGGATCCTGATCAGTTGGCTTCTTCAGAAGCCAACTGATCTGGATCTACACTGTTTTCAAAACATATTTCATTCTAAATTAAGCAGGAAAAGAGTAAAATGTCTTAATAAGGATGAGCTGTCTAGACAAAGATAATGGTTTTTATAAAGTATTGAGATCTTCTTTATATGATTTAATTTTTTTCATATGTTAGTGCTAGAGTACTTAACCAGAAAATTTTAAGCAGCGATCGTGACTGTAGCTGACAGCAATTTTTATGATCTCCTGCCTCGTTTGATGTGAAAAAATACTTCAACTTTCATGTGAATTATAAATATACAGTAAAACCTGTGTAAACCGGCCACTCTGAAAAAGGCCAAAATTGGTTTTCAAGACAAATTATTGCTTAATGCAGGTCAAAAGTATTGCAGAATTCTGCAATTCTGTCGATATTCATTAATTAAGCTGCTTTTGTCATAAAGGTCTTAGTTTTGTCTATTTTTGAGTGGCCGTTTTACACAGGTTTTACTGCAACATGGAATGGCAAGCTTACCTTCGTTTCTTAAAGAATCAACCTTGTCTAAAAATATTGAGTTTGTAACACTTTCATAGGGCTAAAAGGGTCCATTTAAATCAATTTATCTATTTTCATACATCCCATCCATATTTATTCGTATTACAATTTCAATTAATTTCATATAAGTATACCAAACACACACACCATTTTTCCAAAAGTTGGATTTTTCTTAGAAATTCTACCAGCAGCAGTTTGCAGAAGTGACAGCAGCAGATTTGATTTACCCTTTTCCTTTTTATGGATTATCCAAAACATATATGCTTTCACTGATAGGCATGCCCTTAAGGTCACATTACTCAAACAGCCCTCAAATTAGGCAGTAAAACTAGCTTACATATTGCTCTGTGAAAAGACCAAAATATTTACGTGACTAATCAGGGGTTTAATTTCTAGATTTTTTGTGTCCCAATATCCCTACTTTTTGTGGGCAGTATATATCCAAGCAGGAAATATTGACTTGCAATTTGTCATAGTTCAAAACATATTCAGATAAGAGATGGGGCTTTTTTCAGTGAGACATTTCTTGAAGAGGATCCACAACCTATATGTGTAGCTAAAATATTTTGATTATAGCAACTTAAAAGAGGATCGTTTTATATGTGTATGGCTATGTATTTCATTGTCATTGCATTGAGAAACTTCATTACATATACAGTCTATAACCAATAAGCATGCAGTCCTATGCCACTATCAGCCAATCAGCGAAACGCCATTTCAATGGCGTTTCGCTGGTGGGCTGAAAGTGACCCGCTTTTATGTGCTTACTGTGCAACTATAACAAACTGTATCCTGGGCGCTAGTATGTTGTTAAGGATAATCATTATCTTAGAAGTGATTTATTTGTGATAATAGTTACCTTAAATGGTTGTGATATGGAGACTATTAATGTGCTTTTCTTAGAATACAATTCAGTTTAGAGACGGTGTTATGACCATATAGATATTTTAATAGCACATTAATTGGCCAGTGCATATAAAAGGACATTTAATGAATTAGCCCAGGAACAAAGATCGCCAGGGAACTGACTGCTATAAATAATACACTTAAACAAACTTATAAACAAACACTTTACATACTCATTTTTTCTGACTAAGGCACCAAAAATATTGAATTAATTTTTGACCTAATCATTTGCATTTCAATGGACCAAAGTTTAGAAGAGTTTCGGGATAGTTTTCATTCATTTTACATTTTAGGGATTCAAAAATGTAAAAATCAACGTTTTTTGTGAAAAATATTTTTGGGCGCATTTTTATCAAATTGAAGTGCATGTGTTTACGAATTGGTCCAGGTGACTTAAAAAAACACTAAACATTTGAAATTTGATATACGACAGGTTTTTTACGCATCTTTAAAATATGAAAAAAAGATCACATTTTTTGAGAATTTGAAAATCATCAGTAGCACACGTTTAAATCGTTGATGTTTTTTTTTCTATCTGAACATGGTAGCCAAAAACCAACAGAACCCGATCAGTCTAATCTGCGGCAATAAATATTTCACGACTATTCCACACTTCCGGTTTCATTATGATATTTTCACAGTTAATTTGACGGCATTTGTCAAATATTTTCTTTTCTAAAGAAGAATAGTGATTTCCAGTAAAAATAAATAATTCCTGAAAATGTCAATGCCGTACAGCAGATAATAAAGCGTACAGAGCAGTACAAAGTTTGTACACAAAGTGCATGCTTAAAGCCAAATTTCTTAGATTAAGCTGCTGACAGCGCCTGTCTTCATGTTATTACGGAAAAGAAATAACGATTTTGATTGTGACAAAACTTTTGATTTAATTTCATCTTAAATCATTACAGTCAGTAACATCTTCAAACAATCAAATATGCACTTGGGTAATGTTTCTGTAGGATATTTAATATTGATGTGAAAAGTGTTATTTTTTGAAATGAGGGTACCTTTACTCGGATTTCGTCTGTGCAAGAAGAACGAGACATTTTGAAATGAAATGACTTGTAGATTTTCTGAAAATCCTTGGTTTATTTATAGAATTAAAATGTTGTATGACAGATATTTGCTTTCTGAGCTAGCATAAGAAATTTAACGTGTTCGTTTATAAGTTTGCTTCAGTGTATGGGCCAATTCATGAGATTAAATATGATTCTAACGAATGTCAATTATTTTAATCCAGGCAAAAATCGTCAAGAAAAATATATTAATTAGAGTTTGTGAAAGATCAATCTGTTAAGGTTTAGTGCTTATATCTTGTTGCATTTAAATGTGATTTAATATTGTGTTTGCTATCACCTGGTACATAACATGAAATTAAAATTTAATAAAAGTCTTTCCACAGTGGATTCGTGTCTTTCATACACTTCCCAAAGCAAGTTACACATAGGTCCAGATAAGGATAGTGTGTGTACCTAAAATTACATTTATTTCCTAACCCATCAATTAAAACATGTGTTTTGGGTGCTAAAAAGAACCGTCTCATTAAGATAGTTCTTTTGATCCCCACAACATATGTTGTGGTTGAGCCCAAGAAAAATACATTTCATTACGCACTCTTATCTGGAGGTCTGAATTACACAGTACACATGAGGCGGTATATTCGTTTTTGTACCCATTTCATTGTCAAGCAATGGGACACGGGCATAATGGAAGACTATTAAAGCAAAACTTTAAGCATCTACCTACCCAGGAATCGTCAGCATGTGCGGTTAATTGGAGGAGTTTGCACATATGCGATAAGTACTCAAGAGCTCCGTACACTTCCCAAAGCAAGTACAGATGATGACCAGAAAATGCCACAATCATAGACAATCGTCCGCCTATGGCACGTATAGCACCAAACGGAAGATATACAAGAGCAAAATTCAACACCATAACATGAGGGCTTTCGGGCCCTGGGTCGCTCACCTGAGAATGACTGTTTATAAGGTCAGGGAAAAACATTTTACAGCCCACCATCCACCTATGAATCTTTGATGGATCAGCAATTTCAATAAGACTTTACATGAAAAAGTTTAAGTAAAGCTGAGGAAAATAACAAGCTGTAGAACCTAAACTGAAATTATAATTTAAACCATAAATGCATCAAACCTGACCAATGGCTAACGGGATACATATCCCTGGCAGTCATGTTTTTCAACGAATCCATATATATTTGAACAATCTTGGTAGAGGGTCACCAAAAGACCATTTGTTCCAAATTATTTTCAAATCAGCCCAGTAGTTTTTAACATGAAGATTTTTGATAAAGCTTATCCTATATATACACGGAAAAACTAGCCCGCCCCCTTGCAGCAATGTTTTATCAATTTGAACAAATTTAGTAGAGTTCACCAAAGGACCATTTATGCCAAATTGTTTTCGAATACGCCCAATACTTTCTGAGAATAATTTTTAATTTTCCCTATATATACAATGGAAAACCTAGCGGGTATGTTTTTCAGTGGATCAGTAAAATTATAGTAATCTTAGTAGAGGACAACCCAAGGAATATTTGTATTCAAATAGGCCCAGTAGTTTTTGACAAGAAGTTGTTCGCTTTGGTTGCCATGGCAACCAGCATTCTGCATGGAATTAAAAGGGATTATCAAAGGATCATACTTGTTGGATGAAATTCTACCTAGTAGTATAGGAGGAGAATATTTGTAATGTAAATTGTTAACAGGCACCATCGATGGATGGACGGATGACGAACCAAGGCGGAGGTATCCTATAATCATAAACGCTCAACTCAGGTGAGCTAAAACGGATACGATCTGAAAATGTTACTTTATCTTCATAAGCTGGTCTGATTCATCACTGGATGCATTAGCCATTTTGTAGGGTCTGTAATTTATTTGAAATTAGCTTATCAATTGATATTTTTGCAAGTATTGATATAGGTGAAAATATCGAGTACAAATGATAGTCATTGTAAAAATTGTAAGCGAGTATGATCAGGAAATACCACAATCACAAACCGAAGACAAACCCATTGCACCGCGAGGAAGAGCCACAACCATCACGAGACACCAGAAAGACAAACAAAGCAAAGCAACCAGCTCTATCTCTCTCTCTCTCTCTCTCTCTTCCCCATCAAGATGATTGCAAAACTAGAAAAGACATAAAGTAACGTACAACAACATATAGAACAACTACAGACTCCCACAATAGGAGTAACAATAAACAAAAGTCAACAACAACAGAACCCCCGCCTTAGAACGGACAGCAGCCTAAGCCACCGGGGGGTGGGGGCTGAAATGCATTTTACTGGTACCAAATCTTCGCCCAAAATTCTGCTGTTGTTGAAGTACAAGAAATGTTCAGCTCGCATGGAAGCCTTCTAACTAATGCAATGCATCATCATGGAGAAACACCCTAATCAATTAACACACTATGATGAAACAAAGAAAAGTTCCATGCCATTGAATTGAAGTATCTATAGTATCGAAGATAGTTGCTTAAACACAATTTTATTACAAAAATAAAAAAAAGCAAAACTGTCATCAAAGAGAACGTACTCATAAAACTAGTTGAACTTGCCAGACAGGATCGCCTCTCTCTCTCTGTCTATATAATCTTCCTTGTGCAAACATTTGCCTGTCTTTAAAACCCTCCGAAATGGTTTGGTTCGCATATAGGTTTCCTACCTGATACCATTCTAGACTGTTGGGATTAGCATAATATATTTGACCCTAGATAGGTCTAGAGGCAGGAACCAGACTACAGAATCGCAGCCTTAGAATGGACAGTAGCGGAAGCCACTGGGGAGCTTAACTATATTTTCCTGGGCAATGCTTCGCCCCAATTTTCGTTGTTGATAAACACAAACATTGTTAAATTAGCCACAAATGGCCGATTACTCCTTTCTTTCTTTCTCTCTATACTGCTAGACCCTCTTTCGAGTATTATCGGCAGGTGTACTTTGTAAACTCCGGGTTGCAGGATGAAAGCCTACAAGAAGTCATATCTAAATTAACGTAGTGTTCTTTAAACTGCACAGGGGGTGACTTTCCCTGCACAGGGGACATTCAGTTAACGTCCCGATTCGAAGGACGATGCACTTATCTAGTGTCATCCCTGCAAATGACACTAGAGAAAGCGTGTTGGACACCGAATTTTTTCTCGCCGCGAACGGGAAACGAACCTGGGACCTCTAGCACCAGAGGCAAGTGCCTAACCACTGAGCTACCACGCTTCCTCCCCAACAGTAAAATGGAAAACGACTGTATGAATGATACGGCAAAATGTTGAAGATTTTTGGATCACTGGAAATACTTTGAAGAGGGGCAGTATAGTGTTGAAATTGGTAAAAACATTTTTTTAGAAACAAAATAGCGAATTTCTTAAAAATACATTTGCAACAACAGATACATGACACCAGAAAAAATACTGAAATATGATATATGAGACTTACATAATCCTACCCTTATTTAATTATGAAATCAATGTCAGAATTGTAATGCCTCTATTTTTGGGTGAAAATTGGTGTTTTATAAAGTAAATCCATTTGTTGTAATCTGACGGGTAATGTTTTAAAATTTATACATGCAGTTATTATTTATCTTTTTATAGTTGTTGCCACATTATTCAACTCACATATATTTTGTCCTGTATACTGATAAAACCTATCAAAATAGTTTTGATTTTTACCTCAAAATCTTACACTTTGATAACCAAGTATGTATTAAGGTAGTACCGGACTCACCGGCATATGTCCAAAAGTGTTTTATCTTTTAATATATTATAATATAGACTTATACTTATAATCTAAGACAAAAAAAACAATACCTCACCGTTCTTTTTAAAAAGTTATTTGATGTCAAAAACTGCAAAATCGCAGGTTTTTGAGATAAAAAAAACACAGATTTTGTTAACAAATTAACAAGAAACGCAATACAGTTTTTTCAGAACAAATACTACTCACACCAGAGATATAAATAAAAACAAAAAATAGTGAAATAACATGTATTTACACAATTTATTAAGCAAACTCCTAATTAAGTCAAACGAATAAATGCCAAAAAAAACATTAATATTCAAAATAAACATATCAGAGAATGTAACTGGAACAACAAAAAACATATTTTTACAAAGATATTTTCATGAAGAATCTAATGGTTGAATAAAAAATATGTGTCACCGCGCTCGTTTTTTTGTTTTGGTGACTTTTCTGAAAAACCCTGAAAAAAAATAAAGACTATAATAAGTGTTGTCTCCCCTTTCAGCCAATTTTTTTGTTTGTCTACGCCCTATGTAGTATCACTGGGCGGAGACATAGCTATTATTGATTAAGCACTGACAAATGGGCGTAGAAAATGACAAAAAAGATTTTGACCTAGCATATGTTACCCAGCACATTACATTATGATTCTCATTAAAGCATGGCTATAGCATGTCTTGATACTTTGATGCTTTCTTACACGTAGGATTTATGTAGATAAAAGCTAAAAATTATAACTTTGTTCCTGATGCATGGATATATATGTCATTTAAAGAATAAACTTACAAATATGCAATAAGAGGATAAAACATTCTTTTCCTTGTATTAATGTTTGGCAAGCCTGAATGTGATGTGTTGCAACCAGAACCACACAGCGGTGAGGCCTGCAACACATTATCGCACAAGGGCTTTACAAACGTTAATATAAAGAAAGGAATGTTATATTGTCATTGTAATATATTATAGGACTTTTTGATTACTATAAAGGTGGCAACTTTAATTTTCATATCTGGGCGTGGTTCGGTTATTTCAACTGCTCAAGAATGGAAATCAGGTTCTATCCATTGGTTAAGCGTTTAAAAGTTGCTTGAGCCGCGCAGGTCTGCGTGCATTTCATGAAAGTCCTGTCCGTTAATGCACTGAACCCACATTTATTAACCCTTAAAGCGTATATTACAACACAATCGTATGTTTTTATCGTCTATTGAAATATTATGAAGCCTCTTAAACAAACAGTGTAGATCTAGAGCAGACTGCTCGTCCGGTCCCTTACTTTCGTGGAGATTGATCATGAAATGATTTCTACGATCATTCTCCTCCCTTCCGCTGATTCATTCAAAAAGGGTTATTGTCAGTTACAAGCGAAAGTATGTGCACGAATTACTGGTTAATCGCTTGTTCTAGCCTGCCCAGGAAAAAGTGTGGTTAGGTGAACGGACCGTCCCGCAATGACCATAGCTGTTGACTTGGGACGTAAAGCAACAAAACAAACAAACAAACAAAACCTAGAGCAGTCTGATCTGGGTCCACACTGTTTGCCTCTATACTAATGTTAAACAATAAACAAACACTTTCGAATGTAGTTATAACGCCTCATTTTCAGATTTTACCTATGTCTAAAGTAGACTAATATGGCAGTCATGAGGTGCCGCCTTTACAGTATCCAAAAAGTTCTAGAATACTTTCCTTTCAAGCAAAAGCATTTCCAAAAAAAAAATGTCCACTGTAACATCGTGAAGCATACAACAAAACCACACCTTATAGGCGCAATCGAAAACATCAATACTATCGACGATTATAGACCAAAAATAGTTAGAATCATAGTTTTTTTTTATTACCATCACTCATCGAACAGGCGACACTTTGCAATCAAAACACTGTTTCTAGCGAGTTTTGATCCGCGTTCGTCAATGGTTAAGAGTGTTTTCGATTGCTCACTATCCGGTGTGGAAACAAACTTTTTTTTCAACAGAAACATGACTGAAAAATGTAGATAACTCCTAGCTCTTGTTTCAGATTGTTTTGGTTACGTATTCATTGTATCAATACACATACCGGAAAGGTGGCAATCGAAAACGTTGATGCTATCGACGAACGTAGATCAAATACCGTCAGAAACAGACTTTTTGGATTGCAGTTTGTTTGCCTGACTGGCGACAAATGAAAAATTCTAGCGATTTGCGATCCACGTTCATCGATTGTTCAGAGCCTTCTCGATTGTCGCCTATCCGATGTAATAAAGTAGCGTATCTTATGATAATTAAATATTTTGGTCATTTCTCAATAAAGCATAAGCGACGGTAGGATATCCGTGAACAGGTTGAAATGGCAATTATGCCCTCTGCAATCATGTTTTATCGGAAATAAAGCCCGCGGTCAGTGATTGGCCAACGATCAACCAAAATATGACACATTATTAAATAAAATGTACAATTGTCAGCGATTGAAACACCTCAAGTTTCTATAGTAAACACGTATCATAAGGTATATAACAATATAAGGATGATACATTCTTCTGTCTATTAACGTTTGCCAAGCCCAAATGAGATAATGTATAGTAGCCTTAACCATGAAGCTGTGAGGGCTGCACCAAGTGCGGATCCAGAGGGGGGGGGGTCAGGGGGTCCGGACCCCCTCTGGAAAATCACAAATTAAATGGGTTTCCATAGGGAATAATCAATTGGACACCCCCTGGAAAAAGTTGGACCCCCTGGAAAAAATTGGACCCCATCTGGAGCCTTGAAAAACGATAGATTTCCTTGAAATTGACCATTTGACTTCTGTAAAATAAGCTGAGGACTAAAAAAATCGTTGTCAGAGCTTTTTTGTCAGACTGACCTGGACCCTCCCCCCCCCCCCTGATGAAAATTCCTGGATCCGCGCATCTGTACCATGCTTGCCAACCGTTAATATACAGAAAAGAATGTTATATTGTCATATATCTTCCTTTCAGGCACATGCAATTCCAATTAATTTTATTAAAATGTATGTAGAAATGTCCATTTTATCATCATGAAACATGCAACGAAACAAAATAATTTTTTCAACAGTATCATGAAAAAACTCCTAGCCCTTGTATCAGATTGTTTTGGCTACGACTTCAGTATATCAAAACACACTAGATAGGCGGCAATCGAAAACGGTAATACTATCGACGAACGTAGTTAAATATTGTAAGTAAAAGAATTTTGGATTGTTGTTTGTAGTCTGATAGGCAACAAATGGCAATCACAAACACTGTTTCTAGCAATTTGTTATCAGCATTCATCGATTGTTTAGACTGTTTTTTTTTATTGCTGCCTATCCGGTGTGATAAGTTAATTGAAATAGTTACGTCATTTCTCCATAAAACATTAGTGACCATGTACCTCCATGGGACCTAAAACATGAGAATGTCACATACAAGGCATGTGCACGTCTACAACCCCCCCCCCCTTTTGGGGTTGGGGTGGGTCTTAGGTTAGTGGCAGCATGCAGAAAGAGCAACCGAGACATGTATATAGTATGTATATTTATACGGTCCACAATTTTTAACCATCAAAATACTGAATGACTTCATACTCTGGGTGATGTTTTTAAAAGCTAATACTTGCATTCCTTCTTTTTGTGAAAGCAAAATACTTACAGAATTACGTTTCAAGCATCAAAGAGTTGTCAGGGGCGAATACTATCTACCGTCTTAGAAAATAAGTAATCTCTTTTAAAAACAAGATTCAGGAACGATACCTCTTACACTCTTACTTTTAAGTAAAAGTAAGGTTATCTTTTGACATGGGTCCCGCACTACCTTAATCCATATATTTTTTTTCATGTATATTTTTGCATTGTCATATTAAGCGAATGAGGTAACGGGTGCTATGAAAGTTTGTTTCGCTGCTCATCAAAGAACTCCAAATAATTTAAATGGAAAGGGTGCTGGAAATATTGCATTTGCTATGAACCTTTGATATTATATAGCTTTTGACATCATGTTTGACATGACGTCACAAAATTATATTTTCTGTGAGGAAAGTCATCAAAACTTGTGCAAGTAAAGTAAATTGGAACAGAAATATAGTTGTGATACAGGAAGGTGCATACCTGGCAGTAAATTATAGTGGCAGAACAACATATTCATGTTTGTATATAATTCAGCATCATCCTTCAGCCAAATGGTAATCCACGAAAATCTAAAACACAAGCTATTCAAGCTCAGGTCAGCCCAATAGTGACCCCTTCACCAGTACCAAATTGTGTCAAGATACGATCACTTGAATGTTGGCTGTACCCATTTCATTCACCCCAGGTCAAAACCATCACAAGATCAATCGCAATCTATATTCAGGTGATATGAGACCTCTTGATCTTGCAGAGGGCACATGGTAAAGGCAGGATTCCAAAATTCAATCTCAAGTCAATTTTCTTTTCATTTGGCCCCGTAATGTATTTTGACATTTTGGCAAAATATATTGTGGTATTACTGCAATATGCTCGCCGCATTGTCGCAATATATCGCAATCCCGGATCGCAATACGATTAAATTTGTCACATCGTGATCGCCCTAATGCATACATGCAAGCATGGGTGGATGCATGGGTGTGTGGATGGATGGATTCATTGATGTATGCATGGATTAATAATGGGATGATTCGCTGTAATGACGTATGCATGGTTTGGTTGCATAGATGGATGACAGCATAAATGGATATGTGGATGGATGTATGTTTGGATGCATGGGTGGACGGATGAATGGATGGATGGATAGATGCATGGATGCATGTATGGATGCATGGATGGATGGATGCATGCATGCATGGTTGGTTATGTGAATGGATGGATAGACCAATGAATGGATGGATGGATAGATCAATGGGTGCATTTTAAACCCTTGTCGATGATGTCTGCCTGGCGGATTTGGACAAGTATCCTAATTGAAGTTGAATTGGATACGTGGATGGATGTATGGATGCATCCACGCATTCATGCATGTATGGATGGATGCGTACATGAATGGATGCATGGATGGATGCTTACATGGATGGATGCATAGATGAATAGATGTATAGATGGATGGTTGTAAGGATGGGTGGATGCTTGGATTCATGGATGAATGCATGATTTGAAGGATGGATACTTGGATTCATGGATGGATGCATTGAAATATTTGCTGATGACGGAACGGTTTGGGCAACTGGAACAGATCCAACATACTTAGCCAACATCATCGAGGAAGCCCTTCATAAGCTCCTTCTGTGTACGTTGAAGTGGAGAATGAAAATCAGTCTAGATAAAACAGAAATATGCCTTTTCTCCAGGAGCAATCTTGATGTTGAGGGTTCATCTCTCACGGTACAGTTGAATGGTGAGGATATCCCATACAATTCAAATCCCAAAATCCTAGGTCTACATTTGGACGAGTCTTTGAATTTTCAGACCCATATCAAGAAAACAGAACAGAAAGCAAATAAAGTAATTGGAGTCTTAAGACAAATCAAACATGTTGAAAAGATCAATACAAGCAAACTTGACAGCTCTACAAATCTTTAATCTGTCCAATTCTAGAATATGCCTGTGCTGTCTGGCAGATTGCTGATGCCAAACCTTTAGATGAGGTACAGAGAAAATCACTTTGTTTATGCCTGGATGCATATGGAACCAGTGGAAGAGAGGCACTTGAGGTTGAACTAGGCATTAAACCGCTTCATATTAGAAGACAGGAGTTGTCAATCAGAGAAGGTGCAAAGATAATAAGCAAAAGTGATGAAATTCTTATCAAAAAGTCTTGGCTCAACTGGAAAGATGAAATTGAGAGTGAGAAGTTCTTATCTCCATTTGGAAAGTTACAACTTCAGCTAGAGGATATGTCATCTGAAACAGGCATCACAACCTTCAACATTGAACCTGAGTTCTCATTTGAAGATTCACTTCAACCTTCAAAGAAACGGCCAGAATACTGGGATCGGTTAGGCTCGTCAAAGTCTAGAACTGAGGAACAGCAACATGAATCTCGTTCAATCATCCAAGGCCTGCTTGATAACTGCTCTCCCACCTCCATCATAGCATTTACAGATGGCTCCTGCCAACCAAACCCTGGACCTTGTGGGGCCGGCTCTTGTATCTTCATGCCATACCAAGATAATCCCATCTGCCTGAAAAGACCTGTATCCAGCTATAGTTCTATCCTTCTGGGAGAGCTTGTTGCTATACTCATAACAGTAGACCATGTAGCCGAGGAAATCAACAAGACAGATAGTTCTGAGGTACATATCTTTTCAGACAGTCAATCTGCAATAGGAATCCTAATGTTAGGGTGGCAGCCAACACAGCATAAACAGACGGTAGCAGAAATCAGACAGAAGATCAGTAGATTGGAGCAGAAGAACATAAAGGTAGACATATCTTGGACACCTGGCCATGCTAATATCAAAGGCAATGAAGAGGCAGATAGACTGGCCAAAGAAGCGTCCTTGGAGGCAGCAGCTATGAAGAGTGATACAGAAGTAGTGACCATGGGGGATATCAAACAAGCAGCAGTCAAAATGGGTCTATCTCAGTGGCAAAGACAGTGGGAATCTTCAGAAATGGGAAGAACATTATTCAGATATAAACCAAAAGTTACAGATAGATCTCAAATTGATTATCCAAATACCATCTCATACAGGAATATTGCTAAGCTCAGATTGGGTTACAACCAGTTAAGGGACTATCAATTTAAATTGGGCATTTCAAATAACAACTTATGTGAATGTAATCAATTAGAAACAGTTGAACACTACCTGCTACACTGCGAAAGATACTTCAATGAAAGAGAAGCATTAAGGACACACATCTTCAATACTACTGGAACACCAGACCTTTCATGCGAGTTCTTACTCAGCTGTACTAAAACTGACTTCAGAAAAATTCATGAAATGAACATCTTCTCCGCGCTGGGCGACTTCATCACCCGGACAGCTAGGTTTTAATGTGCACCTCCAGTTAAATTTTAATACCGAGAGACAATTTACTCAAGAAGATACTTGTAATACCTGAGAATACAAAGAGAAGATACAAGAGATGATACACTAACATACCAGAGAGACCAATTCTGTCGTCAAGACATAGATTCAACGATTCAACGATCCATGAATGGGTGAACGGATGGATGGGTACATGCATGGATGGATGGGTGCATGTATAGATAATAATATGGACACATGGATGTATGCATGGATGGAGGGGTTGATGTATGCATGGATTGATTCATAGATGCATTGATGCGTGGATGCAAAGATGCATGTATGGATGAACGCATCTAGACCTTGTACGGATGGATGCAATCATGAATGCCTGCATCCCATTTTCGTGATCCAAATAATCCTTTTCGTGTTTTACGGTAACCTCTTTTTTGAACCAATCGCTGATCGTTTTATATTTCCAGCTGAGAAAGGTAAACAAACACAGGTCATTTAACATGTTTAACAAAGACTAAACAACAGAGGAATTCACAAATATTTCGTTTGAAAAACACAAATCATTGATATAAAATGTATATTTCTTGTGTTAAAGACACCAATAACACATTATAAGGTTTTAAAATCCAGTAATTCCTAAATGAGTTCGACTTTTTAACACAGGTTATATATAATAATTTCGTGCCCTTTACAAAACAAGTATTAGCTTTTCAAAAAAGCTGACTGGTTTATCCCTGTAATTTTAGCAACTTATCATCTTTATGCAATAAATTTAACACTGACATAATAATAATACAAAAGGCTAGCAGAATTAAAGAGATTATCAACATAAGCTTCTGAGCGACATACAGATAAGGCAGTTTTTTTTTAATCATAAACTTTAGCGTGTATATATATAAACTTTAACACCAGTGTATATAGAGCTCTAACAGTGTTTTCTTACTGCTTGGCAGACTACGTCTGAGACGGTTCTCGGAAAAGTCAGCGGAGGAGATTTACTCACTACAGATCTCCAAACAAAGCCAAGGACGACAGCGAGGTCGCCAAACGCACTACTGTGAAACCAGTGAGACGTCGTCGGAAGAAGAGAAACTCTCCCTCTGCGTTGGCTCGTTCTAGGAGGAGGCACGCACGTTTCCTGGAGAAGAAGTTAGCTGGAAAACCAGATTCACCTTCGCCAGAAGACCAGCAAGATCCTGTGTGTGTAAAGGAACTGGAAAATACCAGTCTTGTTTGTGGTAGTGACAGTGACCTGGAGTCTTCGGATAATCCAACACCAGCCCCAGCTGTCGAGCCTGTTGAGCCTGACTTGTTACATGAACGGGCAGTCCTTTTTGATTTTCTGGCCAAGACAAACATTGATAGTGACGATAGTGATTACAACGAGGTAGACTGTGTTTGTTCTAACTGTAAGCATCCACCCAAGGAAGGAGAGGAACTTAAACGTTGCTCGCGCTGTCATTTAACCCGCTACTGCAGCGTCCAGTGCCAGAGGAAAGATTGGGACTTTCACAGATTTGCCTGTTCACTTGTGGCAAAGAAGTTGAACTCTAAAGCTTAACTAATCTACCATAAAGACCTGTATATAATTTGTGAATACGTTTTGGTGTTAGGACCTTGGTGGCTGTGTTGTACAGTGTATCGGTTATAGTTTTGTGAATAGACATTGCATATATTGTGCAGTTCTGGTGCTGGGAGCGTTTTACATTAACACTTTAGTTCTAATAGTTGAATTAATAATTTGTTCCACTCGGAAACGAGGTGTCCCAACATTGGGAGAATTTATATCTACAACAACAACAATGGCCTACAGATTATAAGAACTTTAGCATGTGACAACTCTGACGAGCATCATGGTTTATTAAAAGCATCTTCTAATGAAAAATTGTGTGTTTTTTTTTTCAGATTTGAATACATTTGATAAAGTACTCTAACAATTATCAAATATTGCTTTTGTTTTGTTTGCTTTGATTCTTTACGTCCCATCAACAATCTTTCAGTTGTATAGGGATGGGTCTTTCTGGGTTGAACCAGTACTAAGCTAGGATAAATGTGTCATGCTCAAGGACCACAATGCAGTAGGTGTCAATTTATTACACACTTGCAACTGTTTACAAGAGCAGACACTGCAACGGAGGAAAATTTGGTAATCTGTGAGCCTGCACATGTTGCAATCCCCTTGCAATTACTTGACAGGGCTCGAAAATTGTACACGTCAGCTTGTATTTACGAGTGGAAGTTCGGTAAGGGCGAGTGGAAAATGCCATTTGCTAGCCCGACAGGACGAGTAGATTTTTTTTGGTTTTGTAATTATTTTTGAGAGAAAAAAAGAACTAACTAGCATGTTTTACAGCCTGCAAAAGCAACGCAAACACAGTGAAGAAAGATCGTTGGGTAGGTTTAAAATGTGACCGGATGTTTACATTAGTCAGCAGTAAATGCAACCCGGTAAAATCTGGTTGATCTTTGAACTAAATACCAATCAATTCGGCCTAAGGGTTTTGAAAGTATAAAGCTGACGTTCCGGATTTTATCTCTGTATACGAAAACGGGGGTCAGTCTGATTACCGCAGGATCCCCTGATATTGGCGTTTTCGATGGAATTTATCATACTATTACATGGAATAGGCATTATATAATAAATAACAGTAAATATCTTCACTTGTTTTGCTGAGGTGCAGCAGATGAAGCATATTATGATTCTTATTCTCATTATGCTGACAGTCTCACCAACAACTGCTGAATGTGAGAGAGGTTTTAGCTCAGTTAACAATATTAAAACCACTGCAAGAACAAGCATGAAACAGAAAGCTTTGTCTAGTCTTGTTAGAATTAAGGTTGATGGTCCTGATCTTATGGAATACAATCCCACAGAAAGCATTATAAACTGGTTAAACAGTGGTAAAGGGACTAGACACATTAAGGGGCACAATGACAGTACTGGTCAGAGTGGTCCAAAGGCTGCTGCACCTCAGTCTGATGCAGATGACTGAATTCCATGTGATGGCTGAAAGGAAATAGTGTAAACCACAGTAACTGTTTTATTTGTTTTGACATATATAAATCTTGTGAGCACTCTAGTTCTTCCATTTTCATTGGATCTTCTTTATTCTTGCAGGCAGCGAGGACAGCTATAAAAGCTTGGATGGGTGAGAAATTATGCAAGATCTGACCTGGGTCTAGGGAGTCAGCTGCCCTTGAATGTCTGAAAAAATCTCCATAGACTTATAATGGGAGAAATGTTGTAAGCAGTCTAGTGCTTCCATTTTTGGATGAATCTTCATCATTCTTGCAGGTAACAAGGACAACCATAAAAGCTTGAATGAGTTTGAATTTCTGCCAGATCCAATCACCAACTACAGAGTTAGTTCAACTAAGCTGCCCTTGAGTGTTTGAAAAATGAATGTATATATAATGTTGTGAGCACTCTAGCATCTTCATTTTTGATTGGATCCTATTCATTCTTGAATGTAATAAGGACAACCATAAAAGCTTGGATGGGTTAGAAATTCGGCAAGCTCTGATCTTGTTTTACAGAGTTAGCTGCCCTTGAACATCTGAAATATCTCCATAGACTTATAATGGGAGAGGTGTTGTGAGCAGTCTAGTGCTTTCATTTTTGGATGAATCTTCATCATTTTTGCAGGTAACAAGGACAACTATAAAAGCTTGAATTAGTTTGAATTTCTGCCAGATTCCATCACCAACTACTGAGTTTGCTGCCCTTGAGTGTTTGAAAATGAAAAATGAATGTATAATGTTGTGAGCACTCTAGCAAATTCATTTTTGATTAGATCTTATTGCATGTCACAAAGACAGCTATAAAAAGCTTGATGGGTTCATAATTTGGCAAGATCCGACCTGGGTTTATGGAGTTAGCTGCCCTTGAATGTCTGAAAAAATCTCCATAGACTTGTAATGGGAGAAACGTTGTCTTGCAGGTATCAAGGACAGCTATTAAAGCTTGAATGAGTTTGATTTTCGGTCACACTTGACCAACAACTACAGAGTTAGCTGCCCTTGAGCCTCTTAAATATACATGTAGCTGTATAATGTTTTGACTACTGGAACACATTCATTTTTCATTTGACCTTTTTCGTCACACTGGTCAATGTAAAAGCACAGATGGTTGCTACAATGAACTGGTGGTGGCTAATTTCCGCACTGGTGCTGGCATAAAAGGCAAAAAAATCTAAACCTGTTGACTTTATGATTTATTTACAAACTTGCATTTATTTCAAAGATTTTATAACCAAACTTTGTGTGTTTTCTCACAATTTGTCAAATGAAAGATATATAAAACATATTAGACGGGATTATCATTCGGTCGCCTGGGTCATAACATAGGGGTAGGGGGTGAAAAATTAAATTTTCTTAACATGGTCATGTGGCATATCAAATTAAAGGTGAGGATCACTAGACCAGGATACGCTGAAAAATTTGACCCTAGGATCAAACTGGTAACCTTTTGGTGGGGTCAAAAGCCAAATACCATTAGATTTCTTCGAGAGCGTGGGGATTTGCGATGGCGTTCCATCGAATGTGTTCTAGTTTTATTTGATTTCTAGTTATTGCCCTTTGCATTTTTTTAGTTTTTGCCCTTTGCAAATTTGGGCATCGAAAACTTGTAATAAAGATAGCTTGAAAACTATTACAGCTGATAGCCTCAGATTTGGCCAGCTGACAGAGGATAATGAGTAGATTACGGTAAATGTTCTAAAATTACGAACACTAAAAAATAATTATTTTTTCCGCTGTTCGTAATTTTAGAAATTACGTTTCAGAAAAAATGCTAGTGTTCGTAATTTTAGAATGTGGTCTTTAGCATGAGCAAAAACGGTATATATGCATGTAAAAAGGTGGTAGAAACGTGTTGAAAACACGGTGATATGATTCTGCGCTTTCTACTCATTTTTCTTTTCAACCGCCGCTAAATTCTTCCGGACGTCCAGCGCGTGCGGTAATTGCCAAGTCGAGAGCCAGGCACGTGAATGTTATGCCACTCAATTTATTTACAAGTCGTAAAAGTCCTCTTTAACCTCGCACTACCGATGAATCGCTACACTTGCGTTCTTCCTTCAGAAAACCAAAACGCTTTCGCTTGCTCTCCATCTGCGCAAATGCCGTTTAAAATGTAATACAGTCACTCGATCAGAATTTTTGCAAAGATATACACGAAACATTGAAATACGTAGACAAGTTCTCAGAGTTAAAAGAATGACGAAATTCAAAAAGAACACACATCTCTCTCTCTCTCTCTCTCTCTCTCTCTCTCTCTCTCCACTTGTCGATCTGTCGATGCACTTTGATTTTCCTGAGAGGAGGTCCAAGTACCAGTCTCTCTCTCTTTCTCTCTCTACTTACATTTGCAAAAACGGTTTTGGATCCAGATCAGACCCGAATGGAATTCAGAAATGAATGTTTTGTCAATTTAAAAATTTGTGCATGCCATAGAAAGTATGCAAAGTGTCGTACAAAAGCCGATGCGCACGATAAAATGGGTTTTCAGTAATCTCATTAAGTGTATACATTATCCGGTCCCATGCGCGGATCTAGAGGGGGGACAAGGGATCCGGACCCCCATCCTGAAAAATCACAAAAATATAGAATTTCTTAGCAATACTGGACCGGATCCCCTGGAATTCTCAAAACTACCAAGCCAGCATTCAACGTTGGGCTATCATCGGCAAGCCAGCGAAACGCCATTTAAAGGCGTTTCGCTGGAGGGCCGATGATGGCCCGCTTTTAGTGATATTTGGATCCTCTCTCCCTTAAAAAAGAAAAAAAAAACGTTGTCAGAGTTCGGATCAAGATCAGATCCGTATGGAATTCAGGAAAGAATGTTTCGTCAATTTAAACATTTGGGCATGCGAATTTCCGACTTTGTCGTGCAAAAGCCGATGCGCACGAGAAGCATCTCCAAGAATCATTTTCAGCACCGATACATGATATTTTATGAGATTACAAAAAAAAGAAGAGATTCGTATGCAAGCGCTAGTCTCTCCGTCTCTCTCTCTCTCTCTCTCTCTACCACCTGCATTCAAAGTTTGCAAATAGTTTGGACCCAGAAGATCTCCGGTGTCTTGCCAAATCAAATCAGGGGCAAACAGAATACCAAGAATTAATCATGTAAGCGAACGTCCGACTTTGCGTCCGATGCCTGGGAAGAATATAATTGAGCCGTGACATGAGATTTCCAACAATCAGCAAAGCTTCAGATCAGCCTGCGCATATGCACAGTCTGATCAGAGCCTTTGCTAGTCGCTCGAATATTCTATGAGTGTTAAGCTACTGACTGAACATCGTTTGGAGCTTGTAAGCTTAAAAGGAGGCTGCACAGGCTCGTCTGAGTCTACACTCGTCAAAATGCCACATTGTGTCGCGGCTCAATTTCTGATATTGGCTTCGAGCCGATGCGTTCGATACGCTGGATACATTCATATCTCAAAGAAAACAAGTACCACAAATCTAGTTTTTCATGCATGCAGTGCGCCGTTTCATGCTCGAGTTCATTGATATTGTTTTTTGTTTTTTATGCAAACCCATGAAAAGGAGACACAGCTAGGCAATTGTGTTTTGTGTGCTAAGTCCGCTTTCGTGCGCCAAAAGCTTATATAGGTCACTGGCCAAAGCCACCGCGTGCTACCCGAGTCTAAAAACAACAACAACACGTGGTGTGATAGTCGGCTTCTTTGATCTCAAACACATGTCCGTGAACCATTACCCTGTCCCTTTGTCTGCGGCTGATACTATTAGCAGTGCCGGACCCAGTCCCACACCCCCCCCCCTCCTTCCCTCAAAGAGGCTGTGACAAACTAATTTAGCAGACAGTTTGGGCCCAGATCTGGCCCGACAAAATGTTTAATGAATTGTTCTAGAAACAAAGGCGCTGATAAGACTGTGCGGGGCGGTTTACATTCCTTTTATGTGTATGTGGGCAGTTAAAATGCAGGCGATTTTCCGCGGATGCGCAGGCTCGTCTGAGCCTTCGCTGCTCGCATAGCTGGCTTATTTCATGAAATTAAATATGTACATATTAAATTCATCAAGATGCAGAATCGTGCTTCAATCAATTTATTTCTTGGTACATGTAGGCTATGTGCGTCTGTGCGACATTATACCGGTAATGCACTCGTAGGACCTTCCATGTGCAGTTTCATGAGGACAAACAGCACGCCGCGATCGGCTCAACAGTTTGTTAAAATGTTCCATTTTGAAGAATTTGATGTTTTTGATTGATAGGAATAGCCATTATTACATGTACTTAGAAAACCGCTGACAAGTATTTTAAAGTCAACGTACGTAGATGTCTATATTTTTATTTGGCTAGAGTCTTCATCCACTTTAAACTTTGTTAGTGAGCGAGACCCTGACGAGATTGTGCAAACACACATGCTCTCCTGAGCCTCCGCTGATAACATCTGTCATAAGTACCAAGCTCATATGGGGCTCCGCGCAAGTTGATTTCATGCTCGGGTCCGAGCTGTGTTCAAGAAAAGAATTAGAATGATAGAAGTGCCCTGCTTGGACATATTGCCGAACTGGGAAATCCTTTAAAATGCTTAAAAGGGAGGGTAGGGTAGGGGGTGTCAGTCGGATAACCTGAGAATCACACATATTTAAGCCTTAAGTTAATGGTAATGTACCGTGAATAAATGAGATGATGACCACGTGCGAGTTCTTGCAGGCATGTGGTAAATTGGATGTCTCGGTGAGAAAAAAAACCCATGCGACTTGCACGATTTTCTCGGCATTTTGCCACGAAACCGAATGACCCCTTGGGTTGCAAACGTCCACGGCAATCACTATACATCAACTTATTTCATTCTCTCTCGCCTAGTGATCGTCTCATTTTCCGCAACTCTCTCTCTCTCTCTCTTCAGGGCTATTATTTTAGAAAAAAACGAGTACGTGTCACAGCACACTATGCGTGTGTCAACGTGCATAATTCACGTACAATTAGCTGAATCGCGGCCTTTGGTCAGTAATAAATAATGATCTCAGCCATTTGGGTGGATACATATACTCAATAGGGTTATTCAAAGCAGTTTCGGAATTGTTGCAGGAACTTGTCCGTGTATCAATTTCGTCAATGATGGTGACCTTGAATAATGTATAACGTATAACGTCGCGAGCTGGCATGCGAAATAGAACGTCACGTGCCAGATTACCCATCTAAGTAGAATGGATCATTCCAAATGTCGCTACCGCTCTCGTGCTGTACGGTAGAAGTATACCGAACACAGATGGGACAAACAGATAAACGGTTATCGATTTTCCGCCGAAAATAATGTGTGTTCGTAATTTTAGAAATTCACTTTTCCGAAAAAGGACAGTGTTCGATTTTTTAGGATGTTTTAAAAATTATTTTCGGCGATAATTTTAGGTGTTCGTAATTTTAGAGTGTTCGAAATTTTAGAACATTTACCGTACCTGGTGAAAATTTTGAATTTGGACATAGAAAACTTGATATCTCAAAAATTATTACAGCTAGGAGCTTCAAACTTGGACAGCTGATAGAGGATAGATTCCGATAATGAGTAGATTAACTGGTGATAATTTTAAAAAAAGTTGTTTTATTCTTTCATGTTATTTCGAGCCTCTTGACATTGCCCTTTTCATTTTTTCCAGTTATTGCCTTTTGCAAATTTGAACATCAAAAACTTGTTATAAAGATATCTTGAAAACTATTACAGCTGGTAGTTGATAGAGGATGAAGAGTAGATTACATGTGTGAAAAGGATGGTGAGATCATCTTTATTGACAAGCTAATGGTTTGGGTGCACAGTGTTTTATAAACACAATTTCTAGTTTGACTTAGTTTTTGGCTAAATTTTGGTTTCCGATCAATATCTTTTGAAGGGTTGCATCAATTTCATTCAAAGTTTACAGATGGGTTAAGCATCCTCAAATATAGAACAGGTCTGAATTTTGAGATAATCCCCAAACCTTTGACTGAGTTATGAAAATAGCTTTTTTGTGTAATGAATTTCACATTATATCAGACAACTTCTCACTATTGGCCATGAAAACATTTTATTTCTGAATTAAAGTAGTCATGTTGCATATCAAATTAAAGGGAATGGAGTATAGACCGCCATGCAAGCCACATATTCTGTCCTTACACACACAGTCAGCCCTTGGGGTGGGGTCAAAGCATTTTTAGCTCACCTGAGCCGAAGGCTCATTGGTGAGCTAATAGTATACCAATGACTCCAGCGTCCGTAGTCCGTCAACATTATCAAACATCTTCTCCTCTGAAACTACTGGGCCAATTGAACTCATATTTCATATGGAGACTCCTTAGGATGGGGGAACGAAAGTTTGTTCAAATGGTCCTGGTCACATGACCAAGATGGCCGCCATGCCCATATATGGTAAAAACCCTTTAAAAATCTTCCTCTCCAGAACCAGAAGGCTAATGACCTTGGGACTTGGTATGTAGCATTGGGGATGTGGGTCCTACCAAGTTTGTTCAAATGATGATCCTAGGTTGGCCTTCATGGTCAAATTTGCACCCTAATGCATTTAAATGGGAATTTTTTTGAAATATTGATTTTTTGAAAACTGTTGAAGCCAAAGTCCTTATTCTCACTCAATATGTTTAACATAATGAGACAATGTCAATAGGAAAGTTGCAAAGGTCAAGGTTGACCTTTCAGCCAAGGTCACTCATATTGGATTCCCATCAATATATTAAAACATAGTTTTCTCAGAAACCACTGGGCCAATTAAACTCAAATTTCATATGGAGACTCCTTAGGATACAGGAACGGAAGTATGATCAAATAGTCTTAGTCACATGACTAAGATGGCCGCCATGCCCATATATGATAAAAACCCTTGAAAAATCTTCTTTTCCAAAACCAGAAGGCCAATGACCTTGGGACTTGGTATGTAGCATTGGGGATGTGGGGCCTACCAAGTTTGTTCAAATGATGATCCTAGGTTGACCTTGACCTTTCATAAACTTTTTAAGCCGAAATCATAATGCTTGAGAGAAATGTTTAACATAATGAGACAATGGTTTTATATAAGTACCAAATGCCAAGCTGACATGTGACCTTTCATCCAAGGCCACTCATTTGGACTGCCACATAAGTATCTAAACATTTTTTCTCAGAAATCACTTGACCGTTTAAACTCAAAATTCATATGGAGTATTCTTTTGATTGTTTTAGGTCATTTGACCAAATTGGCTACAACCCCCATATATGGTAAAACAAAATATGTTTCAATGATAAGCCTAAGTTGACCTTGACCTATTTTAACGTTATTAAGGAGATCAGGTGAGCACTTCAGGGCCTTCAGGTTCCCTAGTTTTCTGAAAGTAGCCAGGTTGCATATCAAATTAAAGATATTGGAGCATAGAGCACCACACAAGCACATATTCTGTCCTTACACAAACAGTCAGCCCCTGGGGTGGGGTCAAAAGGTCTAAACCTTTTCTTTCTGAAAGAAGTCATGTTGCATATTAAATTAAAGGGAGTGTTAAAAAGAGCACCACATAATTGCAAGCACATAATCTGTCCTTACACACACCCTCAGCCCTTGGGGTAGAGCCCAAGAGCCAAAACATTTTTTTTCTCTGAAAGTAGTCATGTTGCATATCAAATTAAAGGAAATGGAGCGTAGAGCACCATGCATGCACATTCTGTCCTAGTAGCAAAAATATTATCCACTGTACATACATGTAGGATCTTTAATCATGCTATACTTCAGGGTGCTATTATCAGAGCCATCTATATAAGGAAAGCTGCAGCATTTCATATATTTATGAAACCCTTTGTATGCTAATGTATTCTTCCTATTGGTTTGATACCATAGACTTGGGATAGTCCATTCTATATATCTAGGGATGTCCAGTTTTTATTTTCAAAATATATTGTATTCTTTTGTCTGAAGGTCTTTTTTACCTTTACAAAATGTGTAGACCCTGATGAAGTGCAGCATTATTCTGCATTTCATCTTGGTCTTCACTGTTTGCAAAACTAGTCGTTTAGGGCTTTCTAAAATACAAAGGTTTACCCATTGATTTTAAATTGCCTTTTTACAATTTGCTATGGTTTTGAAATAAATGCAAGGTGTAAGACATCAACTAAAACTTGACCAAATTAAATTAACAATTCTTGAGTTATATACATGTAATCTGTCCGATTTTGTACTTGAAAATAATAAAATGGGTGTGTCACTTAAACTTGAAGCTTTATTTGGATTTTTGTTTTTGACCTATGTTTGAATTAATTGTTTCAGATTCCAAACCCGTAATAAGTATAGCTAGATGCCTGTGTAAAACATGGTATGAGTCTACAGAATGGCAGAAAAAAGTTATGCAACTAGTATCAAACTTCCTGCTGAGAATTTCTTCAGAAATTTAAAGACTGCCAGAAGATTTGCTATTGATATTGGTAAGACATATTCACACAAATATTAACCCTTTATGTACCAATGGATATTTAGCTCACCTGAGCCATTGGCTCATGGTGAGCTATTGTGATCTTTGGATGTCTATCGTGCGTCATTAAAACAATTGCTTCAAAGGACATCTCCTCCTTTACAACTGGCTGGATTTTGACCAAATTTGACAGGAATGATCCTTATATGGCCCTCTTTAGAAATTTGTTCAAATGTTTCCGTCCATTTCATATTGAGGTCACACAAGCTAGAAATAGATTTTCAAGATGAACACTTTAAAAAATCTTCTTATCTGAAACCACAAAGCCTAGAGCTTTGATATTTGGTATGTAGCATCACCTAGTGGATCTTTACCAAGCTTGTTCAAATTATGCCCCTGGGGCAAAAAATGGCCGCGCCCCAGGGTCACATATTCTACATAGGCTTATAAAGGGAAAAACATGAAACCATAAGGCCTAGTGTCTTGATATTTAGTATGTAGCATCACCTAGTAGACCTCTACCAAGTTTGAACAAATTATTTCCCTGGGGCCAAAAATGGCCAGGGCCTGGGGGTCACATATTTTACATAGGCTTATATAGGGAAAAACATGAAAAAATCTTCTTGTCTGAAACCATAAGGCCTTGATCCTTGATATTTGCCATGTAGCATCATCTGGTGGACCTTTACCAAGTTTGTTCAAATTATGCCCCTGGGGCAAAAGTCGGCTTTACCCCAGAAACTTGGCCAGCTTTCAACAGATACCTATATGTTAGCCTTAAACAAAACTCAGATGAGCAATTTAGGGCCTCATAGCTGTCTTGTCCCTTTTGGTTTGATACGATGAACTTGGTTGGTCCACGCAGGGTGTCTCAAAAACGTGGACCTTTTGTCAAATTGCAATAATTTCTGTAGAAGATGTTGATAACTTTTGTTTTTTTGTGTGGCTATAGCAAAGTGATATCCCTTTCCTCTGATAATGTTTCCCCACCAGATGGCGATTCAAGAGGAAGTGATGTCATGATCACTGATTATTAAAATGGCCATGAGACATCCTGTATTTTGAGCATACTCAAAAGAACTGTCTCAATGAGCATTGAAACTGATGTTTTAACCCATAATGTGCCAATCACGATTGCAGCAGACAACAAGTTTTGAAAAAAATAAAGTATGATATTTCATGAGAATTGTCTGCCAGCAGACGATTCTCATGAAATATCATGCCTTATTTGTTATTTTTGAAAAAGCAGCACAATTTTAAATTGTCTTCTGCTGCAAATTATAAGTGGTGCTTTAAGGGTTAACTGAGAGATAAGAAAATAATCACAATCTTATGCTCAAAAGTTCCACTGATCAGGACCAATGAGATATTTAAAGGATCTTACACAAGTGATCTTTTCTTAAACAAGCCTTTGGCGAGTTTGATAAATTTAAATATGAAATGATCACTCATGTAAGATTCTGTTTATTATATGACCTTTTAAATACGATTTTATGGCCTTCAAAGTTTGTTTCAATAAAATTTTGCATTGTTGTCATCATGACGTTACTTGTTCCCGCCGAAAGTGTTATGTACAGATGTACCACGACCTCTGACCAATGACCTTTGGGTCTTTCTATTTCAAACGATTGATGCAGAATGCGTAAAATGAGCCAGTCTGGATAGAACATATGTGTATGTCAAAGCTTTTATGATAAATGTAAATAAATGCCTGAAACCCTTTTTTCTAGAACAACATATCGATATTGTAGAGTCACGCTTCAAAGCTTTTGGTAGATCAATAACATGTGTTCATAACATTATTATACCCCCTGCAAACTTTGTTTGTAGGGGGTATACTGTTTTCACGTTGTCCGTCTGTGCGTGCGTGCGTCCGTCCGTGCGTCCGTCCGTAACGCTTTGTTTCCTTAATAACTCGAAGAGTCATTGCTGGATTTTCATCAAACCTTGCAAACATGTTTATATATGCAAGACAAATACTTTAGACAAAAAAGTAAGGGCTAGGGGCCAATTCTATTAGAGTTATTTCCCTTTGTAGTTCTAAATGGCTTTTAATATAGTGCTTTATGCTTATGCTATTATAGGCCATACACGGGCTGATCAACTCCTACCACAGCTTTTGATGGAACAATTTGATACTTTTCCTATACAATGTAGACACATTGAACATATGCATGAAGGAGTTTGGTTCAGAAAAAATAATTTTTGACAAAATGACAGCTGTGAGAACTTAGACAATTTTTCCCTAATAAGGTGTTTGTATATGCATAGACGGTGCCCTTATGGGCCGATCAACTCCTACCACAGCTTTTTATGGAGCAATTTGATACTTTGCCTATACAATGTAGACACATTTAACATATGCATGAAGGAGTTTGGTTTAGAAATAATATTTTTTGATAAAATGACAGCTGTGAGAACTTAAACAATTTTTCCCTAATAAGGCTTTTGTATATGCATAGATTGTGCCTTCATGGGCGTTTCAACTCCTACCACAGCTTTTGATGGAACAATTTGATACTTTGCCTATACAATGTAAACACATTGAACATATGCATGAAGGAGTTTTGTACAGAAAAAATAATTTTTGACGAAATGACAGCTGTGAGAACTTAGACAAGTTTTTCCTTATTAGGCTTTTGTATATGCATAGATGGTGCCTTCATGGGCCGATCAACTCCTACTACAGCTTTTGATGGAACAATTTGATACTCTGTCAATACAATGTAGACACATTGAACATATGCATGAAGGAGTTTGGTTCACAAAAATAGTTTTGACAAAATGACAGCTGTGAGAACTTAGACAATTATTCCCTTATATGGCTTTTGTATATGCAATGATAGTGCCTTTATGGGCAGATCAAGTCCTACTACAGCTTTTGATGGAGCAATTTGATACTTTGCGGACACAATGTAGACACATTGAACATATGCACGAAGGAGTTTATAATTTTTGTATGGACAGATTCTACTGAAATCTTCTTATCAAAACTAAGGTCTTCTTGTTTGAACTATAACTTGCCAAGTTTTTTCACTGACTCTTACTGTGCGGGGGGTATCTAATAAGCATTGCTTATTGACTTTTTTCATTTATGACATGACGTTATCCACTGAATAACAGTAACGTCATATGATAAATAGATTTCACCTCACAACAAACTCATGGCCTAATTTGGAACACAGTAATTACCTTAAACACAGCATTTCATTTACGCTGAATATTTTGATAGGCTTAAGCATTTAAAACAGTGTCAACCTAATAAAGTCAGACCATTCTAAAGCATATGTTGTGGGTACTCAAATGAACCGTTTCAATGAGATGGTTCATTTGAGCACCCAAAACACATGTTTAGATTGATAGTTAAGAAAATATTTACAATTTTACACTCAAATTTTTATTTTTGAGCTACATGTACTGTAAATTCTGACATTTTTGCAAGGGTTTTATTTTCCCAAAACTTCACAATTGCAAAGTTTCGTGAAATTAAAACCCTCGCGAAATGGCAAATCACTCTGTTGTTTACTGATATAGGTATATCATGCCCAAGTCGCGAATTTCTAACAGCGCAAACATGCCTTTTAATGCTATTCGCAAAAATAAAATTCTCGCAAAAATTTCGGAATTTACAGTACATGTATGGCATGCCTGATTGTTGTACTTACAGGTGGATCTCTGGCCAAACTTGCCTATTCTTCTACAGTACAGAGGAAAATATCTCTAGTATTGGAGGATGAAAGTGACGTAAGATAATGAACAAATATTTTTTAACCCTTCAAGCTTCAAGAAAAAACGCATCTGAAAAATGATATCTGATGAAGTCGTCTGCTGCAAATAATTGCCTTACATTACTGACGAATTTAAGTATAGAAGCAAATAGGGTGGACCCAAATAAGACTGCTCCAATAGGAGCAGTCTTATCTGGGTCCACACTATTTGTCATAGAGGCTTCTTAAAAATTTCAACAGATGAGAAAAGCAGACGGCTTTTAGTGTGATTGGCACTTTAAGGGTTAAAAAAAGATGAGTCTGTTTAAAATATGCATTATCTTATCATATCCCGTATCAAGGCCCATATTCAAAGGACCCGCTTTGAATCATGTCAAGGCCCATATTCAAGGTTCCAACCTTGAATCACATTTAGGTCCATATTCAAGGGACTAGCATTGAACCTCATTGAGACCGCCATATACAAGGAACTAGCATTGAACGTCATTGAGACTCATATTCACGCGACCAGCCTTGAGCTGCGTCGGACAAGGTAAGCAAGAAGGCCAAGATCAGGAATAGATGCAATGAAGTACCACACCTGACCCAGGACACCATATGGGAAAGTGACAAAAACACAAGAAAACATCACATACAAGGGAGCCAAGAGGTCAGCCCTTATCCAACAGGTGACCTCAAGGCTGGAAGAAACAGACATGGCAGTATGGCAAAGACAAATAAGATGAGATGCATGTACACAAAAGAAGAACCACCTTCGAATGGTCAGTAAGAAAATTACCAGAGGGCTTTAACTAGTTTCACGGTATCAATCTCACCCTTAATTCTGATGTGGATCAAGACACATAGATGTTTGGTTTGCATGAAAGAATCCTTAAGCTGTGTTGAGGCAAGCAATAAAAGGACCAGCCTTAAACTGTATTAAGGTCGATATTCAATGGACCACCATTGAACAATTTCAAGGCCCCTATTCAATGGACCAAACCTTGTTGAGGCTAATTTTCAAGTTGCCAGCCTTGAATAGTGTCTAGGCCCATACTCAATGGACCAGCCTCAAGAGGTTTTGAGGCCCATATTTCAGAGATCAGCCTTAACTGAGACATGTTCTGTTTGAAAATGATCACCACCCATTACCACAGCTTTAGATAAACAAAAATTTTCAGTGTAAAATTGTTAATATTTTCTTACCCATCAATTTTAACATATGTTTTGGATGCTCAAAAGAACCGTCTCATTGAGACGGTTCTTTAGAGTGCCCACAACATATGTTTTGGTTGAGAAATAAGAAAATTAAATTTTCGTTACACACTCTTAACTAAAGTCCTGATTACTAATGTATTATAGCTCAAATGAGCTAAAGGCTCATGTGGGCTAATTTGAGGATTGTTTAACCTTCTCCCGCCATTCACAGCAAATGATGTCTTTTGTCTCATCTGCATGTGTACTTTGAAGCCTTTATTGCAAATAACATGGACCCATAGCATGGATTTGGATATAACACTGTCATGATGTGGCACCCAAAAAATTTTTAACTAAGAATTTTTCAAAGAAATTACAGGAAATGACCATGGTCATTTGGTCATTTTCCTATAATTCCTTAGTAAAGGTGTCCCTTTGTAACTAGATTCATTCATAACACAGGGGCCATTCCTATGGACCCCAAACTTAGCATTATAAAGGGACTGCACAATACATCCGGTACCCAGACAAAGAGTGCGTAACTGAAAATTATTTTTGTTATTTCTCAACCAAAACATATGTTGTGGGTACTCAAAAGAACCTTCTCGATGAGACGGTTCTTTTGAGCACCCAAAACACATGTTTAGACTAATGGATAAGAAAATAATGGCAATTTTACGCTTAATAAATTTGCTTAACTGGCCCCATGATACATGCACTATTTCAGGAAGACGGAAGTATTTACCAAGTCTCAGATCATGATGAAAGTATAACAAGACTCAACTTTATCAAATTTGAGACCAAATTTGTTGAGAGCTGTCTGGACTTCATCAAGGCCCACTTACCGGGTCTCCAACAGAAGCCAAGTGAGAAGTCTGTGAAAGTGACCGGGGGTGGAGCTTATAAGTACACGGAATTAATATCATCAAAACTAGGGGTCAGGTAAGACTGTCACAGCTACATATTACGGTAAGTGTTCTAAAATTTTGAACACTTTATAAAATATATTCTGTCAGCTCTCAAACAAATTGTTGGTTATCTCGGCTGATATTTGCATAGTGCTTGCCAGAATAGCAAACAGGGAAGATCCTGATCAGACTGCTTCTTCACTGTTTGTTTATGCATTTTTGGCAAGCAAGAAGTGTTTGGAATTTTTGAACATTTACCATACATGTGCAGATCCAAAAAGTTTTTCAGAGGGGGTCCAACTTTGAAGAGGGGATATATATACCGCTTTAAGTGGGCCATTATCGGCCCGCCAGCGAAATGCCATTGCAATGGCATTTCGCTGGGGTGCCAATGATGGCCCAACATTGAATGCTGGCTTGGTATCTTTATGATTATTCAGGGGATCCTGACCAGATTTGCTAAGAAACTCTATGTTTTTGTGATTTTTCAGGGGTTGGGGGGCCCGGAACTCCCGTCCCCCCTCTGGATCCCCACATACCATAGATACTTGTCCCAGTACAGTGGTGATTAAGTTTAGACCAAAAAAAAGTTGTTGGTATTAGGTTACCCCGACTTTGTCCCGGCCCTAAATATATAAGCATATCTAAGGAATTTCCCTGTTCAGCCATATTATCTCCCTATCATTACCATGTTAAAAAATTAACAAAATAAAAATAGTTTCTGGCCCTTGCCCCTATTTTCAAACACATGTAACCTTATGCATGCATATTGTTTTTCAAAATAAAAATAAATCAATATTATAATACTATACCACAATTTTTTTTTACGCGTGACAGCTTTATCTCCAAGTTTGATTTCATGAACTACCATTTCTATTTGCTAACTTGGTAGTTGCATGGTTGTATTATTGCCAATCTCTTGTTATGTGTTTTTTTCTGCAGTGTAGACAAAGAGGATGAAATCACATGTCTATTCAAGGGCTGTAACTTCTTGCTCAAGAACATTCCTGATGAAGTGTTTATCTACCAGAGTTTATCTACCTATTTTCTATCCTGGTAGTTGTGTGGTTGTGTCATGGCCATTCTCTTTTGTTTTCTCCTGCAGTGTAGACAAAGAGGATGAAATCACATGTCTAATCAAGGGCTGTAACTTCTTACTCAAGAATATTCCTGATGAAGTGTTTATCTACCAGAGGCATGGAACGACTGAGTACAGGTTTCAGGGAGTAGAGCATGATATGTTCCCCTACTTGCTGGTCAATATAGGTTCTGGAGTCAGTCTTATCAAGGTAAGGGCTCTCATAATGAAGTGTTTGTCTACCAGAGACATGGGACAACAGAGTACAGGTTTCAGGGGGTAGAGCGTGATATGTTCCCCTACTTGCTGGTCAATATAGGTTCTGGAGTCAGTCTTATCAAGGTAAGGGCTCTCATAATGAAGTGTTTGTCTACCAGAGACATGGAACAACAGAGTACAGGTTTCAGGGGGTAGAGCATGATATGTTCCCCTACTTGCTGGTCAATATAGGTTCTGGAGTCAGTCTTATCAAGGTAAGGGCTCTCATAATGAAGTGTTTGTCTACCAGAGACATGGAACAACAGAGTACAGGTTTCAGGGGGTAGAGCATGATATGTTCCCCTACTTGCTGGTCAATATAGGTTCTGGAGTCAGTCTTTTCAAGGTAAGGGCTCTCATAATGAAGTGTTTATCTACCAGAGACATGGAACAACAAAGTACAGGTTTCAGGGGGTAGAGCATGATATGTTCCCCTACTTGCTGGTCAATATAGGTTCTGGAGTCAGTCTTATCAAGGTAAGGGCTCTCATAATGAAGTGTTTGTCTACCAGAGACATGGAACAACAAAGTACAGGTTTCAGGGGGTAGAGCATGATATGTTCCCCTACTTGCTGGTCAATATAGGTTCTGGAGTCAGTCTTATCAAGGTAAGGGCTCTCATAATGATGTGTTTGTCTACCAGAGACATGGAACAACAGAGTACAGGTTTCAGGGGGTAGAGCATGATATGTTCCCCTACTTGCTGGTCAATATAGGTTCTGGAGTCAGTCTTATCAAGGTAAGGGCTCTCATAATGAAGTGTTTATCTACCAGAGACATGGGACAACAGAGTACAGGTTTCAGGGGGTAGAGCGTGATATGTTCCCCTACTTGCTGGTCAATATAGGTTCTGGAGTCAGTCTTATCAAGGTAAGGGCTCTCATAATGAAGTGTTTGTCTACCAGAGACATGGAACAACAGAGTACAGGTTTCAGGGGGTAGAGCATGATATGTTCCCCTACTTGCTGGTCAATATAGGTTCTGGAGTCAGTCTTTTCAAGGTAAGGGCTCTCATAATGAAGTGTTTGTCTACCAGAGACATGGAACAACAGAGTACAGGTTTCAGGGGGTAGAGCGTGATATGTTCCCCTACTTGCTGGTCAATATAGGTTCTGGAGTCAGTCTTATCAAGGTAAGGGCTCTCATAATGAAGTGTTTGTCTACCAGAGACATGGGACAACAGAGTACAGGTTTCAGGGGGTAGAGCGTGATATGTTCCCCTACTTGCTGGTCAATATAGGTTCTGGAGTCAGTCTTATCAAGGTAAGGGCTCTCATAATGAAGTGTTTGTCTACCAGAGACATGGAACAACAGAGTACAGGTTTCAGGGGGTAGAGCATGATATGTTCCCCTACTTGCTGGTCAATATAGGTTCTGGAGTCAGTCTTTTCAAGGTAAGGGCTCTCATAATGAAGTGTTTATCTACCAGAGACATGGAACAACAGAGTACAGGTTTCAGGGGGTAGAGCATGATATGTTCCCCTACTTGCTGGTCAATATAGGTTCTGGAGTCAGTCTGTTCAAGGTAAGGGCTCTCATAATGAAGTGTTTATCTACCAGAGACATGGAACAACAAAGTACAGGTTTCAGGGGGTAGAGCATGATATGTTCCCCTACTTGCTGGTCAATATAGGTTCTGGAGTCAGTCTTATCAAGGTAAGGGCTCTCATAATGAAGTGTTTATCTACCAGAGACATGGAACAACAAAGTACAGGTTTCAGGGGGTAGAGCATGATATGTTCCCCTACTTGCTGGTCAATATAGGTTCTGGAGTCAGTCTTATCAAGGTAAGGGCTCTCATAATGAAGTGTTTGTCTACCAGAGACATGGAACAACAGAGTACAGGTTTCAGGGGGTAGAGCATGATATGTTCCCCTACTTGCTGGTCAATATAGGTTCTGGAGTCAGTCTTATCAAGGTAAGGGCTCTCATAATGAAGTGTTTATCTACCAGAGACATGGAACAACAAAGTACAGGTTTCAGGGGGTAGAGCATGATATGTTCCCCTACTTGCTGGTCAATATAGGTTCTGGAGTCAGTCTTATCAAGGTAAGGGCTCTCATAATGAAGTGTTTGTCTACCAGAGACATGGAACAACAGAGTACAGGTTTCAGGGTGTAGAGCGTGATATGTTCCCCTACTTGCTGGTCAATATAGGTTCTGGAGTCAGTCTTATCAAGGTAAGGGCTCTCATAATGAAGTGTTTATCTACCAGAGACATGGGGCGACGGAGTACAGGTTTCAGGGAGTAGAGCATGATATGTTCCCCTCCCTGCTGGTCAATATAGGTTCTGGAGTCAGCCTTATCAAGGTAAGGGCTCTCATAATGAAGTGTTTGTCTACCAGAGACATGGGACGACAGAGTACAGGTTTCAGGGGGTAGAGCATGATATGTTCCCCTACTTGCTGGTCAATATAGGTTCTGGAGTCAGTCTTATCAAGGTAAGGGCTCTCATAATGAAGTGTTTGTCTACCAGAGACATGGAACAACAGAGTACAGGTTTCAGGGGGTAGAGCATGATATGTTCCCCTACTTGCTGGTCAATATAGGTTCTGGAGTCAGTCTTATCAAGGTAAGGGCTCTCATAATGAAGTGTTTATCTACCAGAGACATGGGACAACAGAGTACAGGTTTCAGGGGGTAGAGCGTGATATGTTCCCCTACTTGCTGGTCAATATAGGTTCTGGAGTCAGTCTTATCAAGGTAAGGGCTCTCATAATGAAGTGTTTATCTACCAGAGACATGTGACAACTGAGTACAGGTTTCAGGGGGTAGAGCGTGATATGTTCCCCTACTTGCTGGTCAATATAGGTTCTGGAGTCAGTCTTATCAAGGTAAGGGCTCTCATAATGAAGTGTTTATCTACCAGAGGCATGGAACGACTGAGTACAGGTTTCAGGGGGTAGAGCATGATATGTTCCCCTACTTGCTGGTCAATATAGGTTCTGGAGTCAGTCTTATCAAGGTAAGGGCTCTCATAATGAAGTGTTTGTCTACCAGAGACATGGAACAACAGAGTACAGGTTTCAGGGAGTAGAGCATGATATGTTCCCCTACTTGCTGGTCAATATAGGTTCTGGAGTCAGTCTTATCAAGGTAAGGGCTCTCATAATGAAGTGTTTATCTACCAGAGACATGGAACAACAGAGTACAGGTTTCAGGGAGTAGAGCATGATATGTTCCCCTACTTGCTGGTCAATATAGGTTCTGGAGTCAGTCTTATCAAGGTAAGGGCTCTCATAATGAAGTGTTTATCTACCAGAGACATGGGACAACAGAGTACAGGTTTCAGGGGGTAGAGCGTGATATGTTCCCCTACTTGCTGGTCAATATAGGTTCTTGAGTCAGTCTTATCAAGGTAAGGGCTCTCATAATGAAGTGTTTGTCTACCAGAGACATGGGACAACAGAGTACAGGTTTCAGGGGGTAGAGCATGATATGTTCCCCTACTTGCTGGTCAATATAGGTTCTGGAGTCAGTCTTATCAAGGTAAGGGCTCTCATAATGAAGTGTTTATCTACCAGAGACATGGGACAACAGAGTACAGGTTTCGGGGGGTAGAGCATGATATGTTCCCCTACTTGCTGGTCAATATAGGTTCTGGAGTCAGTCTTATCAAGGTAAGGGCTCTCATAATGAAGTGTTTATCTACCAGAGACATGGGACAACAGAGTACAGGTTTCAGGGGGTAGAGCGTGATAAGTTCCCCTACTTGCTGGTCAATATAGGTTCTGGAGTCAGTCTTATCAAGGTAAGGGCTCTCATAATGAAGTGTTTATCTACCAGAAACATGGAACAACAAAGTACAGGTTTCAGGGGGTAGAGCGTGATATGTTCCCCTACTTGCTGGTCAATATAGGTTCTGGAGTCAGCCTTATCAAGGTAAGGGCTCTCATAATGAAGTGTTTATCTACCAGAGACATGGAACAACAGAGTACAGGTTTCAGGGGGTAGAGCATAATATGTTCCCCTCCCTGCTGGTCAATATAGGTTCTGGAGTCAGTCTTATCAAGGTAAGGGCTCTCATAATGAAGTGTTTATCTACCAGAGACAAGGGACGACAGAGTACAGGTTTCAGGGGGTAGAGCATGATATGTTCCCCTACTTGCTGGTCAATATAGGTTCTGGAGTCAGTCTTATCAAGGTAAGGGCTCTCATAATGAAGTGTTTATCTACCAGAGACATGGGACAACAGAGTACAGGTTTCGGGGGGTAGAGCATGATATGTTCCCCTACTTGCTGGTCAATATAGGTTCTGGAGTCAGTCTTATCAAGGTAAGGGCTCTCATAATGAAGTGTTTATCTACCAGAGACATGGGACAACAGAGTACAGGTTTCAGGGGGTAGAGCGTGATAAGTTCCCCTACTTGCTGGTCAATATAGGTTCTGGAGTCAGTCTTATCAAGGTAAGGGCTCTCATAATGAAGTGTTTATCTACCAGAAACATGGAACAACAGAGTACAGGTTTCAGGGGGTAGAGCGTGATATGTTCCCCTACTTGCTGGTCAATATAGGTTCTGGAGTCAGCCTTATCAAGGTAAGGGCTCTCATAATGAAGTGTTTGTCTACCAGAGACATGGAACAACAGAGTACAGGTTTCAGGGGGTAGAGCATGATATGTTCCCCTACTTGCTGGTCAATATAGGTTCTGGAGTCAGTCTTATCAAGGTAAGGGCTCTCATAATGAAGTGTTTGTCTACCAGAGACATGGGACAACAGAGTACAGGTTTCAGGGGGTAGAGCATGATATGTTCCCCTACTTGCTGGTCAATATAGGTTCTGGAGTCAGTCTTATCAAGGTAAGGGCTCTCATAATGAAGTGTTTGTCTACCAGAGACATGGAACAACAAAGTACAGGTTTCAGGGGGTAGAGCGTGATATGTTCCCCTACTTGCTGGTCAATATAGGTTCTAGAGTCAGTCTTATCAAGGTAAGGGCTCTCATAATGAAGTGTTTATCTACCAGAGACATGGGACGACAGAGTACAGGTTTCAGGGGGTAGAGCGTGATATGTTCCCCTACTTGCTGGTCAATATAGGTTCTGGAGTCAGTCTTATCAAGGTAAGGGCTCTCATAATGAAGTGTTTATCTACCAGAGACAAGGGACGACAGAGTACAGGTTTCAGGGGGTAGAGCATGATATGTTCCCCTACTTGCTGGTCAATATAGGTTCTGGAGTCAGTCTTATCAAGGTAAGGGCTCTCATAATGAAGTGTTTGTCTACCAGAGACATGGAACAACAGAGTACAGGTTTCAGGGAGTAGAGCATGATATGTTCCCCTACTTGCTGGTCAATATAGGTTCTGGAGTCAGTCTTATCAAGGTAAGGGCTCTCATAATGAAGTGTTTGTCTACCAGAGACATGGAACAACAGAGTACAGGTTTCAGGGAGTAGAGCATGATATGTTCCCCTACTTGCTGGTCAATATAGGTTCTGGAGTCAGTCTTATCAAGGTAAGGGCTCTCATAATGAAGTGTTTGTCTACCAGAGACATGGGACGACAGAATACAGGTTTCAGGGGGTAGAGCGTGATATGTTCCCCTACTTGCTGGTCAATATAGGTTCTGGAGTCAGTCTTATCAAGGTAAGGGCTCTCATAATGAAGTGTTTGTCTACCAGAGACATGGGACAACAGAGTACAGGTTTCAGGGGGTAGAGCATGATATGTTCCCCTACTTGCTGGTCAATATAGGTTCTGGAGTCAGTCTTATCAAGGTAAGGGCTCTATTAATGAAGTGTTTATCTACCAGAGACATGGGACAACGGAGTACAGGTTTCAGGGGGTAGAGCATGATATGTTCCCCTACTTGCTGGTCAATATAGGTTCTGGAGTCAGTCTTATCAAGGTAAAGGCTCTCATAATGAAGTGTTTATCTTCCAGAGACATGTGACAACTGAGTACAGGTTTCAGGGGGTAGAGCATGATATGTTCCCCTACTTGCTGGTCAATATAGGTTCTGGAGTCAGCCTTATCAAGGTAAGGGCTCTCATAATGAAGTGTTTATCTACCAGAGACAAGGGACGACAGAGTACAGGTTTCAGGGGGGAGAGCATGATATGTTCCCCTCCCTGCTGGTCAATATAGGTTCTGGAGTCAGCCTTATCAAGGTAAGGGCTCTCATAATGAAGTGTTTATCTACCAGAGACATGGAACAACAGAGTACAGGTTTCAGGGGGTAGAGCATAATATGTTCCCCTCCCTGCTGGTCAATATAGGTTCTGGAGTCAGCCTTATCAAGGTAAGGGCTCTCATAATGAAGTGTTTATCTACCAGAGACATGGAACAACAGAGTACAGGTTTCAGGGGGTAGAGCGTGATATGTTCCCCTACTTGCTGGTCAATATAGGTTCTGGAGTCAGTCTTATCAAGGTAAGGGCTCTCATAATGAAGTGTTTGTCTACCAGAGACATGGAACAACATAGTACAGGTTTCAGGGGGTAGAGCGTGATATGTTCCCCTACTTGCTGGTCAATATAGGTTCTGGAGTCAGTCTTATCAAGGTAAGGGCTCTCATAATGAAGTGTTTGTCTACCAGAGACATGGAACAACAGAGTACAGGTTTCAGGGGGTAGAGCGTGATATGTTCCCCTACTTGCTGGTCAATATAGGTTCTGGAGTCAGTCTTATCAAGGTAAGGGCTCTCATAATGAAGTGTTTGTCTACCAGAGACATGGAACAACAGAGTACAGGTTTCAGGGGGTAGAGTGTGATATGTTCCCCTACTTGCTGGTCAATATAGGTTCTGGAGTCAGTCTTATCAAGGTAAGGGCTCTCATAATGAAGTGTTTGTCTACCAGAGACATGGGACAACAGAGTACAGGTTTCAGGGAGTAGAGCATGATATGTTCCCCTACTTGCTGGTCAATAACGGTTCTGGAGTCAGTCTTATCAAGGTAAGGGCTCTCATAATGAAGTGTTTGTCTACCAGAGACATGGAACAACAGAGTACAGGTTTCAGGGGGTAGAGCATGATATGTTCCCCTACTTGCTGGTCAATATATGTTCTGGAGTCAGTCTTTTCAAGGTAAGGGCTCTCATAATGAAGTGTTTATCTACCAGAGACATGGGACAACGGAGTACAGGTTTCAGGGGGTAGAGCGTGATATGTTCCCCTACTTGCTGGTCAATATAGGTTCTGGAGTCAGTCTTATCAAGGTAAGGGCTCTCATAATGAAGTGTTTATCTACCAGAGACATGGGACGACAGAGTACAGGTTTCAGGGGGTAGAGCGTGATATGTTCCCCTACTTGCTGGTCAATATAGGTTCTGGAGTCAGTCCTATCAAGGTAAGGGCTCTCATAATGAAGTGTTTGTCTACCAGAGACATGGAACAAAAGAGTACAGGTTTCAGGGGGTAGAGCGTGATATGTTCCCCTACTTGCTGGTCAATATAGGTTCTGGAGTCAGTCTTATCAAGGTAAGGGCTCTCATAATGAAGTGTTTGTCTACCAGAGACATGGAACAACATAGTACAGGTTTCAGGGGGTAGAGCGTGATATGTTCCCCTACTTGCTGGTCAATATAGGTTCTGGAGTCAGTCTTATCAAGGTAAGGGCTCTCATAATGAAGTGTTTGTCTACCAGAGACATGGAACAACAGAGTACAGGTTTCAGGGGGTAGAGCGTGATATGTTCCCCTACTTGCTGGTCAATATAGGTTCTGGAGTCAGTCTTATCAAGGTAAAGGCTCTCATAATGAAGTGTTTGTCTACCAGAGACATGGGACAACGGAGTACAGGTTTCAGGGGGTAGAGCGTGATATGTTCCCCTACTTGCTGGTCAATATAGGTTCTGGAGTCAGTCTTATCAAGGTAAGGGCTCTCATAATGAAGTGTTTATCTACAAGAGACATGGGACGACAGAGTACAGGTTTCAGGGGGTAGAGCGTGATATGTTCCCCTACTTGCTGGTCAATATAGGTTCTGGAGTCAGTCCTATCAAGGTAAGGGCTCTCATAATGAAGTGTTTGTCTACCAGAGACATGGAACAAAAGAGTACAGGTTTCAGGGGGTAGAGCGTGATATGTTCCCCTACTTGCTGGTCAATATAGGTTCTGGAGTCAGTCTTATCAAGGTAAGGGCTCTCATAATGAAGTGTTTGTCTACCAGAGACATGGAACAACAGAGTACAGGTTTCAGGGGGTAGAGCATGATATGTTCCCCTACTTGCTGGTCAATATAGGTTCTGGAGTCAGTCTTATCAAGGTAAGGGCTCTCATAATGAAGTGTTTATCTACCAGAGACATGGGACAACAGAGTACAGGTTTCAGGGGGTAGAGCATGATATGTTCCCCTACTTGCTGGTCAATATAGGTTCTGGAGTCAGCCTTATCAAGGTAAGGGCTCTCATAATGAATAGTTTGTCTACCAGAGACAAGGGACGACAGAGTACAGGTTTCAGGGGGTAGAGCGTGATATGTTCCCCTACTTGCTGGTCAATATAGGTTCTGGAGTCAGCCTTATCAAGGTAAGGGCTCTCATAATGAAGTGTTTGTCTACCAGAGACATGGGACAACAGAGTACAGGTTTCAGGGGGTAGAGCATGATATGTTCCCCTACTTGCTGGTCAATATAGGTTCTGGAGTCAGTCCTATCAAGGTAAGGGCTCTCATAATGAAGTGTTTATCTACCAGAGACATGGGACAACAGAGTACAGGTTTCAGGGGGTAGAGCGTGATATGTTCCCCTACTTGCTGGTCAATATAGGCTCTGGTGTCAGTCTTATCAAGGTAAGGGCTCTCATAATGAAGTGTTTGTCTACCAGAGACATGGGGCGACGGAGTACAGGTTTCAGGGAGTAGAGCATGATATGTTCCCCTCCCTGCTGGTCAATATAGGTTCTGGAGTCAGCCTTATCAAGGTAAGGGCTCTCATAATGAAGTGTTTGTCTACCAGAGACATGGGACAACAGAGTACAGGTTTCAGGGGGTAGAGCATGATATGTTCCCCTACTTGCTGGTCAATATAGGTTCTGGAGTCAGTCTTATCAAGGTAAGGGCTCTCATAATGAAGTGTTTATCTACCAGAGACATGGGACAACAGAGTACAGGTTTCAGGGGGTAGAGCGTGATATGTTCCCCTACTTGCTGGTCAATATAGGTTCTGGAGTCAGTCTTATCAAGGTAAGGGCTCTCATAATGAAGTGTTTATCTACCAGAGACATGGGACAACGGAGTACAGGTTTCAGGGGGTAGAGCATGATATGTTCCTCTACTTGCTGGTCAATATAGGTTCTGGAGTCAGTCTTATCAAGGTAAGGGCTCTCATAATGAAGTGTTTATCTACCAGAGACATGGGACAACGGAGTACAGGTTTCAGGGGGTAGAGCATGATATGTTCCCCTACTTGCTGGTCAATATAGGTTCTGGAGTCAGCCTTATCAAGGTAAGGGCTCTCATAATGAAGTGTTTATCTACCAGAGACAAGGGACGACAGAGTACAGGTTTCAGGGGGTAGAGCATGATATGTTCCCCTCCCTGCTGGTCAATATAGGTTCTGGAGTCAGCTTTATCAAGGTAAGGGCTCTCATAATGAAGTGTTTATCTACCAGAGACATGGGACGACAGAGTACAGGTTTCAGGGGGTAGAGCATGATATGTTCCCCTCCCTGCTGGTCAATATAGGTTCTGGAGTCAGTCTTATCAAGGTAAGGGCACTAACTGACAAAGTATTTATCTATCGAAGACATGGCAATGGCACAACAAAGATCTAATGTCAGGATGTCAAGAATAATATACTCAAGGTCAATGAAGAGTTACCTGTGAGTAAGACCCATACACTTAACATAGGACTGTATTAAGTTCATTCTGAACGAAGAACTGGGGATACTTCAGTACTCTATTTCATGGCATAGAGTCCCAAGCATCACCACTATGGAAAATGCTATCCATCACATCCAAATACATTATACATATCCCTTGACGAACCCCAGTATATGTAGTTTCCATTGTATAGGAAAATACAAAGTTTTGGTGCTACCTTAAAGTTTGATCCTATTTTTTGTGTTTAATGGGATATTTCAAACCACTTTGGTGGTGTTTTTAACGAAACTGTACTGGCATGCTGTCTTCTGAAAATGATGATTTCAAATTCTTAAAAACTGCGAAAAAACATATAAAACATGTGCATCATGTGCACCATGGTTCCAGAGCTCGTGGAACTGGTTTTTCTCGCCCACTTATCGCTCAGGACAAGCTGTTCCATAGGCAAAATGCAGTGCGGAATTTCCTTATCCCATCCACGTGACCTGCTTATCCTGTCCACATGACCTGCTTATCCCATCCACGTGACTTCAAATTATAACAATTTAGGCTGTTCTCAGAGCAATTCACGCCTAAATATTATGTAGAAATATCAAAACGGCAATATTTAGTGCGTCCGCCTTTTTCGCGTTGTTGATTGACGTCAAAAACATTTCTGACGTCACTAAAATGCAACAACAATGGGACGCACGTTATTGACACAATTTGGCGCCAGGACATCTTTGTCAATAGATACTGATACCAACGTTAGTTTCAAACCACAATAAAAATCAAACCGACGCTTGAAATGCTATTTCGGTCCCGTTTTTAGGTGCTAAACTGTGTTTACACCCATTTCTGCATCTGGAAAATTCGTTGGTGAACTTATTTTCTAGATTGGAACAAACGCAAAAAATCTAAAAAATTATGCGGAACTGACAGAATTCATATAAAACCTTAAAATTTCACAAACTGGGCGAGAAAAAGTATCCATCATGATGTATTGTTGTGGGACAAAGAAATCCCACCCTCGGACCTGAATAATTTCATCAGAAACTCGGCAGAGCCTCGTTTCTGACGAATTATTCTGGTCCTCGGGTGGGATTTCCTTGTCCCACAACAATACATGTATATGAAGGATACTCTTAATCTCTCCAAACCAGTATGTCGTTGAACTGAAACCTGAACGTAAAAGTAGCCATAGAGTTGTAGTATATATTTTCCAAAATATGGAAATTTAGATACTGGTAACTTTTCACTGACACTGAGTATATATATCCCTACCTGCTCATCATTATAGGGGATGCACAAGCACCAACCGACCAATTTAGCAATATTTTCCAAACGTCTCAAGATAAGCTGTCAAAAGCTTAAAACAGGCTGTGTATTATTATCATGCAGGTGCATGACAAATGACATAAAAATTTGCTCAATTCACTGAAATAATGAAAGTATTTTTTTAGGAAAAGCTTGTGATGAAAAACCTGTTTATTGAAAAACATAAGTTGTAGGTACACATTGGAATTGCCTCTATGATATTTATACCCCCGGTACAAAGTATATAGGGGGGTATATAGTTTTTGCCTTTTCTGTCATTATGCTTGTTTGTTTGTTTGTCTTTTTGTAAACTTTTTTTTCCATCAAAGATTTCTCAGCAACTACTTGGGTTAGGATTCTGAAATTTGGTACAAAGCTTGATAGGGATGAGATGTATTGTGTAACAAACAAAGAAAACAGCTACATATTGCTTATCAGTCCCTTTATTTGTTCATTTTTCTTTCTCTCCAATGGGAGTTTCTGTCACAGATTTCTCAGCTCCTATTGGAGCCAGTGTTTTAAAATTTTGTGAACACCTTCATATAGGCAAAGTGTACTGTGTAAATGGAAATTAAGATGTTAATCCTCATTTTGCCTTCTTTTTTCAAATTTTCAATTTTTCCTCATGTCACTCTTATATAATACATGTGGACACAGAAACTACTTGATATAGGATTATGAAATCTTTGACAATTTTATCTTTTCTCTGAAAGTGTTACAACCTCTGATGACTACCGCCAGGGGTATGTGAGCTTTGCTTACTTCTTGCTATATTTTCAGGTGGAGTCAGAGAGCAAATTTGCTCGTATTGGTGGAACTGCTACAGGAGGTGGTACTTTCTGGGGTCTGGGCTCACTACTTACTAAGGCTAAGGTGAGCTCATCCACAGGCTAGAATATACAAAAATTTTGAGATTTAAAATTGCGAATATTTTCTTATCCATCAATTTTAACATGTGTTTTGGGTGCTCAAAAGAACCGTCTCATGGAGACGGTTCTTTTGAGCACCCACAACATATGTTTTGGTTGAGAAATAAGAAAAATAACTGTCAATTGTGCACTCTTATCTGGAGGCATGGATAAGGTAATCTTTTGTTTTCAGAACAGTCCATTATTTAGAATTTGTTACTTACAACATGGGTGACGGGTGGCAATCCCTAAAAACAGCTCTTTAAACAAGAGGAAACCCCATGCAGGGCTTATCAGTGTCTCGGACGGGTAACTTGGGGGTAATTTTGGTACAGGTGTGCAACCAGTTTTTTGAAACCTACCCCAATCATATACTTGGTCTTCAAAAAGGATGACCTATTCATATACTTGATTTAACAAAATGTTTACATATTCATAAACTGTTCTTTTATTTTTATATACCCTCTTTGCTGTGTGTAAACAAAGTTTACAAATAAGTATTACAATTTTGGTTTCTGAGCTGGATATCTGAGCATACATATGAGTATTTTCAAAAAGGGAAGTCAGAAAACGAGATCATTATTATAACAATGGTGAAATACTGGCTCAGTCATATGCTTTTTCTTAGAAAAAGGGGCTTATCATATACCTGGCTGCGCTGAAAAAGGGGGCTATTCTGGCTGCACATCCGTACTATGTATTAATAAATTCAATTAAACATGAGCACTCATGTAAGATCCTCTATTTAATATCTAAACCACAAGTGGTTTATCAATTTTAGTACATTGTGTTATATCACCTACAGATGCTCCCAGTCGTAATGTCATGTGATACATAAAGGATCTTACATGAGTGCTCATGTTTTATTGAATTTATTAAACGAGTTGGGGAAAAGTGATAAAATGCGAGGCTTGCTGAGCATTTTATCTCTTTATCGCAACGAGTTTAATAAATTCAATAATACATGAGCACGAATCTTAGATTCTATTTATCATATGACAATAAGATTACTTTGAAATCTCATTTCTACCGTAAAATGTCATTATGTATGCAACGTTGTTATGGGCGTCATAACGTTTCCCGTAAATCAATAAACCACTAGTGGTTAATCGATTTTATTGCATGGCGTTATATCACTCCCAGACGCAACGTCATGTGATAAATTCTGTAAAATTTGCAGACATTTGATGATCTATTGAAGCTGGCAGAGACCAGTGATCACAGGAAGGTTGATATGCTGGTCAAAGATATTTACGGTGGCTCGTATTCTACGTTAGGTTTGATGATACATTTTGTATAATTGCAGACATTTGATGATCTTTTGAAGTTGGCAGGGGCAGGTGATCACAGGAAGGTTGATATGCTGGTCAAAGATATTTACGATGGCTCATATTTAGGTTAGGTTTGATGATATATTCTGTAAAATTGCAGAAATTTGATGATTTATTGAAGCTGGCAGAGACCGGTGATCACAGGTAGCTTGACATGCTGGTCAAAGATATTTACGGTGGCTCGTATTCTATGTTAGGTTTGATGATATATTTTGTATAATTGCAGACATTTGATGATCTAATGAAGCTGGCAGAGACTGGTGACCACAGGAAGGTTGATATGCTGGTCAAAGATATTTACGGTGGCTCGTATTCTATGTTAAGTTTGATGATATATTTTGTTTAATTGCAGACATTTGATGATCTATTGAAGCTGGCAGAGACCGGTGATCATAGGAAGGTTGATATGCTGGTCAAAGATATTTACGGTGGCTCATATTCTACTATAGGTCTTCCAGGAGATGTCATAGCTAGCAGTTTTGGCAAAGCTGCAAGATCACCGAAAGATCAGTCAGGTTTGCATAGATCTTAATAAGCAACATTTTTAGGCATAAAATTGTGAATATTTTCTTAACCCCTCAGTTTAAGCATATGTTTTGGGCACTCAAAAGAACTGTCTCATTGAGACAGTTATTTTGAGTACCCACAACATATGTTTGGGTTGAGAAATAAAAAAATTAATATCTTAAGATATTTACGGTGGCTCGTATACTACCATAGGTCTTCCAGGAGATGTCATAGCAAGCAGTTTTGGTAAAGCTGCAAGATCACCGAAAGATCAGTCAGGTTTGGATAGGTCCATAGGTTGAGATAAACAAAATTTTTGAGAGTTAAAATTGTGAATATTTTCTTTTCTATCAGTGTAGACCTTGCACATTACGAGATATTCCGTACTAAAGTTGGTAATGGTTCTTATCCTGTAGGTCACAAGCCAATGCTCAAACAAGCATGCACATCCATGCAGTCTCATATTCACCAGTTTTTACACAGACTTAACGTAGGTTCAGTTTCCATTGACAAACTACTTGAAACTAGATATCATTATTTCTTGCACACCGTATAAGGATATCTGAGATTTTACCCTTGGATAGAAAATCTTATCTTAACCCAAGCTATCTTATCCTGTAGGTCACAAGCCAATGCTCAAACAAGCATGCACATCCATGCAGTCTCATATTCACCAGTTTTTACACAGACTTAACGTAGGTTCAGTTTCCATTGACAAACTACTTGAAACTAGATATCATTATTTCTTGCACACCGTATAAGGATATCTGAGATTTTACCCTTGGATAGAAAATCTTATCTTAACCCAAGCTATCTTACCCAGGACATCACTTGTTATGTTAAAGTAACGTCATTATGTGAAATTGCATCTTTGCCTATTCAAGGACTTCTGGAAGCTTATTTCAAAATAAATAAATAAAACAGTGGTGAGCAAGAAAAAGAATTCATTATTCCTGTGGAGGTAGGATAGAAAAATCGGTCCCTTGGGATCACTGTTTGTCATCACTCAGCAAGCCTCGTGATGCCAAACGGTGATCCTCAGGACGAATTTTTCTATCCTACCCTCACACTAATGTTGGATTATTATAAGCTCTCTGTGAAAGCAGTTTTTAAACCTTTACGGGCTAATCTCTTAGATGGAATCTTCCTTTTTATGATCTCTACAAATCCATCTTTGTTATCAATCAATAGAAATTAATTTCCTGAAAAAAGCAAACAGATAGGCTTTTAGGAGCAGTCTGATCTTGGACTATTTTGTTTGCACATGCTTTTCCTGCTTGAGTAATGGGTAATGACACTCGAGAGTTCAGCAATAAATTAAGGCATTTGTGAAATTTATCATGACCTGATACTATATTTTGTTTGAATTGATGATTTATGTCTGAATCAATAATTTTTCAGTCATGTCAGGAGGTTCCTTTGGTTGAACCAGTATTAAGCAGAGGATAAAGTGTCTTGCTCAAGGATACAACACAGTGCCTCCAGTGAGGCTCAACCCAGACATTTTTAGATCTTAAGTCCAGCACTCTACCACTGGGCTCCTCACCATATAATATTTTTCAGATGAGAAAAGTTTCAAAGAAGCTGATATAGCAAGTCAACATTTTTTCTGTCATGTAGAGATGTTTCCTGGGTTGAACCAGAATGGCCAGGGGATAATGTCTTGCTCAAAGACACAACATGGTGCCTCTGGTGAGGCTCAAACCAGCCACTCTTCTATCTAAAAGCAAGCACTCTACCACTGTGCCACTTCGCTCCTCAACTATTTTTCAGATGAGAAAAGTTTCAAAGAAGCTGACATAGCGAGAAGTCTGTTGTTGTCTATTAGTAATGATATAGGCCAGATCGCCTGTCTACAGGCCCAGATCCACGGTCTAAAGAAGGTGTACTTTGGTGGCTACTTCATACGAGGACATCCTCTCACCATGCATACTATCACATACGCTATCAACTTTTGGTCAAAGGTAAAAGCCAGTATTCCAGCTAAATCAGGGTGCACACAGGTTTATTAATCCTTTGTATAGTAGAAACCCCTAAATGAGTTGATCATGAAATGATTTCTACAGTCATTCTCCTCCCTTCTGCTGATTCAAGAAGGGTTGTTGTCAGTTACAAGCAAAAGTATGTGCACAAAGTACTGGTTAAATGCTCAGTCAAGCTTGCCCAGGAAAAAGTGTGGTTAGGTGAACTGATTGTCCTGACATGACCATAGCTGTTTACTGGGAGGTTAAGAATCAAACAAAAAAATCTAAATGGGTTTTTTGGTCAACAGTGAAGACCCAGATGAAATGCAGCATAATGCTGCATTTCATCAGGTTCTATCATGCTGCATAATGCTGCATTTCATCAGGGTCTATACTGTTTGCTAAGACTAAAATGATCCCAAGAGAAAGAAATTCAATTTTAGTTGGAAATGTGACCCCTCTATATACAATAAGCCATCCCATGTTTATTGTCTCATATCAGGTGAAAGAACCCATCAGAATACAAAGGGTTATATACTTGAAAATAGAGGGTTATCTTGGCAAGTCCTTGAAAATAAGATTTGCCTTAAGCTCACTCTAAGGCATTCTGGGTTCAGTTATTAGCCGCCTTTATGTAATCTTTATACACATGATTCAATGGAGGGGATAGAAGGAAAACATGCTGAATATGCAGATGATACCAATGTATGGTCAAGTCATAAGAATGTAATTGAAGCAGGGGAATCAACTAACAGGGACTTGAATTTAAGAGTGAAGCCATGGTGTAGAAAGTGGAACATGTCGGTGGCTGCAGACAAGACAGACATAGTGGTTATAACTCCAGACGGAAAAGAACCTACTAACATGGTAGACATAAAATTGGGAGAGGAAAAGTTGAAGGTTGTGAAATCTAAGAAAGTCCTGGGTGTGGTTATTGATAACCAGCTAAATTTTCATGAACAAATACAGGAGAGAGTAAAAGCAGGATTTAAAGCATTGAAGAGTCTAGATAACTTCATTAAAGGTCATAAAGGTTGCTGTCAATCTGTTTTCATTCGGCCATATAATGCTCTGGTACTTCCGGTCATGGATTATGGTGCCTCAGTTGCTGTAACAGCTACTTCAGAATGTGTAACAGAGATGGGCAAGGTTCATAGGGCAGCAATGCTGAAAGCCTTGGGTTGCATTAACAGTACCAGCACAGACGCTTTAGAGGTCCTCACAAACACCATCCCGATTGACCTACATCTCAAAATGAGACAAGCTCAGGAGGTAGTTCGGATTAGTGCTAAAGATGAAGAAGAACCTCTGAAGAAAGATTTCCAGGAATGGGCAGCTAACAGTCACAGTTATGGTCGGAAACCAACAGTCTTTCAAATGTTGATGTGCAGGTTCAAGGAGATGAAGGGAAGCACAGATTTTGATAACATAGAAAAAGAATTTAGATACACCAGAGAGTTCATGAGTCTGATGAAAGCAGGAGGAGTGGTAAATACAGAGGAGTTCAAAGTCAAGAAGGAGACTCAGGAAGAGAATGTGAGAGATCTTCTTTCAAAGGTGCAACCTGAGGATGTAGTCGTATTCACTGACGGATCAGCCTTTGGAAATCCAGGACCAACAGGTGCTGGTGGGGTTGTTTATTTGGATGGGTATGAGGCGGTGCCGGTACTATTGAAGAAAAGGGTTAGTCCATACAACAACGATTTTACAGGAGAATTAGTAGGTATACAGATTAGCTTAGAATTTATTGCTGATGTGAGCGAAAATGAAAACAGGAACATTCATGTATTCAGAGATTGTCAAGGAGCCATTGTTTCGGCATTTCAGAATCAGATCCCGACAAATAAAATAGAGATAGTTACATCTATAAAGCAGCATATTACACAGATAGGTGAAAAAGGAAACAAGATACATGTCCACTGGGTCCCAGGACATAACGACATATTGGGGAATGAGTTAGCAGATCAGCAAGCTAAAGCAGGGGCAGAGGAGATGGTATCAGCTAAGGACCCAGTAGTTATGTCTATGGATAAGGGGGGGCTATAGCAGAGATCAAGCGACAGATAGGAGAAAAATGGAAATTAAAGTTTGAAAATTCACAGAAGGTAAAAAATTACAAGAAACATTTGATGAAGTGGGTAAAAGGGTTTGTCATGGTGAGAAGCAAGTTTTTCAGCGCTCAATTAAATTCTATGTGGACATTCAAGGCTGAATAGTCATCAAGCAAAATTAAACCCAAATAAGTCGGAGTTGTGTGATGAGTGTAAAGTTCCAGAATCTGTTGAACATTACCTTTTTGACTGTGATAAATATGAGGAAGAAAGAAAGGAACTAGAAAAATCAGCGGAAGATATTCTATCAAGGGAAGGCATAAATTGCGGCATAATAGATTTAAGGGTGTTATCAGGGAACTTAGAAGAAATCAGTAGGAACGGGAGCTTTGAACTAGTAGGTGCACTTCTAAAATACATTCAGTGCACCAAACGTTTTCATTAAATTACAAGCCACGCATGCGCACCCAGAGCAAATAGAGTATATTAAGCACTTTGAGTATTTCACAGAAGAGAAGACAGTACATGGAGGCCATTGGCAGCATATATAGTGCCTTTCACAGATATACAACAACAACAACAAGGCATTGAATGTACCATAATTTGGCCCAATATCTATTCATGCTCCTGTAAGCTTACACTGATTACTTATTTATTGGACATTGATATATGGGCCTCAATGCGACAAAAACTGTCTTTGGGGTTAATGACAAAGCGAGACTAAAATCAGATTTTCAGCTACAGGGACCAGCTAGAAAATAGAATTTTGCTTGTAGGAAGTTTTGATATGATACATTTCAAAAATGAATAACAAAGGCACTGTCCAGTCTGCGCTGATTTCTCGAGGTTTTCTCAAGTCAAGGCCCATATGAGGCTAGACTGCTTCACTGCCCCAAGTATGAAACTAGGGACAGTAGAAAACCGGCAGTCATATGTTTATTCCACCACTGAGATGAGCGAAGTAACTACACATCATAGATGTATTCAGAATCAAACAGTGTATTTATAGAACTGCTAATGTCTAACAGCCACCGCAGCCACCTGCATAGATTACACTTTGCCTAATAGCTCTGTCTGCTAATAACTTTTGTAAATAGTTTGGCTCCAAAAAGTATCGTATTTAGTCTGAGGCTAAATAGATCTACATGTCATAACATGTAACTCACTTCTTTAATACACTGTGTTATCATGCGAAGAAAGAACCAATTTGAAGGTATAGAAAAAATACACCCTCACTTCTTTTTATAACACAGAAGAAATCATGTAAATAAGATAAGAGAAAGTCTTCTATTTATAGATGATAAATAGACGCTTGGTATACGTAAAGCATTCAGCGATATGGATTACCAGGGCAAATTTGCCCCTTTAATTTTGCTTTATACTGTCTCTGGTTTACCTACAAGGTCAGTGTAGCTGTCTAATATGTCATCTGATTTCCATCCAATCCAGTGGTGCATGTCCATCATGTACATCCTGTAAATGAAAAACCAGTGTGGATCCCGATCAGCTGGCATAATTCTAGCCACAGACTCTCACAATTTGGGCAAATTGAATAGGACTTTGTGCAAGGTCATTTGACAGTAACCTGATAACAAAAACCTTTATAGCAAAGAACAGTAAGAGAAAAGGTTTTGAAATTTTAGATTATTCATCATATAAGCCTTGACTCAAGAAACCCCCTTTTCGAAGTTTTTGATTAGGTAAAGTTCAAAACAGCCTACTCGGCTTCAGAGACTAACTAGAATATTGAAATTTAACCTGTAGCAAATTTAATTTTTTTGCTTTCCTGAGAGCAAATAACAGAGGGGCTGTGGATTGTTTACACTATATACTCTAGAGGAGCGTGGTGGCTTAGTGTTAGTGTAACAGTCGCAGGGGTCTTGTACTGTTAGGGCGCATGACAGAATGTAGTAACAACGCAAGCCAAGAGTTTCGACAAGGATATTTTATGTGATTCTAGCTTCTATATCTAATCAAGCAACAATCATCATTCATCAATCATCAATCATCAATGTGAAAACTGGAACGAGAAAATAAAAAGGTTGCTTTTACTCTCGTGTCAACAATGACAAAGTGTCTAATTACAGAGGTCTGCTTGTAGAACATAATTGCAAGCAGAGAAAGAAAACAGTGTGGATCCTGATCAGATGGGTTCATCAGAAGCCACCTGATCTTGGTCTACAGTGTTTGCTGGTGTTTTGGAGAAAGGTCGAGCCTGGGATCAGTAAGACAATGGTCAATTTCACTGCAATTTATGCAAAATATCAAAAGCACGACAGCCGTGTCGATAGCAGTAGAAGAACAAAGGAATTTCAACGAAATCGCAAATATACAGTTCGTGTGATCAGTTGGGAAAATTACCTTCTTGGGTCTTTCAATTCAAACGATAAGATTATTATCTTAATATGAAAACCAGCACTTTGAGCCACGCAATGTGTCTTTTGGCTCAAAGTCGCAGCGCTGATTTTCACTGCAACATGCTCTCAATGGCGCAATTTGACGAAGAGGGAGATCCCAAGCAGACCGCACGAACAATCATTCAAATATTGGATAATTTCCGATACAAAAGAGTGTTCCAGTCTTCAAAAACTACTATGACAGAACAGTATCATGTTCTGCAGAATAATGTAGAATAGTAAGCATTATCTTTCTAAAATAAAATAATAAAAGCTCTTTCGACGGTGTGCAATGATGGATCCCAGATAAATTAACATAAATTATGTCAACACCAGAAAAGGTATAACCTGTATACCGAAAGTACGACTCAAACTGCGAATTTATCTACAACGGTACAGCGCTACCGTTACATGGCTCCCCTAAAATAAGGATTTCTTATTTTAGAATAACACTTTACTATGCAGTTTATCATTTGAAAGAGAGAAACCAAAGACATTTAACTTTTGAAAATCAAAATTGATCCTGGTCACGACACCACTCCAAAGTAACATTATGATTAAATTGAAATAAAAAAAAAAACTATTCACTCTAATAATGATGCATTATACATGGTACTAAAAATAAACTCTGTTAATGCATGGCTCCTTGTTGGGGAATCCCCTTGTATGCATGGGATACTTACCACTATACATGTACATCAGACTCTTGTATTAGTACAAGCTTGTGGATAGGCCGTTCCAGAAAACTCTGAGACTCAACTCGCCTTCCTTTATTATCTAACTGAGCAGTACCTACCATGATATGTACCTTTCGGACAAGACCATCCTCATCTATATGTGTCTCTACCACCTTACCTAGGTGCCATTCATTCCTAGCCAGGTTCTCATCTTTGATAAGAACAATATCTCCAACCTCGAGGTTGCGTCTTACATTGATCCACTTACCTCTTACCTGCAGTGTTTGCAGGTATTCCTTCTGCCAACGAAACCAGAATTCATTTGCCAGATACTGAATACGACGCCATCTCTTGCGAGAATACATATCTGTTCCTTGAAATTCACCTGGGGGTGGCAGTATCAGCTTTGGTTTCATGGTTAAGAGATTGTTTGGAGTAAGCGGTTCAAGAGACAATGGATCATTTGCATTTTGAACCGAGAGGGGACGACTGTTTACTATTGCAGCAGTCTCGCACATTAATGTACGCAAGCTTTCATCATCAAGTTGAGAACCATGTTGTGAGAGAAGTGTGGAGAGAATATTTCTAACAGTACGAATCTGACGTTCCCAAATACCCCCCATATGGCTTGCATGAGGGACGTTAGTTTTGAACGTAGAGTAATCACAGTTTTCCTTCAAGAGGAACTGTTGTATACGATTCTCATCCATTTCCCCAACTGCTTCCCTAAGTTCTCTTTCAGCTCCTATGAAATTAGTTCCCCTATCGCACCTTAACTGCCTTACGGGACCACGGATTGCAATAAACCTACGCAAGGCATTTATAAATGAGTCAGTGGTCAAAGCAGTGGCAGTTTCTAAATGTATTGCCCTGCAGCAAAGGCAGGTGAATACAACTCCATAGCGCTTTAGCTCTTTTCTGCCTTCCCGAATATACCAAGGACCAAAGTAATCAACACCACAATATGTAAAAGGTGGTGATGGTTCAACTCTATCCTCTGGGAGTTCAGCCATTTTTTGAACTTGGGTTACGCCCCGCAATTTACGGCATCTGACACATCGACTGATCATTCCAGAAACTGCTGAGCTCAAACCGAGAACCCAAAAACCACTCGCCCTGACTTCATTTATTGTCATGCCTCTGCCCTGATGACCAACCCTTTGGTGACAATATCTGGTCACCAGTTCAGACACATGGCACTTCTTTGGAAGTATTATCGGATGTTTAATATTCGTGTCAAGCTGGGCACGATTCATACGACCGCCAACTCTTAAAATGTTTAAAGAGTCAATAAATGGGTTAAGTCGGTAAATTGAAGAGTTTCTCTTCAGAGCTGATTTACTGGCTGAAATATTCATACCTGTTTTTATATCCAACAGGGTTTTTATCTCAGATTCAAAGGTCTCCCGCTGAACAATCTGCACAATATTCTGTTCAGCTTTCTCTAATTCCTCTACTGTTAAAACAAGAGGAGAAATCTTGCCTAATTTCAGAGACTCATTAGTATTGTGAAAGTCTTTCCCTTTCTTTACTCTGAGCTTCAGATTTTGAATAAATCTATTGCACAAAGCAATGACCCTTTTCAAATGTGCCCAAGAGGAGAAACATTTGAAATTCTCACTGAATTGAAGCAAAGAAATCATTTCTGTTTCTGTCTTGAAAGTCTGTACTTTCTTTAACTCAGCATCATTTAGAGGCAATTCTGGTATTTGATCTGTATCAAGAGTGGGTATTTCCGCTTCCCATAGAAATTTGGGACCATGAAACCACAAAGACTTATCTAAAAGTTCACTGACTGAAGCGCCTCGCGATGCAAGGTCAGCAGGATTCTCTCTAGTACTGACATATCTCCACTGTGAAACCTCAGTATGTTCTCTTATTTGTTGTACCCGGTTGGCTACAAATACATGAAAACGACGGGCATTGTTGGCAATATAGCCTAGAACTATCTTGCTGTCTGTCCAAAACCACTCGGTAATATTTTCATATTCGAGCTCCCTTTTGAGTAATGCACTAATTTTTGCTGAGACCAAAGCAGCAACCAGTTCCAAACGAGGAATGGTTACATGCTTCAGAGGTGCTACTCTAGACTTTCCAATAATCAGGGAACAATGGACTTTTGACTCCCTGTTTATTAAGCGCAAGTATGTGCACTGACCATAGCCGTCAGTACTTGCATCTGAAAAATGATGAAGCTCTGCACTAACTGCTTCTCCAAATCCAACTGGCTTCAAACATCTCTGAATTTGAAGTCCTTCGAGAGAGTAAAGATCTTTCCTCCAAAGTTCCCATCTCCCTCTCAACTCATCTGACAAAGGAGTATCCCAATCTGCCTTTTCTCTACACATACATTGGAGGATCTGTTTTCCAATGAGCAGCACTGGGGCTAAGAATCCCAAAGGATCATAAACTGAATTTATAGTGGACAAAATTCCACGTCTGGTCAGGGGTCGATCACCAAGAACAATTCTAAATTGAAAAGTGTCGGATTCAACACACCACTGTATTCCAAGTGCTCTCTCAACAGGAAGCTTTTCATGGAGCAGATCAAGATCTTTGATCCCCTTCGCACGGTCTTCATGAGGTATGTGCTCAATAACAGCCTTTGAATTTGATATGAACTTATGTAAATGCAGGCCTCCCTTTCCACACATCTCTTTTGTTTTATAGATCATATCAATAGCCTCTGAATCTGATGGCAATGATTTGAGGCCATCATCAACATAAAAGTCCCGTCTCAAGACGTCTGCTACAGCACAACCAAATTCTTCTTCATTGTCAGTAGCTACCTGCTTTAGGCCAAAATTTGCACATCCAGGTGATGAGGCGGCTCCAAAAAGGTGCACGCACATCCTCATCTCAATGGGGTCTTTCCAATAATTTTCATCTGGCCACCACAGAAATCTGAGATAGTTCCTGTCTTCAGAATTCACTCTAAACTGGTGAAACATCTGTTCTATGTCGCACATAAAGGCTACTGGTTCTTTACGAAAGCGACATAGAACACCAATTAGAGTGTTAGTCAAGTCGGGGCCTTGCAGAAGGTGGTCATTTAATGCAGTTTCCCTAAATTTGGCACTGCAGTCAAACACCACTCTTATCTTGTCTTTCTTTTGGGGGTGGTACACTCCATGATGTGGAATGTACCACACACTCCCATCATTAAGATCAAGATCCTTATGTGGTACTATTTCAGCATGGCCTTTATGAATGATATCATTCATAAAATCAAAATAATGTTGCCTATATGGCTCATCCTTGTCTAGTCTCTTCCTGAGGTGCCTCAGACGATGAAGAGCCAACATCTTATTGTTTGGTAAACAAGGCCTATTCAATTTAAAAGGGAGAGGCATTGTATAATGATTGTCCCTTAAAATTATGCCTTTCTCCAAGATTGACAAAAAACGATGCTCGTCATGAGAAAGGGGCACTTTGCCACCATGTGCTTCATTAAAGTCAAGTTCCATCAGGTTTGCCACATCTGATGGAGTAATCAATTCTTTGACCCGTGTCTGAAAAGACATTAACAGGTTTGAGTGTGATTCATCCTGTACCAAGTCTTGCGGAACTTGATACGCAACAACTCGATGACTATGTCCAATGGAATCTAGGTCTTGATCTATCAGATCTGGCTCAACGATGCCCACAATACCCCAACCTAGATCCGTACGTTGACCAAAGGGGCCATTATCAATTGGAGCAATCACATCTCGAGGCACAAGTGCACGCGCACAATTATATCCTATCAATAGGCCAACTTCACAGTCACTTAAGGGCATCAATTCATCAGCTATTCCTTGCAAGTGTGGCCATTTCCTAGCCATTTCTGGTGTTGGAATATGACTTCTGTTTGCAGGCATGATATTTCTGGTGAATGCCGATGGAAGGGGTAACTTGGAGGAGCTGTTGTAACCTCTCACCATAAGCCCTTGAATCTTACTACTGTCTACCACCTTGTTCTCAGCATGCATGGTGGACAGTCTTAGTTTCACCTTGGTTCCAGATAACCCAAGATCACCACATGTACTTTCCAATATAAAAGTGGTATCAGACTGAGTGTCTAGCAACGCATAGACAAGTTTTTCTGATTCTGGGTTGTCAATATGTGAAACAAAGACTGGAACCACCATGGAGCTTTTGTCAGACTTTCCTAGACAGTTCATAAATGTTGTACCACTGCTGGTTTGCTCGGCTGAGGAGACTATGACCTTTGGCGTTGTCTCTTCCGACCTTCCAGGATTAGGTTTCTGTACATCGCCGTGCAGTGAGGATGGGTGCATTTTATCACAAAACTTGCAACGTTTCCTTCTCTTGCATCTTCTGGACATATGGCCAGTTCCTAAGCACCCAAAACACAATTCTTTGTATAAAACAAACTCTTTCCTCTTTTCAAGGGGTTTTGCTAGAAAGGTTCTGCAATTATCTATATCATGGCCTACCCTTTCACAATGAGTACATGTAGTTTTATGCAATGACGGACCCTTTTCATGCACCCCTTTCTCATGCACGCCAGTCAGCAATGTACGTCCACCCGTAAACCTTGAACGGTCATTTCTCTGTGGTTTATTTCGATTGGAGTCACCAAGATCACGGTCTCCTCTTAGACGTTGCAGAGATGTTACTGGATCACATGCAATTTTGGCTTCCTTTACAATAAAGTCTGCGAAAAACTTAAATGGAGGGAACTTCCCTTTTTCTTCCTTATGGCTGGCAACTATTCTGGCCCAACGGTTTACCAACCAGTCTGGTAACTTGTATAATAACTTTTTATTTTGCATTTCATCGTCCAAAACATTGAGGTGGCCAATACTTCGTGCAGCTGTATGGCACTGCCGCAGAAAATCGGCAAATTTCTGCAGACCAGAGCCATCTCTAAAATTTATCTTTGGCCACTTGTCTAATTTTTCTCGGTAGGCATTTGCGATAACAAAGGGGTTTCCATACCGTTCTTCAAGAAGCGCCTTTGCATCGTCATATGCGTCTTCCGAAGATAGAAGAAAATACTGCTCAATAACATCTTTGACCTGACCTCCAATGTACTTCTTTAGGTAGTGCATTTTTTCATGGGCAGGGATTTGCCTTTGCTCGATTAGGGTCTGAAAGGCTGCTTTCCAACTCGGGTATTTCAAAGGGTCACCATGAAAAACACTTGGTTCAGGGGGAGGTAAGCGACTGATGCTAATCTGATCAGCCAATACCCTTGCAAGGTCTTGCAAAGTATGGTCTGGATTGTTTGCAGGGCTGGGAGGTGTCGGCTCCCTGGGAGGTGTCGACTCCCCATTTGAGGGCTGTTCATTGTTACTAGGGGGTAGGTCTGAAGCATTTTGTGACATAACAACCTTGGGCCTAACTACAGGTTGAGGCCATGTGCCAGAGGTAGACATAATTGGCTCTATCAGACTAGGTAAGGGCTGGGGCACAAATTCTGTGGCATTTGGATTCCATGACATGTTATTGGGAGGAAGTCCAAAAGTGACATCATTACTGGCTATTGGAGGCTTGGTCAATGCTTGAGCAAGTATAGGTTTCTTTTCATTCTGCAGTTCTAGGTCATTCGTATGTGTCGGTACACATGTCTCAATGAATTCACCGACCATCTCTTTGGGGCTCATTTTTGGTAAGGCCTGGTCTAGATCAGTTAGAGAGAAACCTCCCCTCTCTTCTTCCGAAGCTTCTAAAGCACCAACTTTGGCCTCAGCCATATCAATTTGGCACATAGTTTGTAATTTTTCTAAGTCGGCCTTTGTTTTGGCCTCCAAATCTATATATTTCAATTTTGCCCTTAACGCAGCAGCTTCGGCAGCAGCCTCAGAGCGCTTTGATGAGCAAGACGTCTTGCTACGGCGCGATGAGCGAGTTGTATTTGAGAAACTTGTTGCAGTCTCAAACTCTTCATTTTCAATTTCAATAACACGCCGTTTAACTGACCTTAATGTTATACCTGCATCACGACTTACTGACTGCAATTCATTATCTACCTGTTGTAGTTGGTCTTCTAGCTCTGCCAGGACTAGCAAACCCCTTAATCTATCACAGATTTCAGAAGTTGCTCTTAAACTTGTCTGTATGGCATTCTTTTGAAACTTTATATATTCTACATCATTTGACCGTGGCAGAACCGACTCAGTTTTGCCAATACATGAATGCAGAACACTAATAGAAGATTTAAATTTCTTAAGATAGATGTCAATCTGCCATTCAAGGCCTTTTTCTGTTAATTTCCTGACCCGTGATTGTGTAGACTCATCTGCGGCCGACTGAGTTGATTCTGCCATGTCAGTGGGCTTTGCCAAAATTGTTACCTCACCTGAATCTGAAGATGCTTTAGATGACTGAGTATTACCGGATTCAGCTACACTGCTGTTAACAGTATCGACACTAGGGGATATCTCAGACATGACTAAAATACTCACATCTTAGATAATAATTCTAAACTATGACCTTGAATTGTTAAATGAACCATATGAACTAGACGAAAGGCGTCCCCCAACAAGGTTCCATTTTAAGTTGGTCTTAATGCAGTTTAGACAATGTAACTCTTAAAAGGAAATGTTAAAATTGCTATATTCTTACAACATGGAGAAAGTTAGACGGTCATGCCAATTTGATTTTGACGCAATCACAGAGGCCGCACAAAAAACTGCGGACAAAACCATTCCCTTAATTTTGTATATGATCAAAGGTAATAGACGGGATTATGCTTCATGTATTACACCAAAAAATGGTGCATATTTCACTGTGCTCGCCCTAAGGCTGTGCCCAATAACAATTTACATACTAATGTAACATGCAATTCAAAAACTTATACATATGGGTGAAATCTCAAAATTCCAAAATCCTGAACTTGCTAATTATTCTGTGCATACAAAATAAGTCAGATTTAAATATAATCTGCCCGATTCAGCACTTTGAGGCTGGTTTTCTGTAAAAACAGCCTCAAAATACTGAATTCAAGAATAATCCTGAAATATTCACCCATGATTTCGAACAATTTCAAGTCACTCTTAGAGTAAACACAGCATTCAAGTTAAGTCTGTAGAACTACACCATTTAACACCATTTCACCATAGTTGAAGGTCTAACTGGATACAGTTCAACGGTAAACACAGGTAGTCTTGTAAAACACAGCCACAAGTGTCACAATGTAAGATTTCTTCAGATGGATATCATTAACTTGGGTTTCAGTCACACCAACAGAATAGATTGACAACAGCAACGGTTGTGTACACAAACACAAATCTAAACAATAACGATACTTCAACTGGATATCTTCAGCCGGAAGTTTTCACTGTAACAGTCGCAGGGGTCTTGTACTGTTAGGGCGCATGACAGAATGTAGTAACAACGCAAGCCAAGAGTTTCGACAAGGATATTTTATGTGATTCTAGCTTCTATATCTAATCAAGCAACAATCATCATTCATCAATCATCAATCATCAATGTGAAAACTGGAACGAGAAAATAAAAAGGTTGCTTTTACTCTCGTGTCAACAATGACAAAGTGTCTAATTACAGAGGTCTGCTTGTAGAACATAATTGCAAGCAGAGAAAGAAAACAGTGTGGATCCTGATCAGATGGGTTCATCAGAAGCCACCTGATCTTGGTCTACAGTGTTTGCTGGTGTTTTGGAGAAAGGTCGAGCCTGGGATCAGTAAGACAATGGTCAATTTCACTGCAATTTATGCAAAATATCAAAAGCACGACAGCCGTGTCGATAGCAGTAGAAGAACAAAGGAATTTCAACGAAATCGCAAATATACAGTTCGTGTGATCAGTTGGGAAAATTACCTTCTTGGGTCTTTCAATTCAAACGATAAGATTATTATCTTAATATGAAAACCAGCACTTTGAGCCACGCAATGTGTCTTTTGGCTCAAAGTCGCAGCGCTGATTTTCACTGCAACATGCTCTCAATGGCGCAATTTGACGAAGAGGGAGATCCCAAGCAGACCGCACGAACAATCATTCAAATATTGGATAATTTCCGATACAAAAGAGTGTTCCAGTCTTCAAAAACTACTATGACAGAACAGTATCATGTTCTGCAGAATAATGTAGAATAGTAAGCATTATCTTTCTAAAATAAAATAATAAAAGCTCTTTCGACGGTGTGCAATGATGGATCCCAGATAAATTAACATAAATTATGTCAACACCAGAAAAGGTATAACCTGTATACCGAAAGTACGACTCAAACTGCGAATTTATCTACAACGGTACAGCGCTACCGTTACAGTTAGAGTGCTTGACTTGAGATTGAGGGGTTTGCCGGTTCGAGCCTCATAGGAGGCACTGCATTGTGTCTTTGACCAAGATACTTTATCTTCTGCTTAGTACTGGTTCAACACAAAAAGGCCCATCCCAACTTGACTGAAAAATTATTGCCTGGGACGTAAAGAATCAACACACACAAATACTGAATTTCCATCATTAAATTTCAATAATGTAATTTCATTATCAATATAGATTTATAAGTTGGTGTGTGGCAGGCCCCCAGATAAGAGTTCATAACTGAAAATTATTATTTTTTATTTCTCATCCTAAACAAATGTTGTTGGTACTCAAAAGAACCGTCTTAATGAGACGGTTCTTTTGAGAACCCAAAACACATGTTTAAACTGATGGATAAGTAAATAATTGCAATTTTACGCTGAAAAAAATGCTTAACTGGCCCTGTGGGTCCTTCTCATCAGCTGGCTTCATCAGAAGCCAACTGATCAGGATCCTCACTGTTCTCAAAAGAGAGTATAGAATTTCAAAAACGCTATATGTACAGTAAACTTATTTGGCTTAAATACAATACTTTTAATTTTAGGGCGAAATCCAGCCTCTTTTCTTACGCCATGAAGGGTATTTAGGAGCAATAGGGGCATTCCTTAAGGGAGCAGAAGAAGAAGGTAATTTGGCCCTTGTGAATTAACCCATTTGTCGTTTGCTCTTCTTGTCTGCTTATGTTCTTAGGTAGCCCATATGGCAAACAATATGGACTCAGATCAGACTGCTCCCAAGGGAGCAGTCTGATCTGAGTTCATATTGTCTGCTTCCATGATAATAGTCTGAAATGCACTAGAATATATACCGGGCCGCATAGCGCAGTCGGTAACGTGTCTGGCAACAGATGCGAGTCTGACTGCAGATCCAGGGGTTGCGAGTTCGATCCCGGCCCGGTCCCATACTTTCGTGGAGATTGATCATGAAATAATTTCTACGGTCATTCTCCTTCCTTCAGCTGAATCATTCAAGAAGGGTTGTTGTCAGTTACAAGCGAAAGTATGTGCACGAAGTACTGGTTAATTGGTTGTTCAAGCTTGCCCAGGAAAAAGTGTGGTTAGGCAAACTGACCGTCCCGCCATGACCATAGCTGTTGACTTGGGACGTTGAGCAACAAAACAAACAAGCAAACAAACACTAGAATATATGCTGCAGATGCAAAAAGCAGATGACAATTCCAGGACACAAGGATAAAGCTTTAAAATCATTTCAACTTGCTTCTTATGAAATAACTTCTACTAGTTTTATAGATCAACTCTTTGTTTGCTGGGTAATTTTTGCATGCTTTTATTGTCATTTGCTGACGTTTTCAAAATTAACATTTTAGAAGAAATATTCTTTCAGGAACACTTATGATATGAGTGTCAAATAGTATGGATCCAGATCAGGACCCCTGATCTAGGTCCAGACTGTTTGCAAATTTATCAGCAGGCAAGAAGCAAGGAAAGAGTTAATTAAACTTAGTTCTTTTAAATTAACTTCCACTTGGATCTTGCTAATTTTAAACTTTCATGTTCTTGTAAAGTATACTTCCTCTTGGGTTTATAAACAACTTTCACTATAGGATTCAAACATGTTTTTATGCATTAACATCTGCTGGACCCAGAGGATGATGTTGAAAACCGAGCCTGAAAGTTGAGGGTTTTTAACAACCCCTTGGGCTCTAACAGATGTTAGTGTATCCCAAAACCATGCTTGATCGTTATTATTCCTTAAAGTAATTTTGTCACTTGAAAACTTTTAGAAAGATGCTTTGAAAAGTTCATTTTTGAATTACTATAATGGCGCACAAAAGCATGATGGATTCGCAGGTTTTGAAAATGCCTGTTCCAGAGAAAAGACATATGTCATCCTAACGTCACCAAATTTCGTTCATTTCTATGCACACTGCTGTTGATGGGGTCAATTTTTTGTGACGGCCTAGAATGTGTATATGTAAAGTACTAAAGTCATGCATCAACAACACATGAATTGTCTAATTAATACATGGGTTTTGCCGGTTAAAACATGGCTGTAACTAGTGTGCGACACAGCTTTCTATGCAATAATTGGGTATTGTATACTATACTTAAACTTTGTTTATACAAATAAACTTCTCTCAGGTTTTTGTTACCCAATGTGGGACAATGTTTACCAACATCAGTGGTATAAATACTTATTTTCCTGGGATTTTCAGTTTTGCATGTACCTAAAAATTAAGTTTTTAGTATGAACAAGTCAGATTCTACACAATTGTTTTACATTTTGTCATATGACATAATAGGAGCGTACAAAATCTCAAGCAATGTCAAATAATGTCATGCAAATAAGGCCCCAAAAAATGTGTGTTTCAGGTTTTACGACCATACCTAAAAAAATTTGCTTGAGCCTAAACATTTTATTGTGAAAAAAAGAGAAAAAAAGGAAAATAAATCTGGGTCAGCAACGACGTTTAAAAGAGGCATTTGCACATAAATTATGCAATTAGTATTAAAATCTCCTGTACATTTGTACCCCCCACATATAGCACAGAAGTTCAATTTTCCTTGCTTAGTTACACAGCATATAAACCATAAAACCCGACCGACCCTACCTATTTTTTTTTTCAGATTGAAGCTTGAAACACACATATATTTTTATTGGTCTAATACAGTCAACCCTTTTTACAACGACACTGTTTGTCCCCAAATAATTGGATGTTAAGCTGAATTTCTACTGTTACAGTAATGAATTCAAATTTAAGCTAAACTGGTACATTTGTGCAAATACAATTACGGTTGTAAAGATATCTGCTGTTATAAAGAATGTCGCTGTAAAAAAAATTCCTTGTACAATAAACATGCAAGTGATACTTGGCTTTTATTGCATATTTATATCATTTCTTATTTATAGTTATGGTAGGTGTTCTAAAATTTCGAACACTTTTTCACTGTCAAAAAGGTCTAGACAAACAGTGCAGACCCAGATCAGACTGCTTCTGAAGAAGCAGTCTGATCAGAGTCTTCCCTGTTTGTTATTCTGACAAGCATTCTGTCAATTCCAGCTCTCATAACCAATATTTTATTTGAGAACAGAAAGAGTGAAGTGTTCGAAATCTTAAAACATTTACTGTATCTACTAAATGTTATTTCTGTTTCTCATGCCTTCTCTGTGTTACAGGTCTTTGTGAGTGTATGGTTGTCTCAATTTTCTTATATCCTTTGAACGCTTTCTTGACTGATGGAACTTTCAATCCTGTTTGATTTAACCCTTGTCCTGCTGAATATTTTTAATATACTACACTACTCCCCAATTTTTATCATTATACCCCCCACAAACATTATTTGTGGTGGGTATACTGTTTTCACGTTGTCCGTGCGTGCGTGCCAGTGTCCGTCTGTCCGTAACGTTTTGTTTCCTTAATATCTTGAAGAGTCATTGCTGGATTTACATCAAACCTTGCAAACATGTTCATATATGCAAATCAAATTCTTAAGACAAAAAATCAAGGACTAGGGGCCAATTCTATAAGAGTTATTTCCCTTTGTAGTTCTAAATGGCTTTTTATATAGGGTTTTATGCTTATGCTATTATAGTCCCTACTAGGGCCGATCAACTCCTACCACAGCTTTTGAGGGAACAATTTGATACTTTTCCTATACAATGTAGACACATTGAACATATGCATGAAGGAGTTTGGTTCAGAAAAAATAATTTTTGACAAAATGACAGCTGTGAGAACTTAGACAATTTTTCCCTAATATGGCTTTTGTATATGCATTGATGGTGCCTTCATGGGCCGATCAATTCTTACCACAGCTTTTGATTGAACAATTTGATACTTTGCCTATACAATGTAGACACATTGAACATATGCATGAAGGAGTTTGCTTTATAAAAAATAATTTTTGACAAAATGACAGCAGTGAGAACATAGCCAATTTTCCCTAATCAGGTGTTTGTATATGCATAGATAGGGCCTTCATGGGTCGATCAACTCCTACCACAGCTTTTGATGGATCAATTTGATACTTTGCCAATACAATGTAGACACATTGAGCATATGCATGAAGAAGTTTGGTATAGAAAAATAATTTTTGACAAAATGACAGCTGTGAGAACTTAGACAATTTTTCCCTAATAAGGTTTTGTATTTGCATAGATAGGGCCTTCATGGGCAGATCAAATCCTACCACAGCTTTTGAGGGAACAATTTGATGCTTTTCCTATACAATGTAGACACATTGAACATATGCATGAAGGAGTTTTGTTTAGAAAAAATAATTTTTGACAAAATGACAGCTGTGAGAACTTAGACAATTTTTGCCTTATAAGGCGTTTGTATTATGCATAGACGGCGTCTTCATGGGCCAATCATCTCCTGCCACAGCTTTTAATGAAGCAATTTGATACTTTGCCTATACAATATAGACACATTGAACATATGCATGAAGGAGTCTGGCTGAAAAAAATTTTTTTGTCAAAATGACAGCTATGAGAACTTAGACAATTATTCCCTTATTTTGCTTTTGTATATGCATTGATATTGTTTTCTTGGGCCGATCAACTCCTACCACAGCTATTTGATGGAGCAATTTGATACTTTGCCGATACAATGTAGACACATTGAACATATGCGTGAAGGAGTTTGGTTTGGAAAAAATAATTTCTGTTTGCACAGATTCTACTGAATCCTCCTTTTCAAAGCTTAGGTCTGCTGGTTTGAACTATAACTTACCAAGTTTTTTCACTGACTCTTACTGTGCGGGGGTATCTAATAAGCATTGCTTAATGACTTTTTTTTAATTTTAACCTGCAAGATTCCAGTTGCAAATATTTTATTTTCTATCAGAGTGGAAAACAGTGTCAGTCCTTATCAGATGGCTTTGTTAGAAGCCAGCTGATCTGGATCTACAGTGTTTGTTTAAAGCTCACCTGAGCCATTGGCTCAGTGTGAGCTATTGTGATCATTGGATGTCTGTTGTCCGTCGTCTGTCGTTCATCGTGTGTTGTCCCCCGTCAACAATTGCTTCAAACGACATCTCCTAAACTACTGGCTGGATTTTGACTCAACTTGGTAGGAATGATCCTCTTTTAAAATTGTTCAAATGGTTCCGGTTCATTGTATATCTAGGTCACACAGGCTAAAAATAGATTTTTAAGATGAAAACTTTAAAAATCATCAACTCGGAAATCACAAGGCCTAGAGCTTTGATATTTAGTATGTAGCATCACCTAGTGGACCTCTACCAAGTTTGTTCAAATATAGCTCTGTGGCCAAAAATGGCCCCGCCCCGGGGGTCACATGTTTTACATAGGCTTTTATAGGGAGCAACATGAAAAAATCTTATCTGAAACCACAAGGCCTAGAGCCTTGATTTTTGGTATGTAGTTTCATCTAGTGAACATCTACCAAGTTTGTTCAAATTATATCCCTGGGGCCAAAAATGGCCCCGCCTAGGGGGTCACAGGTTTTACATAGGCTTTTATTGGGAGAAACATGAAAAAAATCTTCTTGTCTGAAACGGCAATGCCTAGAGCCTTGATATTTGGTATGAAGCATCATCTGGTGGACCTCTACCAAGTTTGTTCAAATTATTGCCCTTGGGTCAAAAATGGCCACGCCCCAGGGATCACATGCTTTACATAGGCTTTGTAGGGAGAAACATAAAAAAATCTTCTTGTCAGAAACCATAAGGCCTAGAGCTTTGAAATTTGGTATGTAGCATCACTTGTGGACCTCTAACAAGTTTGTTTAAATTATGCCCCTGGGGCCAAAAATGACCCCTCCTCGGGGGTCACATGCTTTACATAGGCTAATATAGGGAGAAACATGAAAAATCTTCTTGTCTGAAACCATTAGGCCTAGAGCCATGATATATGGTATGTAGCATCACCTTGTGGATTATGCCTCTGGGGCTAAAAATGGCCCCGCCCAGGGGTCACATATTTTACATTGGCTTATATAGGGAAAAACATAGAAAAATCTTCTTGTCTGAAACCATAAGGCTTAGAGCCTTGATATTTGGTTTTCCATCACCTAGTGGACCTCTACCAAGTTTGTTCAAATTATGCCCCTGGGGCCAAAATGGCCTCGCACCAGGGTCGCCAGGGACATGGTCAGCTTTCTACAGATACCTATATGTAAGCTTTAAACAAAACTCAGGTGAGCGCTTTAGGGCCTCTTGGCCCTCTTGTTTTTAAAAAATGATATATCCAGAATCAGTATGACAAGGGTTAATATTAGCCAGTTTATATGGAAATAACCAGTGTTCTCTCAATACAGGCCTCCAGATAAGAGCTTATACCGGAAATTGAAGACTATTTTTCTTATTTCTCAACCAAACTTATGTTGTGGGTGCTCAAAAAGAACTGTCTCAATGAGACGGTTCTTTTGAGCACCCAAAACAAATGCTTAGGCTGATGGGTAAGGAAATAGTCACAATTTTACGCTCAAATATTTTGATTGTCTGGACCTATGTTGAGAGTATATATATTCACCAACAAATGAGCCCCACAATGAGAAAAAATGTAATGAGTCGATACCAGGCATCGAGGCTATAAAACTTTTTTCATTATCAACTCAACTTAGCTTAAAATTGCAACTGCATATAAAACTAAAATGCTGAAAAATAAAGACTTCTTACATTCAAATTCTCAGATGTTGTATTTATCATGCTAATAAATGCTAAAATGGTAACAATTGTTGACATTTTAACAGTGATGAGCTGGATTAATTTCATGCTCACTTGAGTTGAGCATGAAAATTTTTTTATAACCTTGAGGACAGGTATGAATAACCAGCCTGTTCAGTGACATTGACAATTTTTTAAAACTTTAAATTTTGGAGGAAGCAAGTTGATTGACCCTTGTTATTCTAAATCCGAATAATTCCTGTTTTGAAAACACTATAGATCCAGATTAGCTGAATTCTCAGAAGCAAGCTGATTGGGATCTACACTTTTTTCCACTCTGCTTGTATATGCACACTTTTTACCCAAATTGTGCAAGTTAATTGGATAAAACATTGGAATGGGTGTAGTACAGGGTTCCCCACAAGCTCTGGAAATAATGGAAGTAGTAAGTGAGTATGATCAGGAAATACCACAATCACAAACCTCAGACAACCCCATGGCACTGCGAGGAAGAGCCGCTCAACCATCACGAGACACCAGGAAGACAAATTAAGCAAAGCAACCAGCTCTTTCTTCCCCATCAAGATGATTGCAATACTAGAATGGACATAAAGTAACATACAATAAAACATAGAACAATTACAGACTCCCTCAATGGGAGTCACAATAAACAAGATTTCAACAACAACAGAACCACCGCCTTAGAACGGACAGCAGCCTAAGCCACCGGGGGGGGGGGGCTTAAATGCATTTTACTGGAAAACCTGGAAAACACTAAAAAAGTATCATGCATGGAAAAATCATTTTAATTTGAAAAACCTGAATAATCATGGAAAAATCATGGAATTTTGTGAAATGATCTGACGAAACCACCAGTAGCTAGAAAACTAGCTGTCGGACACTTGTGTGTCTGATAGCTAGTTTTCTGGCTACTGGTGGTTTCAAGTTTTAATTTCAAAATGCATGCATGGTCTACAAGCATGCTATTGTTGCTGCATTCCACATTTATGCATAGCATGGTGAAGATGTTGCTAAAAGGGGAGGTTGGAGGCCGTGCATAAAATTGTCATGGAAATTACATTGTTGATAATGGAAAATCATGGAAAAATCATGGAATTGTGTTTTTGAATATCTGTGGGAACCCTGTAGTACAAACAGCATGATTAGCACAAAATTATTTTATCTAGGCTATTCATGATCAACAATACTGCTGATCAAACTTAGAAAATACAGTAAAACCTCGAAAATTCAAACTCTGATTGCTCGAAATACTCTCTTATTCAAATTAAGTTTAGGGCACAATTGATTGAGAGAATAGGGCCTATTTATGAACTATTTTAATAGCAGTCTATTAACATGCGTGGATTCAGGAATTTTCGTCAGGGGGGGTCCAGGTCAGTCTGACAAAAAAAGCTCTGACGTTGTTTTTTTCTCTTTTTGTTTTCAGTAATTTCGAAGAAAACTATCATTTTTCAAGGACTAAGGCGGTCCAACATTTTCCAGGGGGTCCACCTTTTTCCGGGGGGGGGGGGGGGGGGGGGGGGGGGGGGGGGGGGGGGGGTCCAATTGCTTATTCCCTACAGAAACCCATATAACTTGTGATTTTCCAGGGGTGGGGTCCGGACCTCCAGTCCCCCCCCCCCCCCCCCCTCTGGATCCGCACTTGATTAATACATATATTTTTGGTGTGTAAAAGAAACATCTCAGGGAGATGTTTCTGTCACACACACAAGACATGTTTGATTGGGAAAAACTGAAAACAATTATTTAAGGGGGAATAGATATATACTTTTGTGTCTACTTCCTTATTATTCGAACTACTGAAAATTCGAAATTAAACAGCTAGTTCCGAAGGCTTCGAATTTGCGAGATTTGACTGTACATGCATATGAAAAACATGCTTTCTCATGGTGTGGCTTGTTTATCTAATTATTATTAATCAGATTGAGTATAAAAGACTTTGAGAAATTTATTTACTCTTTGCATGCTGGGTTCATTTTTATGCTTTTCTTGTTGTCCAAGGACTTTTTTCAAAATTAACTTTTTCAGGAAATTCTTTCAGGACAGAGTGTCAAATGGTTTGGATCCAAATCCTGTATTCACAGCTTTTATCCAGTTTACATGATCATAAGAAAACCTGTAACCATAGCTTATACCCATTTTACATGGTCACAGGAAATCCTGTAATCACAGCTTTTACCCATTTTACATGGTCACAGGAAATCCTGTAATCACAGCTTTTACCCAGTTTACATGGTCACAGGAAATCCTGTAATCACAGCTTTTACCCAGTTTACATTGTCACAGGAAATCCTGTAATCACAGCTTTTACCCAGTTTACATGGTCACAGGAAATCCTGTAATCACAGCTTTTACCCAGTTTACATGGTCACAGGAAATCCTGTAATCACAGCTTTTACCCAGTTTACATTGTCACAGGAAATCCTGTAATCAAAGCTTTTACCCATTTTACATGGTCACAGGAAATCCTGTAATCACAGCTTTTACCCATTTTACATGGTCACAGGAAATCCTGTAATCACAGCTTTTACCCATTTTACATGGTCACAGGAAATCCTGTAATCACAGCTTTTACCCAGTTTACATGGTCACAGGAAATCCTGTAATCACAGCTTTTACCCAGTTTACATGGTCACAGGAAATCCTGTAATCACAGCTTTTACCCATTTTACATGGTCACAGGAAATCCTGTAATCACAGTTTTTACCCAGTTTACATGGTCACAGGAAATCCTGTAATCACAGCTTTTACCCAGTTTACATGGACATGTAAACTAGATACACTTAGATATTATTGTTTGCCATTAAAATCTTTGTTTCATCTCAAATGGGAGCATTGCAAGTCACATAAAGATGCATGTCATCCAATGAAATGTGATTTAATTAATGATGTCAAATTATTTCAGACAGAGTTACACAGATATACTGTAGCAAATTTTTAACATTTATCCAATCAGATGTCACATTACAATAGCATGTGCATTAGAATAACCCTTTTTATACTGGTGACTCCTAAATGAGTTCTTTGGCACCCAGTGAAGCCCCAGATTAAATGCTGCTAAGACAAGAACAATCTTTAAAGAAAGAAATACAATTAGATGTGGAAATTATAACCTGTAATTCCTCGATATATACACGAGACAATCTCGAACTAATAAAGGGTTAAAAGACCATGAGCCATGAGTGATGAATCTGATCTAACTTGGTTGATGTCGAGACTGGTCTGAGTTGTTGCTTGGTACATAGTTTATTTGGTTTTATCATGGTCTATCACAAATGGGCCTTGACGTGAGAAAAACTGTTTTCGGGGTTTGGGAACAACAAAGGTGAAGACCAGCCAGCCCTTTCGCGCAGACTCATCAATACCTTTGTTATTCGTATTTCAGAAAGTATCATATCCAAGGTTGCTGCAAGAGAAATTCCAATTTTCTAGCACTAGTCACTGTAGCTGAGGAGACTGGTTGGAGTCTTGCCTTGTCAGAAACCCCAAAGACAGGTTATGTCATGTCAAGGCCCATATGTCACGCACTAGTCATTTGTAGCTATTGCCCTTTCACCTACAGGGAATGGCAGGGACAATAACTTTTCATAATTCAGAGACCTAAAAAACTCACACTGCAGGTACCATCCAATGGTCAATGCCACTTTCTTTACAATCATGAGAGATTCCTTGGCGGTATATTTGGTTGATAGCACTAGCCCAGCACTTACCCCGCACTGGGGGAACTTAAGAGGTGATTGCTCTGCTCACTATCCCTGCTATAACCTAGTCATCCCTGTAGGTGGAGGGGGTGCAGTGGTTATGAGTGACTGGTGTGTTTTGCCTATTATTAAGTGTATTCAGAGAGCATTAATCAGATTCTCGAGTATAATGTATTCATTCGTGAATCCGGATTGGAGACATTGGTTCCGGACCCTGCCCCCCTTCTGGAAAATCAGATGTGACTATAGGTTTCCATAGGAAAACTGGTATGGACCTCCCTCAAGAAGCAATTGGACCCCCTTGGTCCAATTGCTTCTTGAGGGGGTCCAAACGGCCCTCTGTGAAATACCTTGATGACACAAAAACATTGTCACCCCCCCTAATGGAATTTTCGGGATCTCCACATCGGTACATGGTATAATTGGTATTAACCTTAAAAGGCCTATATTTTTGGACAGACAAACCCTAGCAAACAGAGTAGACCCAACCCAGTCTACATTGACAAAACATTACATAAACATGGACAAGATCTTCTAACTCTTTTCTTGCTGGTGGCAACTTTTATGGTCTGCTGGTAATTCATGCAAATAGTTTGGACTCAGATCAAGCACAGCATACATTGTGTTTGATCTGGAACAAAACTGTTTAAACTTTTTGATTGTCTGGAGTATTCCTGGAAGATATAAATCTTAAAGCGCCACCTATAATTTACAGCAGACGACGATTGCAAATTTTGCCGCTTTTTCAAAAATAACAAATAAGGCATGATCTTTCATGAGAATCGTCTGCTGGCAGATGATTCTCATATAATATCATACCTTATTTTTGTTGAAAATTGGGAAAGGTGGCGCAAAATTTGTCGTCTGCTTCATGCAGTCGTGATTGGCGCTTAAAGGTTTAATATTTATGTTATAAAAATATGTTCTGACAAACAAATGAATACCATATACAGAAATAACCAGTTGCAAACGTATAAATGAACTTGTTTAAGTTTTATTGTAAAGGGTTGAGGTGTCGACCAGCCAGCACATCTGTGCAGTTGGATCAACACCATGATTATTCACTCTGGAAGGTTAAATGACTGGACTAGCTACATGCAAAATATTGATATTCTCGCTAGTCTCTGTAACTCTGTAGGCAAGTTTGAGCTTTATCTGGTTGCCAATTCCAAAGGCAGATTTTTCGCTACTTGGTCCATATTTTTATGCTTATGCTCATAGAAAATGAGCTGCAACATGTGATTTCCAACAATGTGGCATGCGTAGACTCAGACAAGCCTGTGCAGCCTCCTTTTAAGCTTTGAAACTCCAAATGATATTTGGTCAGTAGCTTAACAGTCATAGAATATTCAAGCAACTAGCAAAGGCTCCGATCAGACTGCGGGTATGCGCAGGCTGGTCTGAGCCTTTGCTGGTCCCATATACCACATTATTGGAAATCTCATGCCACGGTTCAAATGAAAGAAAAAAAGATTTGATAGAAATGGCTGAATAAGTTACATAAATGAATATTTCACTGACTGACATCTTAAATTATTTGGGCCTTGAGGCGACAAAACCGGTCTTCGGCGTTTCCAACAAATGAGAATCAAACCAATCTCCTCAGCTACAGAAATTTCACCTGTAGCAAGTTTAGATATGATACTTTCCCAAAAGTGAATAAAAAAGGCTCTGATCAAGCTGCACAGGCTGGTCTGTGCCTTTGTTGTTCGTGAACCCCGAAGACAGGTTTTCTCGCATCATTAGGTCCATTTATTTTTTGTAGGCAAGGTACAAGTTTTTTCATTTCTAAGTGACACTATTTTGTAATTTTTTAGCTTTCACCCTGATGACCATGTAAACTAGGGTAATATCTGTTTCATAACTCAACAAAAGCGCAAGAATAAGAGTTTAATAGTATTCTGCTTATTACTGTAAATTCGGAAATTTTTGCGAGGGTTTTATTTTTGAGAAACTTCGCATATGCAAATTTTTGTGAAAATAAAATCCTCCCCAAATGAGGAAATCACTCTGCCTTTTACTGATATAAGTAAATCATGTCCAAGTTACACATTTTTAACAACGCAAATATGTCTTTTAACGCTATTCATGAAAATAAAATTCTCGAGAAAATTTCCGAATTTACAGTACATAGGGGACAGAGCCTGCGCATACACTGGCAGTCTTATCATGTTCTTCCCAGCTCATATATTAAAGGAATGGAAAAAATGATGGTTCAGGCCAAATCTTGGATATAGCTAATATGAACTTGAAAAAAATGACAAAGCACATATGGGAAAAGCATCCTTTTTCATGGGCTGGCCAAAATGAAAACAGGGAATAAGCTATGGGGCGAAATAGTTGCCCTAGGGCCGAAATTCTGCCCTAAATGGTACCCAGAGAGAAGTGAGAATCTCCCTAAAAAAATTTTTTTTTTTTGAGGGGGGGGGGGGGGGTAGACTTTAATTCATTCTGTCACCACTGACAGAAAATGGCATAACTTCGCAATATAACTTCTCCCTATCTGACTTGACTGTCATTTCTCCCTAAATTTCCTGGAGGGAGAAGTTACTTCTCCTTACTGTCAGGACCCAGCTTGAACCCTGTGAAAACAGGTATAGCCTGGCAAGATTGGCCTGAGACTGATGAATGTCCGCCAAAACCTTTGTGATCTTTGTGTGTTTTTGTGAAGAACATTGTATTCCGACCTGGCTGATGCTTTTACAGAGAATATATGAAGATAATTTTTATTCATTTATATGTAAATGTTTTGAATACCTGGTGGTCAGCTCACTTGGTGGAATTCGGGATATAACTAGGTCAACTTTTAGTAAACCTTTTATTTTTAATCATGGTCAAATGTGTGCATTCTTTTTTTAAATGAATATCGTTCTTATATTTTACTCCATCTCGTGCATAACTTTATATCTTTTCATTTTTAGTCACTAATGTGTTTGTTTTTTCTTAGGTTTCCTCACGTACATTTGCAAGCATGTGTTAACCCTTTCCTTCATGAATATTCATGCTAAGCTCCACCCACTATGAATAATTATACAAAAAAAAATTTCACACTTGTACATAGAACAAAGAAATTACTTGTCAGGTTCATTAGTATAGGATCATTTCTAATCATGTTCCCATAAGCAAACAGGGTAGACCCTGATCATGCAGCTCTTACAAGAGCTGCCTGTCTGGGTCTGCTCTGTTTGCAAAAGTGTTAAAAGGCCTCTCTATGAGTTAAAGGGTTAAGCAGGCTCATTGAAAATATTGTGCTATGTGTGCATTTGATTTTGGTTTGATTCTTCTTAACATCCCAGTCAACAGCTGTGGTCATGTCGGGATGGTCAGTTCACCTAACCACACTTTTTTCCTGGGCAAGATTGACTAAAAGGCTTACCAGTACTTCATGCACATACTTTTGCTTGTAACTGACAACCATTCTTCTTGAATCAGCCGAAGGGAGAAGAATGGCTGTTGAAAGTAGTTCATGATCAATCTACATGAAAGTATGGGACCAAGCCAGGATCCAGCTCATGACCCCTGGATCGGTGTGTTTTTGATGCATATACATATGCCAAATTTATAATAAAATAACCATTAATACACAAAAGCAATTTAAGAAATAAAACTATAAATAAAAGAATAAAACAAATATTTTAATTTAGCTAGATTAGAACCTGTACCTTTTGAATTTTAACCACAAACAATTATCAATTTTCTGAGTGAGGAATTGGATAGCTTGCATTCAGATAAGTATATGTAGCACAATCTAAACAGTAGTTTTCATGTTGATTCCCAAATATGGGGCAGGGCCACTGAATACAGGTTTGGGCCAATCTTGCCAGACTACAGCTTAAAAGATTATGTTTTTTTTTTGCCTACAGATGCAGAGAATTACTCTTGGGAGGAAAATTTCGCTGGTAGCTCTGGTCTTGCCAACAATAAAAACTCTGACCCGATACCAGGACCAGAACATTCTAAGGTGAGAGATTATTATCAGTGAGGTTTCTATCCTCAGCTAGAAGGTTGAGACTTTTAAGGTACCAAAGCAATTTCTGACTTAGGCAGGCCTCTAGATAAGAGGGTGTAATTGAAAATGAACTTTCTTATTTCTCAACCAAAACATGTGTTGTAGGTACTGAAAAGAACCATTTAAGTGAGGGAGTTCTTTTGAGCACCCAAAACACATGATTAAATTGATGGTTAAGAAAATATTTAAAATTATATGCTGAATTTTTTTTTGTCATGACATATACTTGGGGCTTTAGACAATGTTGTGATCAAACTAATCAGATCAGTTACAGAGATTAGCAGTAGTTTTGGTAATGTTTTGAATAGGTTAGTGTCACTTTTATTCTATCTAAAAGTTTTTTATCATATGATGTCATATTTGTGCTTCCATATTATTGAATTTATTAAAACCGTTGTATCACTTTTCCCCAACTGGCTAACATGAGCACTCATGTAATATCAAAACACTGATTAGATTCATCATTGGGGTCGCGAGTTCGATCCCGGTCCGGCCCCATACTTTCGTGGAGATTGATCATGAAATGATTTCTACGGTCATTCTCCTCCTTCCGCTGATTCATTCAAGAAGGGTTGTTGTCAGTTACAAGCGAAAGTATGTGCACAAATTACTGGTTAAGAGCAATTCTCTGTAACCACTTAAAAAGTTGTGCCACGCATAGTCACCGATTTTGCTGAAACTTTCCTATCTTGGTCATGGTGACCCAAAACCAAGCAATCAACACTCCTTTCATCCATATGCATTCCCGTTGCCATGGAAACGGCACATGAACATTTTGGCTAAAATAGTGACAAAAAATCACTGTAAATTGATGGATTTCCAAATGAAACTATCACTTTAGAGTAAACCAAATGCCACAAATGATCCATATGTATGAATATATAACACATCCTGGTTGGAAGTTAATAATCAAAATTACATTTGGAAAACCTCGGTTTTTATCCATGCTCTGCAAAGTGGGTGGGGTTTCAGAAATTTGACAAAGGTGATTTTTGAGCATTTTCAAAGGACATTTTCATATCGAGTGCGGTCGGTTACAAATATGCCGGCATATTCCAGAAATAGAACAAGGTTTCTTTTATTGATATATGAAAAGACATGTTTGGGAAAGTATGGTTCCTGGAGCGTTACCATAGCAACAATCAGTGTACCATCACAAAAAGCAAATTTATCTGTGACTGTATTTTTGATCTCATAAAAATCTGCTGAAGGGACATATTTGATTTTTAAATGAGGAAATACGTTCCTTATTACGATAATGTACCGAAAATAACATATTATGTTGTAAGTGACCTGCTAAAGGTCAAGGTCACAGATGCATGAAATTGACTTAAAATGAGCAATTTTCACACATTTTTAAGTCTATTTCTCCATTATTTGATGTGACTTGGCTTGTAAATTTAGTCTTATTATACGCAGCTACACTGCCTTTCAAAATGAAATAATTATATCCTCCTAATTTCTTCAAGGTCAAGGTCAATGAAATTATAATATTTTTGGTTTAAAATTGGAAATATTGACAATATTCTTTAACCAATTTCTTAAATTAAGTTATATTTAGCTTCTTCCTTTAGAAATATGCTACACAGTATAACATTGTTAAAATAACGTGACAATATGCCTTAATTATCAGTTTGAAGGTCAATGTCAAGGTCACAGAAGCCAGAAATTACCATAAAATGAGCAATTTTCGAGCATATTTATGTCTATTTCTCCATTATTTGACGTGGTTTGGTTTTTATATTTAATCTTTACATAAGCAACTACAATGCCTTTTAGACTGAAATAATTTTATCCTCTAAATTTCTTCAAGGTCAATGTCATGGTCACTAAAACTTTAATATTTTGGCTGTAAATTTGAAATATTGACACTATTTGTAAAGGGATTTTTTTTATTTCAGATAACTTGAACTTCTTGCTTTAGAAATATGTTACACGCTACAACATTGTTAAAATAATATGACAATATGCCTTAATTATCATTTTAAATGTCAAGGGCAAAGAGTCAAGAAATTGGCATTAATTGGGGGATTTTCACACATAATATTTTTGGTCATAAATTGGAGAAATTGACAATATATGTTAGCCAATTTCTTTATTTCAGTTATGTTAGGCTTCTTCCTTTAGAAATATGCTGTGCAGTATAGCGTTTGTTAAGATATCATGACAATAGACCTTAATTAGGAATTTGAGGGTCAGGGTCAAGGTCACAGAATAAATAAACTGACATATAATGAGCGATTTTTGCCCATATTTGAGGCTATCTCTCCATAATTTGGTGTGATTTGGTTTGTATATTTGATCCTTATCTACACAACTACACGTGCATTTTAAACTGAAATAGTTTAATCCTCCAGATACCGTCAAGGTCAACTGAAACTTTAATATTTTTGTACATAAATTGGAAAAATTACAATATTTGATGACCGATTTCTTTACTTCATATCAATTATGTTTAGCTTCTTTCTTCAGAAATATCTTTCTTTTTCTTTTTCTATGGGTTGTCTTTCTATTATAAGAAACATATTTTCTCAACAGCAGCTATAGACAACATATATCATAACCCAACAACTACAACAGTCATACCCTTCTTTGCATGGGACACGTATCTTACCACGTTACAGTCTGTAGTCTCTACAAACTTTAAAAAATAGTTGAAAAAGTAGGATTTAATATTGATGTAAATGAGGAAATATGTTCCTCAAAATGTACCAAAAATTACATATTATATTGTAAGTGACCTGCTTAAGGTCAAGGTCATAGAAGCAAGAAATTGACTTAAAATGAGCAATTTTCGCACACATTTAAGATTATTTCTCCTTTATTTGACGTGACTTGATTTTTATATTTAATCTTCTTATACGCAGCTACACTTCCTTTTAAATGAAATAATTTTATCCTCCATATTACTTCAAGGCTAAGGTCAATGAAAGTTTAATATTTTTGGGTTTAAAATTGGAAATATTGACAATATTTGTTAACCAATTTCTTTAATTCAGTTATGTTTAGCTTCTTCCTTTAGAAACATGCTGCACAGTATAAGATTGTTAAAATAACGTGACACTATGTCTTAATTATCAGTTTGAAGGTCAAGGTCATTGAAGCCAGAAATTACCATAAAATGAGGGATTTTCACACATCTTAAGTCTATTTTTAGAGTAGTTGATGTGATTTGGTTTGTATATTTAATCTTTACAACAGCAACCACAATGCCTTTAAATCTGAAATAATTTTATCTTCCATATTATTTCAAGGTCAAGGTCACTGAAATTGTCATATTTTTGGTTGTTATATGGACATATTGACAATATTTGTTAACCAATTCCTTTATTTCAGTTATGTTCAGATTAGTTCTTTAGAGATATGCCGCACAGCATAACATTGTTTAAATAACATGACAATTTGCTTTAATTATCAAGTTGAGTGTCAATGTCAAGGTCACAGAAGCCAGAAATTACCGTAAAATGAGCGCTTTTAGCTTATAGTTTATTTCTCTATTATTTGATGTGATTTGGTTTGTATATATATATAAATATATATACTCAACTACAATGACGTTAAAGCTGAAATAATTAAATCCTCCACATTTCTTCAAGATCAAGGTCAAGGTCAATGAAATTTTTATATTTTTGTTTTTAAATTGGAAATATTGACAATATTTGTTAATCAATTTCTTTGTTTTGTTTATGTTTAGGTTTTTCATTTGAAAATTCTTTCTCTGACAGTATATTTTTTCATATATCACGGGAAACATGACGCCATAAGCCACACCACTTGTGATTGGTCAACATAGCAGCTAAGATTTGTAACTAATACCTTCTTCTTGATGTGTTTAAGTAGAACAGGTAATCAAGAATCTGATAGCCATTAGAAAAGAAATTGAGATAACCATTTTCAATTGTCAGTTCGCTCAGAAATCATAATTACGACTACGCTGAAAATTTACCTGGTATCTGATGATATAACTCCCCAAATTAAATTATTGACAACAGTTGATTATCTCCTAACTAGCCGACAAAGATTTAAGCCCCTAAAGGATTGAAAGAGTTTACATATTTTTAATTGACCCAACCCCTAACTGGGATACAAGTCATAAACATACAAAAAATATAAACCTGAAACAAATATACTGAGGAAAATTTCAATATTTTATTATACGATGTCGAGACTGGGAGTGATATACAAATTTATCACCATGTATTAGCACTGACTTATTACTAGTGGTTTACACATTTGGTCAATGTCAACTTACAGTAAATCTTGTATTAGTTCCTACACTCAAATAGTTCGTACACCATAAATTATTCACGGCCAGTCAGCTCAAAATGTCATGTTTAAGTTCGTACAGCGATCACTTTTCTAATATGTAATTTTAATAGTTCGTACATATCGTTTTTCCTTCATTGGTGCTTGTTTTTTAATCAGCGTAGCTGTGAGTTAATTTTTGCGTGTACATCCACCAAACAGATCTTTTCGCCTGTCAATATAACGGCTTAGGTCGCTAACGTAAGTGCAGCATTGACATCGCATGTTAATATTAAAATTTGTTCTCTGAAAATGCTAGGTTCAATGATCACCGAGCGGATGCAAATTTACACGCCCATGTCGCCGATGCGTCGGAGATATTATATACGGTCATTACAATAGTTACATTTTGTTTCCGTGTCATATATCGTCTTGAATTGGAGGCCCAAGCCGCAAACTTCTGTGCTTGTGCAGCTCGGACCAGAACATGAAATCAATTTGCGCGGTGCCCCATATTAACTGTTACCAGGGTATTTCGTAAATAGCCTGCTGGTACTTGACAGATGTGATCAGCGAAGGCCCATAAGAGCATGTGCGTTTGCGCAATCTCATCAGCGTCTCGCTGCTCACTAACATAAAGTTTGAAGTGGATGAAGACTCAGACCAAATAAAATTTCTAGACTGTTTTAAATACTTGAATACCAATTTCATACGAATTCGGCGGTTTTCTAAGCGTAAATAACTCGATTCATGTAATAACAGCTCCTATAGAAACATCAAATTCTTCAAAATGGAACGTTTTAACAAACTGTTAAACCAATCGGGGCGCGTCTTGCTGTCCACAGAAGGTCCTAAAAGTATATTACCGAGATAGTGTACGCACAGACGCACATACCAAGAAATCATTTGATTGTAGCATGATTCTAGGTCTTGATGAATATAAAATTTACATTGGTATTTTCATGGAATAAGCCAGTTCATGAGCTTATTGTACCTATCGCATATGCGAGCAGCGAAGGCTCAGACGAGCCTGCGCATCCGCGGAAAATCGTCAGCGCCTTAACTGCTAACTGCCGACATACACATAGAAGGTATATTCCTTAATTTAGGGTAATAGCCCCACTAGGTGCCTATGAATTTGAAAACATGCAAGACCTTGAGATGATCACCACATCTCTGAATTCGCTTTATTTACCATATGCATCCCGACTTTCCATTTTCTCCGTATAATTTTCTTCCAACCAGGGCCTTTCTTGCATAGAGAGTCCCAGTACAAACTTAACAATTTCACTATGGAGGGATTTTTCTTCCATGAAAATTGGAAATGAAAACAGTGATCCTGACATAACAGAATGTGCTTTCCTTACCACACGTCTGTAGATGTATGTATCCCGACTTTGTTGCATGAGACCAACAAAGTCGCAGATCGGCCTGTGCACCGCACAGTCTTAACATCGCCTTTGTTATGAATAAAACATTAAACATTTTGTCGGGCCAGATCTGGGCCCACACTGTCAGCTTATATTGTCGGCCGCAGACAAAGGGATAGAGTCGAAGTCTCAAGGACAGCATGATGTCTAAGATCAAAGCCGCCGATATCTGAACACGTGCTGTTGTTGTTTTAAGAGATGGGTAGCACGTGGTGGTTTCAGTTACCTTGACCTTGACCTTGAAGGTATCTGGAGGATTAAACTATTTCAGTTTAAAATGCACGTGTAGTTGTGTAGATAAGGATCAAATATACAAACCAAATCACACCAAATTATGGAGAGATAGCCTAAAATATGGGCAAAAATCGCTCATTATATGTCTGTGACCTTGACCCTGACCCTCAAATTCCTATTTAAGGCCTATTGTCATGATATCTTAACAAATGCTATACTGCACAGCATATTACTTAAGGAAGAAGCCTAACATAACTGAAATTAAGAAATTGGCTAACATATATTGTCAATTTCTCCAATTTATGACCAAAAATATTATGTGTGAAAATCCCCCAATTTATGCCAATTTCTTGACTCTTTGACCTTGACCTTGACATTCAAAATGATAATTAAGGCATATTGTCATATTATTTTAATAATGTTGTAGCGTGTAACATATTTCTATAGCAAAAAGTTCAACATATCTGAAATAAAAAAATCCCTTTACAAATAGTGTCAATTTTTCCAATTTACAGCCAAAAATATTAAATTTTTAGTGACCTTGACATTGACCTTGAAGTAATTTGGAGGATAAAATTATTTCAGTCTAAAAGGCATTGTAGTTGCTAATGTAAAGATTAAATATAAAAACCAAACCACGTCAAATAATGGAGAAATAGACATAAATATGCTCAAAAATTGCTCATTTTATGGTAATTTGTGGCTTCTGTGACCTTGACCTTGACCTTCAAACTGATAATTAAGGCATATTGTCACGTTATTTTAACAATGTTATACTGTGCAGCATGTTTCTAAAGGAAAAAGCAAAAATTAACTTAATTTAAGAAATTGGTTAAAGAATAATGTCAATATTTCCAATTTTAAACCAAAAATATTAAAACTTCATTGACCTTGACCTTGACCCTGAAGTAATATGGAGGATAGAATTATTTAATTTTAATAGGCAGTGTAGCTGCGTATAAGAAGACTAAATTTACAAGGCAAGTCACATCAAATAATGGAGAAATAGACTTAAAAATGTGTGAAAATTGCTCATTTTAAGTCAATTTCATGCTTCTGTGACCTTGACCTTGACCTTTAGCAGGTCACTTACAACATAATATGTTATTTTCGGTACATTATTGTAATAAGGAACATATTCCCTCATTTAAAAATCAAATATGTCCCTTCAGCAAATTTTTATGAGATCAGAAATACAGTCACAGATAAATTTGCTTTTTGTGACGGTACACTGATTGCTGCTATGGTAACGCTCCAGGAACCATACTTTCCCAAACATGTCTTTTCATATATCAATTTAAGAAACCTTGTTCTATTTCTGGAATATGCCGGCATATTTGTAACCGACCGCACTCAATATGAAAATGTTCTTTGAAAATGCTCAAAAGTCACCTTTGTCAAATTTCTGAAACCCCACCCACTTTGCAGAGCATGGATAAAAACCGAGGTTTTCCAAATGTAATTTTGATTGTATATTTCTAACCAGGGTGTGCTATATATTCATACATATGGATCATTGGTGGCATTTGGTTTACGTTTAAGTAATGATTTTATTTGGAAATCCATCAATTTTAAGTGATTTTTTGTCACTTTTTTAGCCAAAATGTTCATACGCCGTTTCCATGACAACGGGCATGCATATGGATGAAAGGAGTATTGATTGCTTGGTTTTGGGTCACCATGACCAAGATAGAAAAGTTTCAGCAAAATCTGTGACTATGCGTGCCATGACCCTATGTAAAAATTTAAGTGGTTACAGAGAATTGCTCTTAACCGCTTGTTCAAGCCTGCCCAGGAAAAAGTGTGGTTAGGTGAACTGACCGTCCGGCAATGACCATAGCTGTTGACTTGGGACGTAAAGCAAACAAACAAACAAACAAACAAATCATTGAGCATGGATTCTTGTTCTTTTGACAGTTTCATATGTTGGAGCTAGACAGACTAGAGAAGAATCTAGAGCCATGTCCCCTACTCACAGATGTTGGAAGTTATCTACCAGATACAGTTGATTTAACTCAGGATAAAAGTGCCAGAGACTACTGGTTGGAGTGCTTTGTTGAGAGTATAGATAAGGTAATGGACCATGGTGTGTCCGCCTGTATGTGGAGATAATCTACGAGCTTTAGCGAGTTCACAAGCCTTGCTTAGTGAGTGGATTATCTCACATACAGGCAGACAACTATAGTACATGTATAAATTTCTTATACATTTGTACCACCTTAGACTACATCGATGTACACCAGGCATAATACGAGACAATTCATGCCAAAGTTGTTAAGGGTGATATCATGGCTATTTTCCCCAAATGGGTGGATAGATAAGTATACATTTACCAGGCCTGGACCAAATTATAGTCCATAATTCTGAAGAGGAAGTAGGAGGGTCTGGCTTATCTCCTATCCTGGACTTTGGGCTAGTCCTGCCACCTTAGCCATGCTTGCCAATGTCTCAAGATAAGAATGCATAGATCTATTGGAGAATTATTTTTCTTTTTCTTTTTTGGTTACTCAAAAATATATTACTGTCATGCCAACCAAGAGTGACAGTATCGTAATATTTTGTTTACAATTGTTAAGTAAAATATGACATTTTACTCTCCACTTGAGCTAATGCGAATCAATAGATCACTTGTGTATTAATCCTATCCTGCAGATAGCATTAATACACAAGTGATCTATCCATCCTAAGTCCCTTACAATTTTGTAAACAAAACATGACATCACTGTTACTCTTGACTGGCAGGACAGTAGTAGCTGGAATTTGGGAGGAGTGTAGTTCAGTGATCTTCCATTAGAATCCAGCATGTTAAGGGTTATTATTTTGTGCCATTTTACTGTGCTTTATCTCCTAGTGTCCTCTGGTGGTCAATTTTGCAAACAGTTTGGACCCAAATCAGCCCAACAAATTGTAGGGCCTGATCTGGATCCAGTCTGTATGACACTCAGATGGTATTCCTGAAATAATTTTTTGAAAAAGTTGATTTTGAAAGAAATCAGCAGACGACAAAGCATGAAAAATTTCCCAGGGGGCAGAGAGTTAATTGAATTTATTACCTTTACAGCAAGAGCAGCAGGCTATCAAGAGTCAGGAGACATTTGTAGATACCAGAGTCAGGGCTTCAAATTTCAAGAACAAATATCTTCAGATGTTAGAGATCTTGAAAAGGAATCCATGGTAAGCATGTCTGTTTGCTGTTGTTAATTGTTTTTTCTATATTCGGTAACTAATGACTGAATATTACAGTAAAACCTTGTTAACACCAACTCTGATAGTTTAAAGTACTTGTTAAACCCTTTCCGTCATGAATATTCAAGCTAAGCTCCACCCAAGTGCGGATCCAGAGGGGGGACAGGGGGTCTGGACCCCCCTGGAAAATCACAAGTTATATGGGTTTCTATAGGGAATAAGCAATTGGACACCCCCCCCCCCTGGAAAAGTTGGACCCCTCCCCCTGGAAAATGTTGGACCCCCTCTGGAACCTTGAAAAATGATAGATTTCTTTGAAATTGACCATTTGACTTCTGTAAAATAAGCTGAGGACTAAAAAAAAAACAAAAAACGTCAGAGCTTTTTTTTTTGTCAGTCTGACCTGGACCCACTGACAAAAAATTCCTGAATCCGCGCATGTCTACCCACTATGAATAATTATATAAATAACCTTTCATGCTTGTACAAAGAATAAAGAAATTACTTGTCACATCCACTAGTGTAGGATCATAATCTAACCATATTTCCATAAGCAAACAGAGTACACCCTGATCAGGCAGCTCTTACAAGAGCTGCCTGATCTAGGTCTGCTTTGTTTGCAAAAGTGTTAAAAGGCGTCTTTATGAGGTTAAGGGTTAACCCTTTATGCTGCTTTTTGTACTAATGCAATTTTAGTACATTAAACTTAGGATAGTCTATTGTACATATCGAGGGGTCACAGGTTATGATTTTTAAATAAAATTGTATTTCTTTCTCTGAAGATTGTTGTTGTCTTATTAAAGAGTGTAGACCCACTTTGGTCAAGTATTCCCCTTAATGATTCGATGCGTAGAATCCATAGTCAAGTTCACTATTAAAGGCCAAGGGTTTGAGCCTGTAATGTTGTGTCCGCTTCATAGCTCTACCACTTTTAAACTTTGATAAATGTTCACCGTAGTAAGATAGTGTGCAGAACCCATGACTCGGTCATTCTGACTCAAGGTCACACTTGAAGGTCAATGGATTAAGCCTTGAATTTGATGTCCTCTCCATATCTCCTCAATGCCTTGAAGGATTTTTTTATTAAATTTTGGTCAACTGTCTCCTCAGTGAGATGGCATGCAGACCATAATTCAACCATGTCGACTCAAGGTTAAGGTCACAATTGAAAGTCACAACTTGAACTTATAATTTAGTGTCCGGTCCATATAACATTTACCCCTGGAATTATTTTCAGAAAATATTGGTGAAATGTTCAGTTCAGTGAGAGGATGTGCAGAATTCATGACAGCATGCAAGCTCAAGGCCTTTGTGACAATTAAGGTCACAACCTTTGATTTTCTGTTTGCTCTAAATCTCTTATATGCCTGGAATAGATGTATTCACCAATCATAGATTGACAGATAGTCACTACCCTGCCTCATGCTAAGACGAGGAATACAGTTAAACCTGTCTTTAGTGGCCACTCAAAAATAGACAAAACAAATAGGTCTTAAAGACAAATGGTAGCTTAATGAAGGTCAAAAGTATTGCAGAATGCTCTCTTTTGACCTCGATTAAGTGATAATCGGTATTGAAAACCAATTTTTGGTCTTCTTTTTGAGTGGCCGCTTAAGACAGGGTTTACTGCAGTAACCAGGCCCCATAGTAGCAAATGATGGTTTTTATTAGAAGTGCACTTCTGCGCCTGTTCTCATAGTTAATGACCTCAACTAGACATAAAAACAAACCATTTCATCACATTGATTATAGGTAAAGCACTGAGAGGGTAATACTGGGTTTGCACAGGCTAGAAAACTACTTGAATTTAGTGGACTGTCCTGAAAAGTCCTTGAAAATTAAATATGCCATGAAAAGTACTGGAAAATCACTCAAATGCCTTGAAAAGTCCTTGAGTTCTTCTATTTTCTGTAGGACATAACACTGTTGATAGAGATCTAAATCAGTATAAAATTGTTGTGCCTTTATTTGATGAGACTGGCGAGACAATACGAGACTAGAAGTGCATTAGAATGGGGTAACCATATTCATAATTTTTAATTGGAGAGGTATAACGTCTTACATTTTAGGGCTTCGCTCCAAGTCACTGTTGGAACGGTCGGGAGACATATTGTTTTTCCCCTTGCGTCTGTCAGTCTGTCACAAAATCGTGTCCGCTCTATAACTTGAAAACTGTTAGAGATATTTCAACCAAACTTCATACATTTGTAAAGCACATTCAGACGACTTGTCATGCACAATAATCAGAACTCTGCTTTGGATATTTTTGGAGTTATTTCCCTTTGCTCATTTGCGATGCTATTTCGTGTCCGCTCTATAACTTGATAACCTTTAGAGGTATTTCAGCGAAACTTCATACATTTGTAAAGCACATTCAGACAGCGTGTCATGCACAAGAACCATAAATCTGCTAAATGGGTATTTTGGAGTTATTTTCCTTTGATCATTTGCAATGCTAATTTGTGTCCGCTCTATAACTTAATCCTGGTTAGAGGTATTTCAAAGAAACTTCATACATTTGTAAAGCACATTAAGACGCGTGTCATGAACAAAAACCATAACTCTTGCATGCTTATTTTTCAAATTATTCCCCTTGTAACATAACTAAATCCAATTTTTTGTCTACTCTGTAAGTTTAACACTGATAAAGCTATTTGGTTCAAATTTCATACACTTCTAGAGCACAATGAGACAATGTGTCATGCACAAGAACCATAAATCTGCTTTGGATATTTAGGAGTTATTTCCCTTTGATCATTTGCAATACTTTTTTGTGTCAGCTCTATAACTTGATAGCTTTTAGAGGTATTTCAATGAAACTTCATACATTTATAAAGCATATTCAGATGATGTGTCATGCACAAGAACCATATCTCTTACATGTATATTTCCCCCTTGCCTCTGTTCGTGGGTCTGTCCGTCACAAAATCGTGTCCCCTTTATAACTTGATAACCGTCAAAGATATTTCAATGAAACTTCATACATTTGTACAGCACATTAAGACAATGTGTCTTGCATAAGAGCCATAACTCTTGCATGTATATTTTTCAAATTGTTCCCCTTTGTACATAACTGAATGCAATTTTGTGGATTTTTTTATTCCTAAAAGGGGAGGGGGACAATTTTTCTTTGTTGAAACACAATTCTAATCCTAATTAGTGTTCAAGCATTGAAGTTTTACTGTATATTACAGTGCCTATGGATCGTTGAATGTGAGAGGTCTTCTTGATATGAGAAGTCACTGTCTTCAGGAGTTTAACTTCACAGATCCCTATTCACAGGTAGGTTTCTGACCTTGTATGTTATAGTGGTGTATATAGATCATTGAATGTGAGAGGTCTTCTTGATATGAGAAGTCACTGTCTTCAGGAGTTAAACTTCATAGATCCTTATTCACAGGTAGGTTTCTGACCTTGTATGTTATAGTGGTGTGTATCGATCATTGAATGTGAGAGGTCTTCTTGATATGAGAAGTCACTGTCTTCAGGATTTTAACTGTTCATATCCCTATTCAGAGGTAGGTTTCTGACCTTGTATGTTGTAGTGGTGTGTATAGATCATTGAATGTGAGAGGTCTTCTTGATATGAGAAGTCACTGTCTTAAGGATTTTAACTGTTCATATCCTTATTCACAGGTAGGTTTCTGACCTTGTATGTAATAGTGGTGTGTATAGATCATTGAATGTGAGAGGTCTTCTTGATATGAGAAGTCACTGTCTTCAGGAGTTTAACATTACAGATCCTTATTCACAGGTAGGTTACTGAATCATCATCATGGCAAAACTATCAAAACAACTATTAAAACAACATGGGCACTCAGCTCAGGCTTAGATCAGCTTACGAAGGATATTCCTAAAGGTCTGATCCTAGTGTGATATCTCTGTAACCAGCAATGCAACAACCAAATAAAGATTTACTAGGGGTTTTCGAAATGAATTGCTTATTGTCCTATATGTCGATATCCACGTGGGGCACGATAAAAAACCAATATATACCTATCTAGGTCTATTCAAGGTCTACACAATGGTATATAAATGAACATGTTAGAATTAATGTAAGACATAAAATTTGCCATATTAATACACATAGTCATTGACCACTGTAGTTAAAATGGTTGGTAGAAGCGTCGACCAGAAAGTTGAAATACGGGCTTACATCAAAGCTCGCTCAAAACTTGGTTGTTCTTCGAAGCAGCTGATGACTGAAATTTCTTCTATTTAAGGACCTTCTTGTGTGTCTTATGACACAGTTAGGTGCTGGAAAAATAAATTTGACTCTGGTGTAGAGTCCATCAAAAATGCACCAAAACCAGGTAGTCTAAAATTTGCATCTCGTTAAGAAATCTTTCAAAAATAAAGGAAATCATTGAAGGAGATGCCAGATTTATAGTTTGTGATATTGCACGAAAAGTAGGCATATCACTATCAACGGTTCACCTTATTTTGAAGGAGCATTTGAAAGTCCAGAAGATTTTTGCTAGATGGGTGCCACATCTGTTAACTGATTAGCAAAACAGACCACGGGTTAAAGTGGCCAAAAACTGCTTCAAATATTTCTAACTTGTGACAAAAAGCAGTTTGCCAATGTCGTTACATGTGATGAAAATTGGGTTTGTTATTTTGAGCCCGCCGGAAAGGTTAGCAATAAAATCTGGGCCACTAAACACAGCAGACGCCCAATAATTGCCAAATGGTCTTTGAGTGCAAGAAAGGTTTGGAATGCTATTTTCTTCTCTGGTGAAGGAGTCTCAATAAAAGTACCGGTGGAAAAGGGCAAAAACATCACTGGAAAGTACCACAAAGACATAGTGCTGGAGAAGCCTAAACATATTATCAGAAACGACGCCCTGTCACTGGTTTTAAACATATCCGTATTCTTCATGGCAATGTCCCGGCCCATACTGTCGTAACAACAGCTGTATTAAAGGTAAAGGCCATTTTAGGGCAAATTTGATGCTTTTGGAGACCGATTTTTTGAGAATTAGATATCAGCACAATCGAATACCAAAAAAACTTTTTAACATATTGTGTGCCGTAATAATTCTCATCATCTGTTAAAATATTTTTTGGTATTTGCTTGTGCTCTATATTAATTCCTCTGTTACATGTCTCAAATGTGCTCCAAAGTGGTCATTTTCTTATTTTCAGCTTATTTTGGCGGCCATTTTTTTTACCATAGCAACCGTAAAAGTCGAATCAATACCAGACTTTTACACTTTCGCTATTGCTCTAATTAACAAATAAGAAGAAACTTGTGAAGAGCAACTTTTATATTTTGACCTCATAGGGGGGCCAAATAGCCTCTAAATGCACGTACCCCAAATTTAGGTCATTATTCTGAATTACACAAAGTGTATATCTTAAAATAAAACCTGATCAATTGTCCAAAGGTGCACTATATTGTAAAATGATGCAATATGGAATATAAAGGAGCACAAAGCATCCATCTGAAACCTATAACAATTTTGAAAATTCTCATATAAAATAAATCTTTTTATTTTGGTAAAAAAATGAAAGTTTTTACAATATTCCAATTAAGATTAAGATATTTTGTTATCAAAATAATATTTGTCTTAAATGTTTTGCGGATATTAGGTTCGGTATGTTTTTAGTCCACCTTGATAGACAAAAAAAGAATATTCTCGGAAATTAAAATTCTGCAATGTCTTCAGAATGACGTTGTTGTCAATTTCTATGACGTCATTATAATTGCACATTGTGCTTTAAATATTGAATCGACACAACCTGTCACCATTCTAACATTTGAATGGACATTATAAGTAACAAAAAGTAAAAATAACAATGCGGTTTTATTTTGTGATTTTAAAGATGCACGGCTTGAAAGATTCAGATTAATTCTATAACATGAAATAGGTCAGTGGCATGGAGTGGGCGATATATAATATGCTGTAATAATTACACTATACAGTACAGCAAGAAAATATTAGCATCATATAATATGCTGTAATTATTAAACTAAACAGTACAGCGAGAAAATATTAGCATCATTATAAAGGTGAAAGATAGTTCTTTTCAATGGTTTATAGTATGCCTCTCAAAAATGTCTCTGGACAAAGCTACAAGGTAAAGATCAGAACTTTATGAACATCCTTGTAAAAGCAGATCCACACTTTTTTCCAATCAATGTCCATCTGGATTTGGTATACAGTAAAACCTGTCTTAAGCGATCACTCAAAAAGAACACAAAAATTGGTTTTCAATACCGATTATTGCTTAATGCAGGTCAAAAGTATTGCAGAATGCTCCAAGGGGAGCATTCTGCAATACTTTCAACCTTCTTTAAGCTACCATTTTCCATTAAGACCTTTGTTTTTTCTATTTTTGAGTGGCCGCTTAAGACAGGTTTTACTGTATGACTAAGTTAAAATCAGAGTTCTGAAAATGTTTTTTCTAACAGCAAAAACAGTTTGAGAATGAACACGCATTGCGGTACCTGGGTGAAAGATTGGTGTATTTGGATAGTCTAGACTGTGATACCAGACTCTTAGAGTTGGCCAAAGGGTTTCTAGCGGGTAATGTTTTCGACTGGGGAGCAAAGGAAGTGGCAGCCATAATGGAGAAAGGAGAGTTTAGTTTCGGAGATGCTCAAAGTCAACTTCAGGGTGAGTATTTTAAGCTAGTATCTCACTAGGATGCGAGCAATTGGCGACTATTTCCAGACTAATTTTAGACATGTTTTGGCAACAGAAACGGACATTGCAACCATCTTTCACATTGCAGTCACACCGAATGGATGATTATGACATATTTGCGACGGTGGTACGAATGTCGTACCATTATCACACGAATCATTGGCGAATGTTGCACGACATTCTTGCGACATTCGCGAGACACTCGCACGATGTTCACCCGATGAAATTGGGAACATTTATTACCATCGACCGCCTCACGATGTTCACATGAATGTCATGAGACAGTCGCGCGAAGGTTTTGCGAGAAATGATAAACCAAGAAAAATAAACATTCTAACAAGCATTGTAACTTCAGGCTAGGAAGGAACAAGATCGTTGGAAAGTGTCACGCTGCAGGGTTGTGTTGGGCTGTTGAATTGTAGCAAAACATTGTCTTAGAAAAAAGAATGGTGCCTTGAAGTTAACTCATTTTAACTGAACAGTTGTTGTAGCCCATCAAGCAGCTTGAGAAAGTCAGTCCAGAAAGCACATGCTTTTATTGCCCATACGTATGGCATGATTAGCCCAATCAAATCAAAATTACAATGAGTTCGGATGAGCCTTGTCCTGTGAAAATCTTTTTTATACATTTATGCTAACAACAAAGGCACAGATCAGACTGCACAGATGCACATTCTGATCAGAATCTTTGTTGTCTGCTGCTGCGATAATTTGTTTTAAGGGTTCTTTATGCCAGATTCAAACTTTAGAAGGGCTTCTGAGACTAAGCAGGCTGCTTGAGTCTAACCAAGGCACAATAATAATACCTTTATACTGTATTAAAAACAGTAAACATTTAAGTACGGTAAATGATCTAAAATTACAAGCAATAAAAAATAATTATTTTTTTCCCCTGTTCGAAATTTTAGAAATTACGTTTCAAAAAAAGTGCTAGTGTTCGTAATTTTAGAATGTGGTCTTTATCATGAGCAAAAACGGTATATATGCATGTAAAAATGAGGTAGAAACATGTTGAAAACACGGCGATATGATTCTGCGCTGTCTACTCATTTTCCTTTTCAACCGCTGCTAAATTCTTGCGGACTGAGTCAGTAAAATGTCCAGCGCGTGCGGTAAATGCCAAGTCGAGAGCCAGGCACGTGCATGTTATGTCACTCAATTTACTTACAAGTCGTAAAAGTCCACTTATTTAAATCGCTTCCTTCAGAAAACAAAAACGCTTTCGCTTGCTCTCCATCTGGGAAATGCCGTCTTCTGCTTCAAGTTTATACATTACAGTCACTCAAGGACATTGCGTCGGTCAGATTTTTTTTTGCAAAGATATACACGAAACTTTGAAATACGTAGACGAGTTCTCAGTTTAAAAAATGACTAAATTCAAAAAGAACACACATTCTCTCTCTCTCCTTGTCAATCTGTCGATGCACTTTGATTTTCCCCAAAGGATGTGCATATACCAGTCTCTCTCTCTTTCTCTCTCTATTTAAATTTGCAAAAACGGTTTGGATCCAGATCAGACCCGAATGGAAAGAATGTTTCGTCAATTTAAAAAATTGGGCATGCGATAGAAAGTACGCAAAGTGTCGTACAAAAGCCGATGCACACAATAAAATGGGTTTTCAGTATATCTCAATAAGTGTATACATTATCCATTCCCATGCGCGGATCCAGAGGGGGGACAGGGGGTCCAGACCCCCCCCCCCCCCCTGAAAAATCACAAAAAATATAGAATTTCTTAGCAGTACTTGACGGGATCTCTTGAAATTCTCAAAACTACCAAGCCAGCATTCAACGTTGGGCCATCATCGGCACGCCAGCGAAACGCCATTTAAAGGCGTTTCGTTGGCGGGCCAATGATGGCCCGCTTTTAGTGATATTTGGATCCTCTCTCCCTTAAAAAAGAAGAAGAAAAAACGTTGTCAGATTTCGGATCCAGATCACATCAGAATGGAATTCCGGAAAGAATGTTTCGTCAATTTAAACATTTGGGCATGCGATAGAAAGCATGCAAAGCATCAATGACTTTGTCGAGCAAAAGCCGATGCGCACGAGAAGCATTTTCAGCACCGATTCGAGATAATAAGAGATTAGTTTGCAAGCGCTCTCTCTCTCTCTTTCTCTCTTTTCCACCTGCTTTCAAAGTTTGCAAATAGTTTGGATCCAAAAGATCTCCGACGTCTTGCCAAACCAAATCAGGGGCAAACAGGCATACCAAGAATTAATCATGTAAGCGAATGTCTGACTTTGCGTCCGATGCCTCGAAAGAATATAATTGAGCTTCCAACATGCATGTTGAATGTGGAACCAGCAAAGCCTCAGATCAGCCTGCGCATATGCACAGTCTGATCAGAGCCTTTGCTAGTCACTTGAATATTCTACGAGTATTAAGCTACTGACTGAACATCGTTTGGAGTTTGTAAGCTTAAAAGGAGGCTGCACAGGCTCATCTGAGTCTACACTAGTCAACATACGGGACTTTAACGGACATCCAGGTAGCTGCGGTGCGCTGAAGCGGTAATAGGGAATTATAATGGAAGGTGTTAGTTTTTATACTATATCTTTTGAAATTATGAAAGCAGAATTCCTGTGCACACAAATGTTTTACCTAAATATCTTGCGATTATTCTGATATATTTTTTATGAATTTCCCTCTGCAAACTTTTCGTCCTTTTTGATGGTTTTTGATAGAACCCTAAGAATGATTAAATTATATAGTAAAACAGGCTTTTTGAGATCAGCTCATTGGTAGATATTCGGTTATAGTTGTTAAAGTATTCAATATATTTTCCCTGTGCAAACACGACACTATGCTCAGTTCAATTGCGAACAAATTGGTATATTTTTTATACAATTAAAATAAAATTTGATGTAGCCTTTTGAATTTTTCCTGATACAACCCTTTGACTTTTTTCACAAGCTTTCCTAGATAGTCTATTTTTAGCAACTGTATCCAAGGTAACAACAGGTATTGACCACACATACACTTTAGTAATCGCGTGTCTGTATTTCAGCTTTTTAACGTCAAAGACTGTTAATTTATTTATTTATTTATTCTATAAAGTTGCGCTTGATCAGGGTATTCACTGTTTGCATCAAGAATATTCTATTAAAATTTAGATAAAAAATAAAAATACCACCGGACTTGATACAGAATGGACTTGCCCAAATGACAAGAGTGGGAAATTCTATTGACCTAAATTGGTTAAGATTCTCCACTTGCTAGTGGCGATTAATTTGGTACAAACAGTGTTGATCAAGATCAGGCCCGAAAAAGCGTCGAACTGATCCAGATTCAAACTATTTGAGTGAGAAACGTTGACACTGTGTTGGTATTTCTGTAATTAAAGGAGAAACATTGAAATATTGTTTCATAGGCCCATTTAAGAAGGGACGGCAGACAACTAGATAGCTGGCAAAATTACTTGGCATGCAAAGAGTTAATTGACACATTGTTCTAATTGAATGGCTTCAACTTATTGCCAATTATATAATGTGAGAATTGGCGATGCTTGGCGGAGTTTATTCGGTGGAAAAACTGCAAAAAGGTTATCTAAAGAAGAGCTGACTTGTCAGTATCTACTACTCATTAGCTCATTTAAATTTTGTTCTTCAGTGTCTGATCAGGGTCTCCACGGTTTCTTTTAAAAGGTTCTATTAAAATCTGAATAAAGAATATAAATACCACCATAAAACCCTTGGTTCAGAAATGGACTGGTCCAACTTATAAGAGCTTGGAAATTGGACTCAGCTAATTTAATTGTTCTTCGGCGTCTGATCATGGTCTCCACGGTTTCTTATAAAAGGTTCTGTTAAAATCTAAATAAAAAAATATAAATACCACCATACAACCCTTGGTTCAGAAATGGACTGGTCCAAGTTATAAGAGTGGGAAATTCGGGTAATATTTATATTTCTTAGATTATAAAGTATGAAAATACAGCATTAGTTTTGTAATATAAATAATTATAATTCGGCTGGCACCATTATTTACAAGTAGGTTATATCACAATAAGAATCTTGAAATTATTTTGACTTTTAAGAAACACCACAGAACTCATGCACCTCATTCGGGTCTTCACTGATTACATTGGATAAGCCGTATTTGCCAATAAACCAACACACCGTATTGGACCCCATGCTGTGTGGTTGCGTGAGGTGATTTGTGTCATCTGGTGATTTTTCCCCCAAACAAAATGGACCCAGATCAGGCACGACAACGGGATTTTTATTGGATCCAAACAGATGGTATATCGTATATCTGAAATTTATTTTTGAAAAAGGTAAAATTTTAAAAAAAAAAGATTGAAAGAAAAAAAGACGCTTATAAAATAATGTCAATGTTGCGTATGTTGCATATGCATGCTATTGCTGTCATATGCTCTCATATGGTATTAACATATTTTCGCATTAGTGATTAATTGATTTGGATCTACACGGTTTTCACTAGAGGGTACTGTTACAGTTTTGCACTGATATTCTGGCTTCTCCATCATGGGCTTTTATCAGGGGCTTTTGCGCATGTGCGAAGCACCAACATATATCTACAAATTTTATCTATGTATACCTGTTGACGTTGGATCTTTATTCCCATTACAACTAAATTCGATATTCCACACTTCTTTCTCTGGAGATCTATATTGTAATAGAAAACAGAGTAGACTCTGATGTAATGCCACCCGTGTTTTCACTGTCAAAGTATCCCATTGAATATCTCACTTTGGATATGTAAACATGTGCGTTAATGGGTAGTATTTGCGCATGTGCAATCAGTACCAGATTATTGATCAATGGAATTGTCCATAAAGTTTGAACGGTTAGGTCAGGACAGCCCATTTTATATATTGAGGGATTTCATAAAAATATTTAATTTCTCTCTCTGGAGATCGAATCTGTCCTACAATACAGTGTAGACCCTGATGGAAAGTCATTTGTTCAGTATTTCCTCTGGGTCTTCACTGTTTGTCATTGTCCCTGTTTACTTCAAATTGATCTGAACAAAATCTTAACAATTTTGTTTCGCAACAATATGCGAGTCTAAAACGACTTTATCATTTGACACACATGCGCATGAAAAAGCTGCCACAACGATCATTCCTCGTCTGTTTGGACGCACCGTAACCTTTGTACATTTGATCAGTGTCTCCACTGTGATATGAACAGTTTTAAACTGTTTTGATTACCACTCCCATTTGTGGACAGTGGAAATGATCAGTTTACGTGTACACGTCGCGAGAAAACCTGACTTTGTTACCTCCGAACAGCAAAGGTGCAAGGCAGAAAACGCATCTGCGCAGTCTGATCATCGCCTTTATTTTCGCTATCTCTTAACTTGCGAAACAGCACGTCCAAAGAATGCGGCGTTTAGGCATGGTCTTCACTGTTCGCGCACACTATTGAATAACTTTAATATCCCAAGCGATGATCAGACTGCAAAAGTTGTGTAGACTAATCTACGCGTCAGCATGCAAGAAAGCGATTTTCTTGCGACTGTAATCAAATTCATTATGAAGTGTCGGGCCTGATCTAGGTCCACGCTGTTTGCAATGCAAGCAGTAAATCCACATGGTCTGGTTCGAATTGCCTATTGTAGAGTTATTATAATTTTATTTTAATCAGGGTCTTCACTGTTCGCTCTCAGATGGTTCCTCTAAAAGTTCAATAAAATTTAAAAACCGACACCAACAGCTGTAAAATTTGAAATGAACCCGTCCGATTGATGAAATGGGGAACGTTCATTCTGCTTAAATCTTACTGATCAGGGAGGGCGAAAATACAGCAGATCTCTCTACATACTTTATCAGCACCGAACATAGGTCAACCGATGATCAGACTGTGTATGTGTACGTGTTGGGTATACTAATCAACGCGTTTTTCTTTGTTATGAAATGTATTAAAATTATAAATGATACTAAATTTATGCTTGTTTCATTTGATGTAAATCTGATGTACACTCTGATCAATGTTCGATGCACACGCGCAGAAAATGTTGGCATACTATTCTAATATTATAGTAATGCTACAAATTTTCGATAATCTGTTTCAATATAAAAACATTGTAACAGTCCAGTGGATTAAACCCCTTAAGCTATGCATGGTTACTATGGTAACTCTGCCACCTGCTAAGGAATTAAAAATACAGGTAGTGTCCTGGCAAAATGAGATACGAACACTCGATGTCCTCAATTGTCCGACATGAATACCACATTGTTGGAAATCACATGTCGCGGCTCAATTTATGAGCCGATGCGTACGATACGCTGGGTACATTCATATCTCAAAGAAAAGGAAAAATTAAGACAAGTACCACAAATCTAGTTTTTCATGCATGCAGTGCGCCGTTTCATGCTGGAGTTCATTGAAATTGTTGTTTTTTTCATGCAAACCCATGAAAAGGAGACACAGCTGGGCAATTATGTTTTGTTAAGTCCGCTTTCGTGTGCCAAAGCCACCGCGTGCTACCCGAGTCTTAATACAACAACAACACGTGGTCTGATAGTCGGCTTCTTTGATCTCAAACATGTCCGTGAACCACTACTCTGTCCCTTTGTCTGCAGCTGATACTATTAGCAGTGCCGGACCCAGGGTGGGGCCTGGGAGGCACCCCCACCCCCAAAGAGGATGTGCCAAACTAATTTAGCAGACAGTTTGAGCCCAGATCTGGCCCGACAAATTTTTTTTGTTTTGTTCTAGCAACAAAGGTGCTGATGAGACTGTGCGGTGCGCAGACTGATCTTCGCATGTAACAAAGTCTACAGACGTGTGTTTAATAAAGCGAATTCCGAGGTGTCGCGATCATCTTAAGGGCTTTACTGTTTTTAAATTCACAGCCACTTAGTGGGGCTATATTGGAAATCCTTTAAAATGCTTAAAAAGGAGGGGAGGGTAGGGGTGTCAGTAGGATAACCTGAGAAACACACATATTTCAGCCTTAAGTTAATGGTAATGTACTGTGAATAAAAATGAGATGATGACCACGTGCGAGTTCTTGCAGGCGTGTCGTAAATATTAAATATACCGTGGCTTTATTTTCCGCATTGGATGTCTCAACATGCGACTTGCACGATTTTCTCTGCATTTTGCACGAAACCGAATGACCCCTTATGTTGCAAACGTCCACGGCAATCACTATACATCAACTTATTTCATTCTCTCGTCTCATTTTCCGCAACTCTCTCTCTCTTCAGATCTGGTATTTTAGAAAAAAATACGAGTACGCATCACAGCACACTATTGAGAATTGCTTCCGCGTGTGTCAACGTGCATAATTCAGGTACAATTATGAAGGTCAATGTTTGGTCAGTACAATAAATAATGATATCAGCCATTTGGGTCAATATATAGGGTTAGTCAAAGCAGTTTCGGAATCTTTGCAGGAACTTGTCTGTGCATCAAGTGTGTCAATGCTGGTGACCTTGAATAATGTATAACATATAACGTCGCGCGCTGACATGCGAAATAGAACGTCACATGTCAGATTACCCATCTAAGTAGATTGGAACCTTCCAAATGTCGCTACCGCTCGCTCACGTGCTGTACGGTAGAAGTATACTGAACACAGATGGGACAAACAGATAAATAGACATTGATTTTCCGCCGAAAATCACGCGTGTTGTGTGTTCGTAATTTCCGAAAAAGGACAGTGTTCGATTTTTTAGGATGTTTTAAAAATTATTTTCGGCGATAATTTAAGGTGTTCGTAATTTTAGAGTGTTGGAAATTTTAGAACATTTACCGTAGGCCTAATAAAAAAAAACATCACAAACTATTCTCTCAGATAGCAGAACCACATTCAATAACTGAAATTAGTCCAAACAGTATTCATGCACATATAAGTAAGCCTAATCAATACATCATACTTATATGAAACTATCCTCTCAGGTAGCAAAAATACTTGACAACTGAAATTAGTCAAAACTACAAACTTAAGTATGCCTACAAGATCTCGTACTTTGATGGAACTACCATCTCAGATAGGGGAAACACTTTTAACGAACCTTTGGCGATATAATTGCATGTAATTTAAGACACTCGCACGATAGTCGTGAGAAGATCGTGCAACTGTCTCATGACATTCCCTAGAACGTCGCTTAGTTTAATTTACTCGCAATGTAGTCCTGAAGTGTCTCATTTATGTCGCAATAGGTTCGCAATTCAGTCTTATTTATCTCGCAAATACGTCGTGTCCCAAATGATTGCGACTAAATTGCAAGGGGTCGGCGACGAACTCGCGACTGGTTTGGGACACCCACGGTGACTTTGCGACTATTTTGGGAGGAATTTTGTCCCATTAAATTTTTGAACATGTTCAAAATTTTCGCGACTTCTTTACGTCACTTGGCGACACATGCGAGGAAATAACAAATCACTGGCGACTGTTTCATGACTGTTTTACGACCCACTCCCAATGTCTGTCGCCAGCTGTCGCAAAACAGTCGCAGTCCAGTGAGATAGGGGTTTTACCTATAACCCATTTTATCATATAATGTCACATCTGGGAGTAATACAACACCATGTATTAAAATGGTTAAACTGCTTGTGGTTTACACATTTTGCAATGTTATGTAATGATGTCCATATGAACGTTTCATGCACAAACTATCAAAATCTTTGCTTTTTCACGCCAAAATATTGACTTCAAAGTAATTTTAATGTCATATGATAAATAGAATGCAAGCTGGAAAGGCGGATATAAGGCCACCATTTTTTTATTAGTTGATTTACGGGAAATTATTTTCAGATTTAGGGTCGGGGGACAAAAAAAAGAAAAAGAAAAGTTGACTGGTCATTTTGAGAGCTTTTTTTTCAAAGTTTTTTTTAAATTTTAACAGTGTCACTCTCAAAAATACTCAGACAGGACCTCAAAAATATATACATTTTTTCAACGAAACAAATAATATTTAGAGTCGGAGGATAAAATAAAAAAAATAATTTTAGAATTTTTTTTTCTTTCTACTTTCCTGAAAACTACAGTAGGAGGGTTTGTAAATCAACTAATAAAAAAATTCTGGCCTAAGCCAACAAAATATGCCCTCTATCCCCACTAGATAGCTGTGCATGCATGTTTAATGTATGACTTCACAGATATAGGATAAGTTCCTATTATGAGCTAGCCCAAAAAGAAGAGTATAGCTAATTACATAAAATTGCGAATATAATTATTTTCTTATCCAACAATTTAAGCATTTGTTTTGGGTTCTCAAACGAACCGTCTCATTGAGACGGTTCTTTTGAGTACCCACAAAATGTTTTCCTTTGAGAAAAAAAGAAAAAAATATTTTAAATTACACACTCTTTATTCTCAAGGCCTGTATCTCCATAGGTTTAATATTAAACAACATTTTTCAGTGTAAAACTGTTAATATTTTATATTTTATTCATTTTAGCATATATTTTTGGTGCTCAAAAGAACCGTCTCATTAAGACGTTTTTTTGAGTACCCACAACATATGTTTTGGTTGAGAAATAAGAAAATTAATATTTGGTACGCACTCTTAACTAGAGGTCTGATTTCAATCATGTTTTGCATTGATAATCATGGAATTCTTTACATTACAGAAAGACCTTGGCTAATGGATGATTTTGATATATGGAAATCCAAGAGGAATGTTCCCACCACGCCATACAAATGTGCAGTGATATTCTGTGATAACAGCGGTGCTGATATTATATTAGGAGTTTTTCCTTTTGCTAGAGATCTCCTTAAATCAGGGACAAAAGTAAGTCTTAGGTTTAAAAATTAGTTTTCTATAGCCCAAAAAATCTTTGAAAAACTATCAATTTTTTTTTTTTTGGGGGGGGGGGGGGGTATAAAATTTGGAGCATGACATGCTCAAAGGTGATCTATTGTGATTGATCTTAGTCTGGCAGGCATCATAGTTACCCTGCATCCATAATAGTGATGAGGACAGAGTCCGGAACCCCCTTAAAAATCACAAGTGGCTATAGATTTTATCAGAAATACTGGTAGGGACCCGCCTCAGGAAGCTATTGAACCCATACCAAGGGGGTCCAATTGCTTCTCTAGGGTGGTCTGTACAGCCCTCTGAAATAACTTGATGACTTTAAAAAAACAAACATCATGACCCCCTGACAGAATTTTCTGGATCCACGCATCCATACACTTTTTCCTATAAAAACAAGTCCTCCTGAAACAGGGGACCAAATTCACACAATTGTTCCTCATAACGCATTTATCAAAAGTGCACACATTGTTTAACTTCACTGATAAAAAAAAAATGACCCCTGAGTTAAAAAAAAAGATCTAAAACAAATCTTTAAATATTTTATGGGAGCGCAGTGGCTCAGTGGTAGAGTGCTTGACTCGAGACCGAGGGGCTGCGGGTTCGAGCCTCACCGGCGTCACTGCGTTGTGTCCTTGAGCAAGACACATTAATCCTAGCTTAGTACTGGTTCAACCCAGAAAGACCGGTCCCTATATAACTGAAAGATTGTTGATGGGACGTCAAGAATCAAATCAAAAATATCTTAACTGCTCATAAAAACTCAAATTCTGAAAAATAAAGATTTATCTTTCTTTAAAGCCCTCATATGTTGTGTTTATCTTGCATTTGTTGTCATAAATTTCATGCTCAATCACAGTTGAGTGTGAGAAAAGTTTAATAACCTCAAGGCCAAATGAGATGATGGCTAATATAGAAAGGAACCCAAACGCCACATTAAAAACAGGACTAAGCGCAAATAAAATACATTAGGGTCAATGAAGGTACATTTGGCCAGTGTAGGGACAATCGGACACTTTTGTTTTTCTTAGATAAATTCAGTGCGACTTCCATTGTCAATGTGATGTGTTGTCCAGATAAAAGCCAATAAAAAAAGTATTTCATTTTTGCAGCGTTGCAAGTTCATTATCTGTGATACATGTATTTTCATTGGCTGAAAAATGTCTATGTCATAACAAACTTTCAGAGCTCCAAATGTTAAAAATCTCACCAAACCAAACGTAACCACCGCCCCAGATAATATACATGTGTATAGGCTGAATTGTGGTAATAACTTACTGCATTCTCTGCACTTGTGTTTAGTGGACATTATATTTTGTGACTTAAATTTATTTAGTGAAAAATCTCGAAGATTTAGTTGCAATTTGACAAACAAAATGTTACGGACTGTACCAACCAAATAAAAAGGAACAGCAGGTACAGTCGGACAGCATGATTTAGTTGCTCTAAACAAATCCAACTTGCACAAAAACAAGTTTAAACATTTCTTAAAATGCTTGTCACAGGCCTGCTTTCTGTGCTATAACATGGTCTAACTTAATGGTTGGTCTGCAGTGTGTGTTTGTGGTATTTTCTGTCCACACTCACTTTTTGTAAGATCGTCCGGTGTCCTTGGATTACCTTACAAAAACAATTGTGTTTACCTACGGATTATCACTGTGTGAACTCTTGGGCACTGGAAGATTGTGATTATAATAGCTCAGAAATAGCCTATATGGGTACCCTTTGTGCCTGTTTGTTCTGTGTTGGTCATGTTCCTGTTTATATTCTTCTCTTGAAGCGGTAGGTTGGCGTTGATAATTGATTATGGTAATAACTGGTCTTCTGTGTATGTTTGTTTTTACAAAATAACCCTAGTCTCTCGCTACACATATTTATCTGTCTACTACTAGACACGATTGCTTAACATACCATGATGGGTGCTTTATCTAATATACAAAAGAATGCGGGTATGATCAGGAAAGAAATACCACAGATCACATACCAACGCACGACCGACGACAACGTGCAAAAGAAACTGAGAAAAAGACAGAAAGAAACACAGAACACAGACGGCAACAAAACAGATCAAACACCCTCCCGACCTCACCCCGGCACAAAACGATTGGAGCAACAATATTTATTATAAACAGTGAATCAACAACAACAGAGCCACCGCAGTAGAACAGCCAACACCAGTCGAGGTGGATACCTAAATGCATTTTACTGGCCAATTCTTCGCCTATCAGTCTGCATTTAGTTTTTGCACTTGTATAAAAATAATGTCTTAAAACTATCACCGAAACATATTTTGATCCTAATATACTGTTATTCAATTAATATAAACAATAAAGTACATGTAGTATATAGTGGGTGTCATTGGGTGGCACAAGGTGATCAGTAGCACCCATCCTCCCTATCTCACAAAAGCTTAATTGCTGTCATCCTCTGAATCGGTAACAGGAAGAGAGAAGCTGCTGAAACTATTCCTTGATCGTTATTTATGGACAAAGTATTATATTTTGTTGAAGAATAAATGAATAACAACTGATAAAAAGACGCTCGTCTACCGATTCTACGCCTATGTTCGTCGCTTATGTTGTTGTCCGATTATACCAGCCTGTATGTCCGAATTTACCAGCAATTGTCCGATTGTACCAGCTGTCTGATCAAAGGCAGAGTAGCCAGGATTTATCAAGGTTTTTATCATATTTTTGTGACAAAATTGTTTTAAAACATATCTCGAATAATATAAGCATTTATATGTTATTTGAAACGTAATATTGTACGTCATGTTGTGTACCCAGAAAGAGTTGAACACGAGAGTGTCCAAATGTACCTACATTTACCCTAGTTAACACCAACAAAACAGGACAGTAGGGGTTTCATTTCTGTTACATGTACAGCTCAAACAGAGCAAGCCCCATTTGAGCCAGAATATAAGATACTTAAAGGGGATGGCAACATTGAAAACATGTGATCTGAAAAGCAAGCCCTTATTAAATCATGCACTCTGCCACAAACCTGATCAAAATCCAATGATAAGTAAGAAAGTTATAGCAATCTGAAAATCAAAATTCCTACTTCTATTAAGCAAATGGAAGCCACCATTTTGAATATTTAATTAGATTCCAGTAAGTTTTGAAAAGCCAAATTATCCCCAATTTCATTGCACTGTATTTTTTTTTCAAAATCAAATTTTTCAACCAAAGAATCAATAAACATGAAAACAAAGTTAAAATGAAAAGCAGGAAACTAGTTATTATGAGCCAGTTTCAGCTTTAACCCTTTTGGACCAATGGAATTTCCCATAAAATTTAATACAGTCAAGTCAGGATGGTCCATTGTATATATTGAGGGGTCACAGATTATAATTTAAAAAAAAAATATTTTTTTTTCTCTGAAGGTTGAATTTGTCTTAGCAAACAGTGCAGACCCTGATGAAATGCCGCATAATGCAGCATTTCATCAGAGCCTTCACTATTTGCTGAAGTACTCATTTAGGGGTTTCTGGTTTTCAAAGGGCTAAATGACCAAACTTGGGTTTTGGTTCTTACTTTATATGATTAACCCTTTGTATGCTGGAAACTTCTAAACGGGTACTTTGACAAACAGTGAAGGCCCTGATGAAATGCCACATAATGTGGCATTTCATCAGGGTCTACACTGTTTACCAAGGTAAAAACAATTCTCAGGGACAGAACTACATGGTAATCGGAAAATGACAACCTGTGACCCCTTAAAATATATAATGGACAATCCCATCCTTTTAGCTTTTATCTGTATGGTTACAGGCCAGGCACCTATACATCTACATAAGGTAGATTTCGCATTACTCTTGTATATAATCAATCTCTGACAACTGCGTCAGGGAGTGGATTCTTATGCCCAGTGGTTAGAGCATTGGTCTTTTACCGGGCCACCCGGGATCTATTTCCAGTGAAGGCGCTGGAAATTTTTCAGCAATGATTTACTTTGTTACGGCATTCATGTTTATAAGATGGGGGCTCACGTTTGAGATTGGACGTTTGTTTCGCCTAAAATGGCTTTCAGTTATCAAAAATGATGACTTCTTTGAAGAGGGGGAGTGTCATGGGCCAGGCACTCTCACCTTTATATCTACATAAGGTATTTCTTGAATATAATCAATCTATGACAACTGCATCAGGGAGTCAACTTTTTGGCTCAGTGGTTAGAGCATGAACTTTTACGGGGGCGGCCCAGGATCGATTCCCAGCGAAGGCGCTGGAAATTTTTCAGCTATGCTTTACTTTGTTATGGCTTTCCTTTTGTAAGAATGAGAAATCCATCAGAATACAAAGGGTTTATTATATTTTGCAGGTGATATTATGTGCTAATTCCCGGCCAGCCTTGAATGATGTGACTTATAAAGAACTGATTATAGTTGTTAAACGTGTGTGTCAAATATGCCCCGTTATAAATCAGGCATGTTTAGAAGGAAGAATTTTTGTTATGGAATCAGGTCAAGGCTCTCCATGCCTTGATCTCAGGTGGGTTCTTAGCCTTAGTCAATAAGACATTTTAAATGTGCATGTTGCATAATGTTACATGCCCTTTTTTGTTGTCTGCTGATTATTTCCGAAATTAACTTTTTCATATATTATTTCAGAGTTTCAAACAGCTTTTGGATCCAGATCAGGACAGACATTTTGTCTGGCCAGTGTTTGAAAAGGTTATCAGTAGGCATCTAACATTGCAAGTAGTATTATGCACAAGAATTATTGTGCATAAACGTTTGGAAATGTTGTTTATGAAATTGAATGCGGAACAGTGGTAGATGGTTTAACCATTTAATATGTAGTTTCTTTACTTAAACATTTAATAACAATAACACAAATTTAAGTCTATTCAACTAATAGAGTTCAACTTGAAAGGTAAGTTCTTTTTAATAGCTGGTTTCCAACTATAAAACTGTGGAAATAGTCCTTCGTATAATTTCTAGAATTCACTTCTATAGTAAACCCCAAGTCTGATTTTCACAGAAAGTCAGTGAGGAAATCCACACTTAAGTTTATTTATAATAATCCGATCAGACGGCACTATCCAGCCGCAGTTCACTTTAATTTCAACGTTACTGATACCAAATATATTCTGTGTCTCAAATTGTCTCTGTTGCAGTTTATATATGCTCATGTTCTAATCACACAAATCACTAAGTTGTAAAAATCTCTTTGACACTTCTCACTGCTCAGGATATGATCATCAAAGGTACTCTGATTGCTGAAGATATAGACATTAAAGTTGCCATATCAGTTGAGATCACTGTGACTAGTGTCTATTATCAGTTTGAGATTACTGATTGGCATATTAATTGTCAGAGCGTTGAAATCTACTTCCTTCCCTTGAGGTGTGATTATAATCAACAGCCCATAGCAAATCTTGTAGCACTTTGATCTCATTTCCTGGACAGTGACCCATCTTATTTATTTATTTTCTATGACAATCCAACTGAAAAACGCTAAAAATATAACCAAGAAATGTTAAAACTTTATGAACCCATTTGCATGAATTTTTACAGCATAAAAGCTCTCCCCTACTTTTTTTTATTTTGGTCCCCAAAATTTGAATATTATACCACTCTATAATGGAAACATGTAAACGGATAGATCAGGGAGCAGTGATGACCCAGATAAGACACAATAGAATGAAAAATCTCAACAAGGTCTGTTCCACATGCAAATATAACTTCCAAATTTAAAGGTCAGAAATCCTTTACGTTTACTGAATAATTTTATTTTATACAATATACTTATATGGAAGATTCCACCAGTATAGAAGTAGTACAAGTAGTTAATTTAGTAACCCAGTTCATCAAAGCGTTTCTGTAAGCAAACTTGAGATAAGTGCCCCCTGAGGTGGTAATAGTCACAAGTCTTGAACCTCATAACACAGTTTGCTGAATGAACGTGTTTAACTTTATAATCACCACAAACCCCACATCGGTACATACATGAATATGAATGATGTCCTTGTATGTTACATATTTCACACCTGAAGTTCTTTGCAGGACACTGGGATGCTGTATGTGGTGATTTGCTGCCACATTTAAAACATCCAGGGTTTTGATGTAACATCACTGCTGTCCTGCGTTTTCCTTTCTTTTCATTTGAAGAACTCTTTCCTATGCGTAGGTTACTTCTTTTGTGGGCTAGGCTTGTTGCTTTTTCGGTTTGTTAGATCCAAGGTAAGATTCAGTTAGTGGTGGCTTTGCTTTGTAATTTTCAAGTTCAATTTTCAAACAGCTGATTTCATTTTTGAGTTTATAAACTTCTTGATGGTGTTGATCTTCTATATACTTCTTATGTTCTTTTTCCTTATCTAATAATTCTGCTTTTTCTTGTAATTTTTCCTTACATAAATAGTTCTCATTATCAAGTTTGTTTTGAAGAGTCCTGATGTTGGCTTGTTCCTCCCTGAGCATATCATTCAGCTTTGAAATTCTATTTTGTGCAAATTTCAGGTTTGTCTGAATTATCTCGAAAATATTCTGCAGATCACCATAATTTAAACCCCAAAAGTCATTTTCTACCTGAAGCTCCTCAAGCTTGGTTTTACAGTTATCTGAACATTGAATATGAACTAAAACAGGTCTTTTCATTAACTTGTGAAATTCATCTTCATCTATTGAAGAAAATGGGAATAGTGAACATACCATTTTTCTTTCTCTGAAAGTTACGAATCAATCTTGATCACGTTGTTGCTTCTTCTTACTTTTTGTCCTTTTTATATTTCGACTGTTTCTGAAGCTGTTGTGTTGATTATAAAAAGGTGGTAATGTCAAGTAAAACACAATTGGTAGCACAGCATTATTAAAGGGGTCATAGTATTTCCTCTCAAACCAGTGTTCCATTGCTTAGTAGATTCGTGACTGTACTGTTCAGGTGATCTTAAGTTGATCTGGGGAATTAGACTTAGCTTGTAAGAGGTATCTAAGGTCACATACTCCTGCGACTCTTACCATCTATTATGCATGAAAAGTATTGTGCATAAATGTTTGGAAATGTTGTTTATGAAATTGAATGCGGAACACTGGTAGAAGATTTAACTATTTAATATTTAGTTTCTTTACTTAAACATTAAATAACACTAACACAAATTCCAGATCTAGTGTATATCATCATCATCATCATCATCATCAACATCATCATCATCATCATCATCATCATCATCATCATCTCTGTAAATGAAAATTAGTTTTTTTTATTTCTCAACCAAACCATATGTTGTGGGTACTCAAAAGAACCGTCTCAATGAGACGGTTCTTTTGAGCACCCAAAACACATGTTTAAACCAATGGCTAAGAAAATAATCACAATTTTAGGTGAAAAAGCTTGCTAAACTGGACTTACATCATTTCAGGTTGATTTTGTTTGTTTGTTTGATTTTATTCTTTACGTCCCAACAACAATCTTTCAGTTAAACAGGGACAGATCTTTGTGGGTTGAACCAGTACTAAGCTAGGATAAATGTGTCTCGCTCAAGGACCACAACGCAGTGACCCAGGTGAGGCTTAAACTGGCGGCCCCTCGGTCTCAAGTCGAGCACTCTACCACTGAGCCACTGTGCTCCCTTTTTCAGGTTGATAGATCATGAGCTGGTATCAAAAATGAAGACAGAAGAAGCTGATTTGATAGTTATAGAAGGAATGGGTCGTGCAATACATACCAACTTATCTGCTCAGTTTAACTGTGACTCTCTTAAACTCGCTGTGCTCAAGAACAGGTGGCTAGCGAAACGATTTGGCGGACAGATGTTTAGTGTCGTGTTTAAATTTGAGACACATGGGAAAAATGTACAGGATGATGCTGTGTGCAGATAGCAGCGTTTGTGTTCATATGTTTACAATCTTGGGCAAAGAATTAACTGAATTGGATTTGAGAAGACAAGGTCAAGCATTTGTTAAAATAAGGAAAAAAAATTTAGCATGAAATTTTTATCATTTTCTTACCCATCAATTGGTATATGTGTTTTGGGTGCTCAAAAGAACCCTCTCATCGAGACGGTTCCTTTGAGTACCCACAACACACATTTTATTTGATAAATAAGAAAAATAATTTCAATTATTTTCAGCCAAAAAAACAAACTTTTTGTGGCTTTTCCATGTGTAGTAACCAGTACTGGGTTGGGAGGGTTTATGATTTGTATGTTTATTTTATGACGGGAACTCCTGAAGGCTACACCGAAAGTGGTTTTATGGTGAAGCCAGGAATCAAACCTGTGACGACTGGTTTAAAAGACATAGGTTTATCCCCTACACCACAGTGGCTTCATGATTAAATTTTTTCTGATTATAAGATACTGGTTTAAATTAATTTCTAATTTTTATTTTTGAGAATTTATTTAATTATAAATTAAAATATTTATGATATCTGCATGCACGTGTAATGCTGTTTATATAGAATTCAATAAGATCAGGTTCTACTAGGGTTTTGCCCTTGATTTAGGCCAGAATTTAGTTTCCGCTCAATATCTTGAGAACAAACTGACAGATTTACACCAAATTTTATATGCATTCATATTGAAAAGAACTAGGTTGGGATTGTTACCTGTCATTTATGACTTATTTGTAACAGAGTTATGGCCCTTGATTTATGTCATAATTTTGTTTTAGCTCAATAGCTTGAGAACAAGAATTTCAACAAAATTTGGAAACACATTTATATTTATAAGATCTAGGTTGGGATTTCTGCCTTCCATATTTTGCTTATTTGTAACAGAGTTATAGCCTTTGATTGATGTCAGAAATTTGTTTACGCTCAATATCTTTAGAACTTGGCCTTTTTTACAGCATGAAAAGTGCTGCAGCGGGACTATAGTTAGATTCTCTGACAATTCTAGTTGACGATGTCAAGGGAATTCCAGTTTATAGATATATACTAACTTATAGAATCCCATTTTTCATTTTGTGTCACCTGAATAGACGTCACTGCAGCTGAAAATGCAAGAATTATTGAATTATAAGGAAATCTACCTGTGACCAAACGGGACTTAAAGCAACATTTGGGCCAGCACATGAGTTTTTTGGCCAATTAAGCATTATAAATCCCAATAAGGTTACTACTTAGAGATTAGCATTACCCCTACACAAATATTTGGTCTCTGGCTCATTCCTGTGGCTCTAGAGCTGCAATATTGCAGCACTATAGCCGTTACTACTAAGCTAGTAATAAAGTATTTTGTATGCAAATTAGTTTTCCGGCTCTAAGTTGTGGCATGGTCGTGGCTTGTAGGCGTGGCTTAGTTGGTTGCAGGTAGTAGTTCTTGCTTTATAGCGGCAATAAAGCCGGAAGCTGTGTTGTGGCTTTATAGCGGCAATTAAGCCAGAAGCAGTGTTTACACTTATGCATACATATTATTTGTGTTGATAGAGGAATCAAGCTAATATTTACAATACATCTTTTTAACAGCTTTTTTTCCTATTTTTATTGGCAATCCTATTTTTAAAAGGTATAAGCATATACTTCCTACTGGAAAGCAAAGCTATAGCCCAAGTGCTTCAACAGTTCTGTACATATAACTGCATATATCAATATCTAAGAACTAACAAATTAAATGGTAAAAAAGATAAGTAAAGAACTATATGCACAATTATTGCTAAATATCTCATGGACACCTTCCAGTCTAACTTCTTGAGGTGGCCGTAGTTGAATAAAAATTATTGCATGCTGAACACCGAACACTGAACAGCAAAAATAGTGGGTGGGGTGCCTGATAAAGTAGACAATGAGTATATTAATTAGGTCCCCCAGATTATATCAGTGACATATTATCATAATACAGACCAACTTTTAATCCTTAAATATGCACTTGTCCTTTGTGATCAATTAAAGCACATATGAATCGTTTTTATTTAGAATTTGCTTCCATTATATGTTATCATCTCTTTCCCTCCAAAACTTTATGTTACACACAGTGGTCACATGATAAAGTTCTGGCTTGTTTCTGGCAAGAAGAGCTGCTTGTGACTGCATGTTTTTGTCTCAATATTATAACTTTTGAGTTGTGGCTAGTGTCTGGCAATAAGTCTGTCCTATAATAATAATGTTTGAGTTGTGGCAAGTTTCCGGCTGATAGAGCCGTTAACGGCTCTATTAGCCAGAAGCGGCTAGTACTTGCGGCTCTAGAGCTGCAATAAAGCTGCTAGCCACTACAATTGGATTTCTTCTGGCTAATACTTGTGACTCTAAAATTCTATTGCAGCTCTAGAGCCGCTACATTTTCATTTCTGTAAGGGTAGTGATCAATTAAAATTTGCAACACTGGTTTAGATAAACAAAATTTTCAACATAAAATTGTAAATATTTTTTTGCCCATAATTTTTAGCATATGTTTTGGGTGCTTAAAAGAACCGCCTCATTGAGATGCTTCTTTTGAGTACACACAACATATATTTTGGTTGAGAAATAAGTGCATTAAGCACTTAATCACACTGCAATTTTTTTATGCAAATTATCTTTTCGTGTACTGGCTCAAATGGAGATTTAGTCCGAGATAGATTTCATTATAAGATTAAAAACTGAATTCAATAAGTCTTGCATTTTCAACTGCTGTGACATCTATCTTAAAAAGAATGGGATTTTTTAAGTTTGTACAATTGGAATTCCCTTGACATTGTCAATATAATAGTGTTTTTGTGCCCTGGTTGGTCCTGGGCTGAATTTCTTGTAGAATTTAAGGTAATTTCAAATATTTTTAATTGCATGCTCTTTGGGTTCTCTATAGATGACAAAATGAAAAATATTGGGATCTAAAAAGTTTTTGTATGCAAACTTTGATATATACTTGACATCGTGACTACCCCAAAAACTGGCCCCAAGTTTAGAATGCATTAGAGGGTCCGCTATTTAGAATGCATTAGAGGGTCCTTCAGAGCAAAAGGCTAAGAAGGACAAAAACAGAAAAAAGCAAAAATACAAACAAACAATGATAATACTTTACTCCGAGTGAGCAAAGGGAGCGAGAAAATCCTCTTGGTAAAGTTCTTCAATGCAAAGGCTAAGAGGTATAAAAAACAGAGCAAAAAAACAAACAAAAAAATTAAAAAATCAAGAGTTATAAAAAAAATTTTATTTTATATGCATTTTTAGCAAGACCCTATTCAATGAACATGTTTATTTTGATATTTACATGTGAAATGACAGGCTAATAACTTTGGTCTTGAGATTTGGTCCCCGCTTTTATTCTTTCTCTTGAATGCCAATACTTGTATGTTTTGACACATATAATTAAGATAACATACTTTTAAAGAAAAATTAAGTTAGTTTTGCACATAAGGCCAGTGTACTTACTAAAGGTACAAGGCCTTTTTTTTAAGCTTATACTTTTGAAAAGTTATACTTGCATTTTCTATCTAGGTTATGTCCCTTAGATATAATATTTTGGCTATGTGTCTAATATTTGAGTTAATTTCTGCCCTTTATTCAAATTTTTTAATTTTTTTTTTAAAAAAATGCACATTTACAAATTATCTTTTCATCAAAAATGTTAACTTTTAAAGTTTGAAAAATGAAAATAGAAGTTTTGCACTTAAGGTCAGTGTACTATATAAAATATGACTTGTTCTCAGGTAAAAAGCTTTTTTTTTAAAAGCTTATACTTGCAGTTCTATGTAGGTTATGTCCCTTAGATATAATATGTTGGTCATGTGTCTAATATTTGAGTTAATTTGCGCCCTTTTTCATTTTTTTTATTTTTTTTTTAAAAAATACAGATTTACAAATTATCTTTTTATCAAATTTCATACTTTTAAAGTTTGTAAAATGAAAATAGAATTTTTCAATTTAATGCAATACGCAGCCTTTAAATATTTAATAAATTATTTATATTAATATACTACCTTACATTAATAATATTAACTGAAAAAATTGTTGATTGGGACGTAAACGCAATATATCAGTTGGTAGTTTACGTTCAATATTTGAAGCAACCGAGTTTAGGTTGCAAAATAAACTAAGAATTAGAACCAAAGTACTGCCGCATTAATAAGAAACGCAAAAAATCGACTTTAAGTGCATATTTTCACGTTATTATCTCTAGAGCTTTTCGATATGCGGGTAGAAAAAGCTGCAGTAATTTTTGACAAAATTTTCAACCTGATGTTTTTGCTGTGTTTTTCTGTAATTAGATGGAATTTTGGCATATTTTTGGCTCTTTTCAACGGGGGAGTATTACTGTTGGTAGAATGGACATAAACTGACCCAGTTTATTAATATTATGCAACGGTTGACTAAATAATTCGTCCGTGATATCCGTGTAGGTTATATACTGAACAAAAGTGAAAACGCTACACCTGAATTGTTTGCCATTTATATGCAAAATAATGCAATCCAGTAAAGCAAATGAAAGTGTATCTGACTGTTCAAAGACTGGGTTATGCATAAAGTAAAAGGTTTACGGATGTTGTCCCGTGGAAACACACGAAAGTAAGAAAGAGGGCAAAGATCAGGAATCGATACAATCAAGCCAACACCTGACCCAGGATATCAATTAGAAAGTGACAACTTCACAATTAGACATCACAAACGAGAGCCAAGATGTTAGCCCTTTCCAATCAAGGGACCACAAGGCATCAATAAACAGACGCGCACGAAAGCATAACACAATTAAAGAAATATTTAAATGTGACAGGGGTCCAATTTTTCAGGTTACAAATTTGAACAGAAATCTCACACAGTTTAGGCCTTCAGAAATCCACAGCCAACCAGATCCGACTGAACGAAATTGTAGTCTTAGACATGTGACAACCAAAGATATGCATTGATCGTTTAGAAAAGCAACCTAAGAAAGCGGGTTTGTCGTCAAATTGGCCAAGCTTGATATTTTAACACTGAAATCTCAATAGAAAAATCAATGTGTTGATGCATCTTAGTCTAAGCACATTACTGGTCTAGAAATGGTAGGAACAATGTCCTGATAGGTCTACCTGATTGGGAAAAAAGAAGGAAGTTATCGAAAATCGTGATAAATCGGAGATTACCAAATATTTAATATTCCCTATTTGTTTTTGTCAAAGGGAGACATTTTCCATTTTTTTTTACAAATTTGATAAATTCGAAATTGATTTCTGAGCTTGTTTCAAGTGATTATACAGTTTTCTTGTGTATTAATGCAACATAAGTATGACGAATTCTGATAAGCATAACAATCTTTTTTGCGCATGCGCAATTGCAAACTTCAGTGAATAAAGCTTTAAGCACAACAAAGGAATTAACTCAGGCATCAAACGAAATAAAATTGGTGGAGCTTCGACGAATCGCTTGCTGAATGTATTGAAAACATTATTAAGCTTAAATTAATACTTTTCGTCCAAATATAAAATATTGTAGTGTAGCATTTTCGCTATTGTTCAGTATAGCATAAAGTGTATCGTACATATAAAGTACTGCTGCATTAATAAGAATCGCGAATAAATGACTTTAGATGTACGTTTTCAATTTAAATCGCATTGAGCATTCAATAATCGTGAATCATTTCAGGCAGTAATTTCACAAAAGATATTAGCGGGTATTACGCTAATTTTTGCTCTAATATTTCTGATGGTTGAATTTGGGCATTTTATTCCAATTATTTGACACATGACAGGGATAATCCTGGGATAGGCCTAATCCATTTTGTTAGAAAACTATTTTTTCTGCTAAAATGTACGTTATTTTAGCTGGGCCTCATATATAAGCTATTCAAAGCTCATGTCAATTATGCTCTAATATAGATATTAAGGATTCTTGGGCCCATCAAATTTTGCAAAAGGCCCATAAAAACTTCAAAAGGCCCGTTAAAATTATGCAATCTGCATGGATTTGAATAGGATATGGGCCATTGGCCCATTTTGAGGGCTCATCATCAATTTGGTCCAGGATTATCCCTGACTTGATTGTTACCATTGAACGAATGTATGTAAACAGCTAAAATTAACTAATAACAAAAAATGAATGATTGACTATAATACTACATATGTAGTTGAAAATTTTTAGGCCGTTTACCACTGTAAAAGTTGTTTTTACAAAACTGTCTATAATAGCTACATCACGCTGTTTCAGTAGAAAATGTCCTTACAAACATAGCAAACAGTATTTACTCGGATCAAACTGACCGTATTGAATCAATTGGATATGTGTCTAGGCTGATTGAATCGATACTATCAAGTGCATGGCAGTGCTTAAAAATAAAACTGGCATGTACAAAGCAATCGCGATTTAAAAATGTGTGATGCTTTTGACACTTACCTGTAGAATTTTAAGTACAGATATATAGGCCGTCACATGGCTGTTACACCGTTTGAATTCCCCCCGCTTTTCAGAAAGCCTAAAATTGTCGAAATTCCCAAGAGATTAGGGGTCATGGCAGTGGTAGTAGATTCTTCAAACAATTTTCTTCTGACACTGCAGGATTTTCTAAATCCAGATTTAAGCCTAACGTTCGGAAAAATGCAAGTAATACAATAATATTCCAGATTTTCGCGTTTCTTATTATTGCGGCAGGACTATAATATTGCACTCCTGTTCATTGCATTCTTGAAAATACTGTCTGTTTCCATAATATCAGTGAGTCAACTTCCAGAACATCATCAGTGAGTCAAAAGGTTCGGATCCAGATCAGAACTGTTAGTCCTCTCAGAGGCAAGTTCAACGATGCGAGCTCTCTCAGGTGCTCATTGTACTGATGCCCGGCTTAACACATTGCGAAGAAAGATAGGTACCAGAACAACGAGCGGCCATGAACGCTCGCATTTTTGAACTCACCTCAGATTTGAGTCCAAGCTGTTTGAAAGATTATCAGCAGATGACAAAAAGTCACAGCAAGCAAGAATAACTGGTGATTTGTGTCAGAAATGATCTAAGGAGGAATAAAGTAGATAACATTTTTGTCTTTCATAAAATGAAGATATTTTGAGCGTACTCATTATAGCCCCGCTTTGAAAAGGTGGCTAGTAGATTTGGGTTGTCCGTCATTCTGTCCGTCTGTCATAATTTCATTTCCACTCGATATCTTGATAACAAATTAATAGAATTTCACCAAATTTGTGTATGCATTGATATTGATAAGATCTAGGTTGGGATTGTTTCGCATTTGTAATAGAGTTATGGCCCTTGATTGATGTCAGAATTTTGTTCGAAATTTCGTTTCCACTCAACTCAAAACAATAGAATTTCACCAAATTTTGTATATGCATTGAAATTGACAAGATCTAGCTTGAGACTCTTGCACATCATTTTCACACATTTGTACCATAGTAATGGCCCTTGATTTACGCCAAAATTTCGTTTCCACTCAATATCTTGAGGACGAATTGACAGAATTTCACCAAATTTTATATATGCATTCATATTGACATGATCTAGCTTGGGATTGTTACACATTATTTTTGGCACATTTTGTACCAGAGTTATGGCCCTTGATTTACTCTAGAATTTCGTTCCTGCTCAATATCTTCTGAACAAATTGACAGAATTCCACCAAATTTTATATATGCATTGATATTGACAAGATCTAGCTTAGGATTGTTACACATCCTTTTTCCCATTAATGTACCCAAGTTATTGCCCTTGATTTACGCCAGAATTTCATTTCTGCTCAATATCTTGAGAACGAATTGACAGAATTTCGCCAAATTTTATACATGCATTTATATTGACAATATCTAGCTTGGGATTGTTATGCATCATTTTTCACACATTTGCACCAGAGTAAAGGCCCTTGATATACGCCAGAATCACGTTTCTGCTCAATATCTTGAGAACAAATTGACATAATTACACCATTTTATATATGCATTGATATTGACAAGATCTAGGTTGGGATTGTTAGCTGTCATTTTTTGCATATTTGTAACAGAGTTATTGCCCTTGATTTATGTCAGAATTTCATTTTGGCTCAATATCTTGAGAACAAATGGACAGAATTTCACCAAACCTTATATAATCATTTATATTGACAAGATCTGGGTTGGGATTGTCACCTGTCATTTTTCGCAAATTTGTCTCAGAGTTATGGTCCTTGATTGGGCTCAGAATTTTGTTCCTGCTCAATGTCTTTAGATTTTCCTGCTCAATATCTTTAGAACTTGCCTTTTCAACTGCTGCAGGGGGCTATAGTCAGATTCTCTGACAATTCTAGTTTTTTCAGTAGACCGCAGGTCAGCAATGTTCAGTCTAGGATAGACTGCAGCTTCAATAAACCAATAAATTTCCCCATCTGATTTAAAAACATGTTGTTCAGCCAGTGACATCTTGAACTGATTATGCTATAATTCATTGTCTATCCTTGTTTTCTCACATCCAAGTCACAGCATTCATCAAGCCTGATTGAAACTGATCCTAGACCCTTATTACATTCGTGACATCCAGTTTATTGCTATAATTGTTGGATGTTCCAACTTCCATGGATCCAGAATATGGGCATTTTTATGCTTGAAATTGTGATTTTTTTCTTTTCTATCAGTTAAATCATTTGTTTTGGGTGCTCAAAAGAACTGTTTCATTGAGACATGACATAGGGGACGTAAAACATCAACCCAAACAAGCAAAACAAAACCCCAGTACACAACAGGAGCACAACACTCAACAGAACCACTGTCTTAGAGGGCGAATTACGTTTGAGCGGAAACCATACCGTTATAGAGTATGAAATGAGCTGAGAACCAAACAGTCCAAAGAGCGGATGGAAACATCATTTGAATGAGTGAATTTTCCAGGAAATGACCTTTAAAAAAGGATTCGCCCCCTTGTATTACCTGTAATGGCCAAAATTGCTCAGTCCTTAATAGGTGATTGGAAGCGCATGGTAGTGGTGGATCTAGAGGGGGTCTCAGTGAGACCAAATTATTTCATTTTCATGGGATATTTAAAATAAATGAGCTATAAGCTGCAAAGCGAACCCCCACACATTTCAGGAATCCTTGATCTTCCCCTGCATCTGGGTGTTTACCTGGAAAATTCGCTTATTTGAATGATTTAAACGTTCGCTCTTTTGCATTGTGGTTCTCTCCCTTTCGTAAAAATAAATCTGCTCTTTCGTATTATGGATCCGCTCAAACGTAAATCTCCTGTCTAAGAGCAATCAGAAGCTCAAGCCAATTAAGGGGTTGGGGGGGGGCTTAAATATACTTTACTGGCCATTTTTGCTTTTGTTAAAACACATAAATTGGTTTACGAGTCTCATGGAACTTTACAGAAGACTTCAGGAGGGATCCAGAATTTCTGGAAAGAGGGTTCATATATATAATGGTGTGGGGCTCGCTTAGCTGATTTTATCTCATTTTTTCTTAAATATCCCATGAAAATGAAACAATTTTGAGACCAAATTATTTCATTTTCATAGGATATTCAAAAACGGGTGGCTCGAACCCCTCTGGATCCGCCACTGGACTTGTATCAGGAAGCAGTTGTTTGGGCTTGCATATGGTAATTTTTGGAAAATACAAATAGGGTTATTGCCCCTGATGTAGAAATTGCATTTTGCTCAATGTACATGTATTTGGACTAAATGAATGGCAGTGTTGGGTCTCATGCAATGCTTTGCATTCCTATTAGTTTGAGAGGACAGGTTCATATCTTCAACTTTGTCCATATGTCTACATATTTGATTTTACATACCAACCAGAGGAATAGAAAATATGTGTAACCAGATGACATTTTTATCCATTGTTTAATCCAGATGAATTTATGCACTTAACTTGTGAAGCAAGTTTAAGGATTTTAATTCTATACAGTAAAACCTGTGTTAAATGGCCACTCAAAAATGGACAAAACAAAGATCTTAATGACAAATGGTAGTTTAATGACGATCAAAAGTATTGTAGAATGCTCCCCTACTTTTGACCTGCAATAAGTGACGATTGGTATTGAAAATCAATTTGTGGTCTTATTGAGAGTGGCTGTTTTACACAGGTTTTGCTGTATATTAGACATTTCCAACCAGATTTAACACTTATTCCGCCACTAATGTTTTTGCCCTGAAAATGCTGTCTGCTGCATATATTCAAGTTTATTTCAGACTGAATATTTTCATAAGCAAACAAGGGAGCAGTCTGATCTGAGTACAAATTGTTTACAATATAGGCTACCTAAGAACGTAACCAGACCGGAGGAACAGACGACATAAAGAGTGACTAGCATGCTAAGGTTTAATTCAATACATGTATATTAAATCTTTCATAATCAGACAAAAAAATTTATTTTTATAGAATTAGATGATGACCTTTTATCCATTGGTTTGTTTCCTTTTTCAAAATTTTTAGTGTTCTTAGTTCTGTCTTTCATCCTCCTCTGTAAAAAGGTACAATAGATGTTATAAAATTTCAAGCACCAGTTGCCTGACAAAAAGGCTTATGCAAACAGCATAGACCCAGATCAGACTGCTTCTGAAGAAGCAGCCTGACCATTGGACCCAGATCAGACTGCTTCTGAAGAAGCAGCCTGACCATGGTCTTGCCAGTTTGGAATCTGACAAGGGTTTTGTACATCCCATCCCCATTAACCAACATTTTATTCAAAAGAGAAAAGTGTTTGACATTTAAGAATATTTACTGTAGCAGGTTTCCTCCACTGTTGATATATATACTTCTTTACTAAAAGTTTTGCATGCTGGAATTTTTTCATGATTGTTTTGGTGTCTGCTGAATATTTTGCAAAATTGGATTAAAGATTTTTTTATAAGAGTCTTTCAAGAATACCATCGGAGTGTCAAACAATTTGGATCAAGACCAGGCTTGATCTGGATCCAGTCTTTTTGTATAGGTGATCAACAGACAGCAAATATGGTCACTAATAAACAAAGAGTTAAGCTGGAGTGCTTTTATGTTTTGAAGCACAGGGTAATGTTGACTTTTTAACTGTAATGCAACTGTGGATCAGCATTTTCACTTTAAGTCATTGATAGTTTAAAGGAAGTTATTCTTTTAAAAAAATATATAGGTCGATATAAACAATTTTACATATCCATCAATTTCAACACATTTTTTGGGTGCTCAATAGAACCTTCTCATTGAGACGGTTCAATTGAGCACCCAAAACATATTTTTTTGTTGAGAGATTAGAAAACTAGTTTTTTATTGTCTAGGAGCCTGAAAATATTACGAAAAACGAATATTTTCATTATTTCTTTTCATATAATAATTGTGGGTGTTAAATAGAACTGTCCTTATGAAACAGTCCTTTTAAACTCTCATTTCTATTCAAAACTCTTACATAAAAAGCAGGCCACACGCTATTGATATATATGTTTTAACTGGCAGAAATCCTGGGTAAAATTCAAGCGTAGTTAGATGCCTTTGAAATGTAAGATTTTTGGAGGAGGAGCAAAAGTTACATTTTCCAGAATATTTTCAAAACTATTGAAATGTAAAAAATATTTTTCGGAAAATATTTGAAAATTTAAATTATTTGTAGAAAATGATGCAATGTTCTTAATATAGCCTGTGGAGTAAAGGGTTAAGATGTTCGACACACTCATTCCATTTAATTTTACAACAGCTTATCCCAGGTCCTTCAGGAGTTGTTTTAAAAGAAAGGCTTTGCCCAAAGTATTTAGCATCTCCTGGGAGAACTGGTAAATGTTAGTTAAAAAGATGTGTTTGACCCCTATGATAAATTTAGACAGATGTGTTTAGTTTTGAAATCATAGTGCAGTGCTGTTCCTTTATAATGCTATATTTGGTATCCATAGGAACAGACCATGTTATAAGGGAATAATGTTATAATGGGACAGTTTTACAAAGGAATTATAAGAAAATAAACATTGTATGGTCATTTTTTCTACAACTTCTTTGTAAAATTCCATGTTTAGCTATATATGAGTCCTAGCATGACTATATTAATCCAATGCCATGTTATAATGAAATGTGTGATAAAGGAACTACACTGTACTTTGAATTATCCAGATTTTAGTTATTAGAAGTCAGCTGTGCATTGTTGGATGCATTTTCTTACCTAGATAACACTGGTTGTGTAACCGTATAAACTGAGGCAGCAAATATTAAATAGCTCTTACATGTATATTTCCTATCAGATATTAATAAAGTACCCTATATTAAGTAGTTGGCTTTGTTGACCAGGTATAGATATGGACCAGTACGTGAGATTTTGCTACTTGTGGCATCAGTGAGCAGCAAATGCTTAGCCGAGTCTGCCCTGATATGCCGTATCACCAGGCCCCAAGGTTATAAAACCTTTTCTATGCTCAACTCGACTGAGCACGAAGTTTCAACTGCTCATAAAAACTAAAACACTGACAAATGAAGAAGTTTCTTGCTTTAAAATATAAGTCTCTCAGATGTTGTATTTTATATTGGACTGTGTAAGAATTTAGTTGAGACTGTACTCAAGTTTTGTGATCTTGGAACCTGGAGTAGATACAGTATATTGCACAAATGTACAGACACGTTTGGCCAATCCTCAGCTCCCCCACCCCAGGGGGTACTAAACATGCTCTTGCACACCACGCTTGTGTAAGATCATTGAGTAAACTGGTGCCCTGTAATCGTTTTAATTCGACCAGACTAGGTCATTGAGAAGAGGGTCGATCTATGGGTGAAGGCCCATACCACCTGTTTAACAGTATTGATTTAGAGATACATGTAATGTGTGCTTGCAACCTAGACTAGAAGGCATCGATCCCCAGAACCAAGAAGCTTGTAGATCTGACGTGAGAAAGACGAGCCAACTGCAGCTTACCCCTATCTACAGTCTAAATATTAAACCAGTAAGCAAGTAAGACCGAGGGAAAAGAAATAGTCATGAAAGGACTTCCCTAGACTGGCATCAGTCCACTAAATACATACAAATATATTTAGCTATGAAAAAATCATCATCTTATACATATTCTATTGTCTCTTGTTGTCAAATTGAGTGTCTAATGTCTGAGCCTAGAATCACTACAATTAAAGCTTATAGTCAGGGGCGATCGGGACTCCCGTGCGAATTTGATGCCGATTTATGGTGACCTATACCAAATCAAACTTTAGGGGATAACTAATGAAAATCACCTGGTCACCCATCTGGGTTTCACGTCTGGACGTCATTATGACGTCATCAAAATAACGTATATTGTATCAGTGCAATTTAAACGGTATGTCCATTGTAGTCTATGGCGATCAGGACCTTCTTGCATTTTGCTTGCCAATTTCAGTCGAAATGCACCAAATTTAATCTTAGGAGGTTAATAATTAAAATTAACATGTCGCCCATAGTGTTTTCGCAACAGAACAAAAAGATGACGTCATCGAAATGACGCCCAATATGTAAATACCACATATATATGCGTTTTGTCCATTTCCAACGCATGGAAATATTCCTTTAATAAACTGGCAGCCTTATCATGACTGAATACAAACTCTTTTAAATCGCAACATACAAAATATATTCAGATAGTGTGAAGTCAGTTCGAGGGCGGGACGTAAATGCCGTCACGATTTACGAATAAAAAGACAGTGGAGTGAATGAAAAACACGATAATGAACGGTGTAAATATAATCTCTTATGCTTATATATATATATATATATATATATATATATATATATATATATATATTTATATATATATATATATGTATATATATATATATATATATATATATATATAGATGTACCAGACCTCTGACCAATGACCTTTGGGTCTTTCTATTTCAAACGATTGATGCAGAATACGTAAAATGAGCCAGTCCGGGTAGAACATATGTGTATGTCAAAGCTTTTATAGTAAATGTAAATAAATGCCCAAAAACCTTTTTTCCAGTACAACATATCAATATTGTAAATAGAGTCACGCTCAAAAGCTTTTGGCTTATCTGTAGCTGCTTATCCTACACTCAAAGAAAAGATAGTAGTAATAATCATTTGCATACACTATCAACCAAACTCATTATAGTCCGATTTTGACCCCTGAAGGATCAAACGTTAGAAGAGTCTACTTAGTAGTAAGTTCATGATATGGAAATAAGGATAAACCCTTTACAAGTTACCCATTGTACTTCGATAGCACGGCCAATAGAAAACTGTTACAATCCGATATATCTTTCGCATGTTTATAGGTAAAATCGTCTTCAAAGGTCAAAATCGGACAATAAGGCATTCTTGTTGATACGGCTGAAGAAATATCTGAATCCACACGAAAATAGTTGTTCAAAAGTCAAAATCATTTTGACCACTGGCAATATTTTACATGAGTCCTCTTCTGCTCCACGGCAACACAAATCAGTACAATATAATATTTACTTTGTACTTACACCAAGATGTTTCGCATACAGACATGCTGCAGCTACATTTTATCAGCTGCAGAGGGGTTTCGGGGGCAGGAGGCAACATGCGCGGATCCAGGGATTTTTGTCAGTCTTATTTAGTCCTCAGCTTATTTTACAGAAGGAGTCCAATGGTTTTATTGCTGAGAAAACTATACTTATACTTTACCAAGGATCCAGAGGGGGTCCATTATTTTCCAGGGGGGGGGGGGGGTCCAAATGTTAATTTCTCTAGAAACCCATGTACGTACTTATTATTTGTCCGGACCCCCTATCCCCCTCTGGATCCGCACATGGGCAATGTCATCATAACGGGACAATATTTATCACAGTCCCGCTTCTAACCATAATTGTCAGGCATTGATTTGTCAGGATTAATGACAGATGAGGGTTTCCAAATGATGCACTGGTACTGCGCACGTTTGACACCTTCGAGAAACACAGCTCTTGGAAGTGGTAGTTTTTGCAATTCAGCTTTTTTCTCCCAAATATCCACTACGTCAACGCAGTGAGTCGAACAATATCGGTGACTGGCTAATACAAAGTAAGAAAGACGGCTAAGATCAGGAATCGATACAATCAAGTACCACACCTGACCCAGGATATCAATGGGAAAGTAACAAACTCACAGTTAGACCTAAGAAGTCGGACAATTTACAAATATATTACTCTAGTGTATCCGCCACAGTGCTTTCTAAGGGCACTGAGCCGAGGTGAAAGAGTGCTTCGTGGATAGAGTCTCTATCATAGCCAAATGCCTGCCAATATGATTTCTTGCGCTTTCCTGACATTGAACTAGTTAATATCAGCACCTGAAAGTGCATGTAATTCGATCAGAGCCCTGGTTGTGACATCACCAATGCCACATTGACATCTTTAATAAGTGTTCTGATCTTAGAAACTTGATGATATAAGAGCAAGACTGTTTAAGAAAATGTAAAATATCAACACTCTGCAAAACTGGGAGTAGGGTTGTGCATTAGCTCATATAAGACAAAATATTTAAGATAGAAAAGCGAACTTTGGTCTTTGTATTCGTCAATTGAGTATAGGCTTGTTAAACTTAATCTAAAAGGATATTTATTTATAGTCCATAGGGAACAATGTTAAACACATATGATAATTTTTCTCTTAATTCAATATTTCGGCCAAAGGCCTTTATCAAGAAAAAACATGCACTTCAATGTCAACTACATAGTCTCTGTTCCACCATCTTGTAGTTGACATAGAAGTGCATGTTTTCTTGATAATGGCCTTTGGCCGAAATATTGAATTAAGAGTAAAATTATAATGATAATCTAAAACGGTTTGAAACCGACTCAGAACAGTCGTTAAACTAAATGACGATAGCCAAAATTACCACTTTTAAATTATAATTAAGTTCATGTAACGCACATAATACATCATGTAGCCATAAACAGCTGTCATATATAGTAAAGTCATCCATTAATTTGCAGACTATTAGAATGCTCATTAATTAGCTATTTTTTTTTCTGTAGCTCAAACTTTCAATTTTCTTATTCTCAAATTGATAAAGTAACATATGTAACAAGCTGTTACAGGCTAACACCCATGCTAACAGTGTGCAAACATCTCCTATTCGACGCACCCTGAATTGGTACATACGATAGAGTATATCTAAAAGAGTTAGGGATGGATTAGGTCAATACTCAGCTTGCAGCTTGAGTATGATCAAGAAATACCACAATCTCAAACCGCAGACAACCCCGTGGCATCGCGAGGAAGAGCCGCCCAACCATCGCGAGACACCAGGAAAACAAAATAAGCAAAGCAGCCAGCTCTCTCTTCCCCATCAATATGATTGCAATACTAGAACGGACACAAAGTAACATACAACAAAACATTGAACAATTACAGACTCCCACAATGGGAGTAACAATAAACAAAAAGTCAACAACAACAGAACCACCGCCTTAGAACGGACAGCAGCCTAAGCCACAGGGGGGCTTAAATGCATTTTACTGGTACCAAATCTTCGCCCTAGATTCTGCTGTTGTTGAAGTACAAGAAATGTACAGCTCGCATGGAGGCCATCTAACTAATGTAATGTATCATCATGGAGAAACACTCTAATCAAATTAACACACCATGATGAAACAAAGAAAAGATCTCATGACTCACAGATAGTCAGAGCTAAAGAAAACCTCAAGTTGAGCCACGGTGGGTCCAGCTACAGATAAGTATCAGGCACCAACCCACCGATTAAAGCTTTACGTCAGAGCCATCATAGAGTCTGAAGCCTGACCCACCGTCGTGCAATTAAAGAGGAAACCATAGCTATTAACCGTGATTGGGTTTAAAACTAGGCAAATCTTGTTTGATGATTATTCTGTTTTATATGAGATGAGGAGGACAACTATTTTACCAGAGAAGCAGAAATAATAATCGATATTGTATATGACTTGGATAAGGATTGGTTTAGAATATTTACATTAGAAAGGGACATTTACTAAATTGTACTGTTTAAATGCGAAGCGATTATTTTCAATGTTCCTCTAGGATGTATCTTTATTTTAGAATTATTCATATTAGGAAATATTGAAAACAAATATTCATAACATCTGTACAAAGGTACAGGGGCTTAATAATCATCAATACCTAAGACTTAGGCACCAGAGGCTGGAGACTTTAGCTAGGAACACATGCGAAATATATTCATTTTATCCAAAAATATCATCTCTTACATCAAGTCAATGTCCTTGCTCATTAATAATGTCATGTAACATATGTTACAACCTTTAACAAGTGCTTCAATCTTGTTGTTAAACCTGCAAATTCTATAATTTTAATAATATGAGCAAGACAATTCCAAATATGCAAGATATAAAACAGCAGCAGATGTTTTCATATATTTTTACTTAAATGATGCATACCGAAAACGGCTCCTTAAAATTGGGTTTAGCCTTTGAGTTGTTTAATTGCACGTATAAGACACTATATTTAAAGTATAAAAAGCAAACTTTAGATTTTCTCTAACCAAAATGAGTTTGTTAGTACAAAATAATCAAAACTTTTTGGAAAATGCACATATCAGCTAAAAAGTAAATGATATTGGTCACAAGTTTCATGTTTAAAGGGTAATCTAATTAAAGTAACGTACATAACACCATAGGAAGCTGTAATTTTGCTCCAAAAGAAATTAAATGTAGCTAAAGTTGTCAATATGCAGACCATATGAGTTATTTAAATGATTAGCAATCTTTCTGTAGCTCAAACTTTTAAATTTCTTTTTTTTTCTAAATTTAATATGGTAACATATGTAACAGGCTGTCAGAGACTAACGCCCGGCGAACATAGTGCAAACGTCTATTAAAAGACGCAGCTTGGAATCCTCTTTTAGATAGGATAAGCTTGCAAAATTCCACAGGGGGAGCAATAACATTCTCAGCTACAGTCTAAAGGTGGCCCGATAAGCTGGGTATTTATAGGAAATCTACGGTATTTTGCATACAAAATATAGTTATCGATAAATAATTCATTGTCAAAGTCAGGTAAAGCATTGATGTAACCATCATATGACTAAAATAATTGATATTATGTTAAAAAAGCGTTCGTGTTGGATAAATATGACCATACCAACACAAACTATAGCTTTTATTAACGGGCAGTTTCTTATTATGGTCGCCATATTTATGACATCATAACTAGCCTCAGACGCGGATTTGAGATGGGTGACCACCTTTAAATTAAATGTAAGACTCCACTGAAGGTTTTGATATAGGTAACCATTAATCGGCACACAATTCGCACGGGACCTATTTTTTGTCTCTAAGGAACCTGACTATTATATAAATTAGTATCTTAGGGAGAATATCAGTTTTATTTAAAAGGACATTAGAGACTGGGACCAGTCTAGGACTTCCCCGCTAGGTTTCATTCATTACAGGAGTTCAAGGAAGAAGTGCTAGTTTTAGGGGTGTGGGCTCGACTACATACAGTTTCGGGATAGATTGGCTTATTTTTTTCATTCTCATGGTGTTGAATGCAATTTGGTCATGCTGTCCGTTGGTACCACAACTGCAATGGTTTTCCAAAATCACTCTACTATTCCGCCCGGCTACTCTTTCCCATAATTGTTGCGAGAAATATACGAAACATCCACTTATGCCCCACTTATGTTCAGCCAATATAGTGTTAATAGCAAAACCGAATAGGTCAGGACCAAGATAAGAGCACCTACTTCAAATTAATTTTGTTATTTCCCGACCAAAATATATGTTGTGGGTGCTCAAAAGAACGGACTCAAGGAGAAGGTACTTTTGAGCACTCAAAACACATGTTTGAACTGATAGTAAGAAAATAAAAATGTTCAAAAGTTTGCTTATCTGGACCTATTGTTAGTGCTACGTTGGGTTACACAGGCAAAGACGATTATGAGTCTGTGTTACCACACAGTCCTTCCACAGAGCTTTTCACAAGAGCATTCACTTGAATCTGTGTTACCGCACAGCCCTTCCACAGAGATTTTCACAAGAGCATTCACTTGAATATGTGTTACCACACAGTCCTTCCACAGATCTTTTCACAAGAGCATTCACTGGAATATGTCTTACCACACAGTCCTTCCGCAGAACTTTTCACAAGAGCATTCACTGGTATCTGTTACCACACTGTCCTTCCACAGAACTTTTCACAAGAGCATTCACTGGTATCTGTGTTACCACACTGTCCTTCCACAGAACTTTTTACAAGAGCATTCACTGGTATCTGTTACCACACTGTCTTTCCACAGGGCTTTTCACAAGAGCATTCACTGGAATATGTCTTACCACACAGTCCTTCCGCAGAACTTTTCACAAGAGCATTCACTGGTATCTGTTACCACACTGTCCTTCCACAGATCTTTTCACAAGAGCATTCACTGGAATATGTCTTACCACACTGTCCTTCCGCAGAACTTTTCACAAGAGCATTCACTGGTATCTGTTACCACACTGTCCTTCCACAGAACTTTTCACAAGAGCATTCACTGGTATCTGTGTTACCACACTGTCCTTCCACAGATCTTTTCACAAGAGCATTCACTGGTATCTGTTACCACACTGTCCTTCCACAGATCTTTTCACAAGAGCATTCACTGGTATCTGTGTTACCACACTGTCCTTCCACAGATCTTTTCACAAGAGCATTCACTGGTATCTGTTACCACACTGTCCTTCCACAGAACTTTTCACAAGAGCATTCACTGGTATCTGTTACCACACTGTCCTTCCACAGATCTTTTCACAAGAGCATTCACTGGAATATGTCTTACCACACAGTCCTTCCGCAGAACTTTTCACAAGAGCATTAACTGGTATCTGTTACCACACTGTCCTTCCACAGATCTTTTCACAAGAGCATTCACTGGTATCTGTTACCACACTGTCCTTCCACAGATCTTTTCACAAGAGCATTCACTGGAATATGTCTTACCACACTGTCCTTCCACAGAACTTTTCACAAGAGCATTCACTGGTATCTGTTACCACACTGTCCTTCCACAGATCTTTTCACAAGAGCATTCACTGGAATATGTCTTACCACACTGTCCTTCCACAGAACTTTTCACAAGAGCATTCACTGGTATCTGTTACCACACTGTCCTTCCACAGATCTTTTCACAAGAGCATTCACTGGAATATGTCTTACCACACTGTCTTTCCACAGAACTTTTCACAAGAGCATTACTGGTATCTGTTACCACACTGTCCTTCCACAGATCTTTTCACAAGAGCATTCACTGGTATCTGTTACCACACTGTCTTTCCACAGATCTTTACACAAGAGCATTCACTGGTATCTGTTACCACACTGTCCTTCCACAGATCTTTTCACAAGAGCATTCACTGGTATCTGTTACCACACAGTCCTTCCACAGATCTTTTCACAAGAGCATTCACTGGAGTATGTGTTACCACACTGTCCTACCACAGATCTTTTCACAAGAGCATTCACTGGTATCTGTTACCACACTGTCCTTCCACAGAACTTTTCACAAGAGCATTACTGGTATCTGTTACCACACTGTCCTTCCACAGATCTTTTCACAAGAGCATTCACTGGTATCTGTTACCACACTGTCTTTCCACAGATCTTTACACAAGAGCATTCACTGGTATCTGTTACCACACTGTCCTTCCACAGATCTTTTCACAAGAGCATTCACTGGTATCTGTTACCACACAGTCCTTCCACAGATCTTTTCACAAGAGCATTCACTGGTATCTGTTACCACACTGTCCTTCCACAGATCTTTACACAAGAGCATTCACTGGAATATGTGTTACCACACTGTCCTTCCACAGATCTTTTCACAAGAGCATTCACTGGTATCTGTTACCACACTGTCCTTCCACAGATCTTTTCACAAGAGCATTTCTACAGGGCTTTTCACAAGAGCATTCACTTAAATCTGTGTTACCACACAGTCCTTCCTCAGAGATTTTCACAAGAGTGTTCACTTGAATCTGTGTTGCAGCACAGTCCTTTCACAGAGCTTTTCACAAGAGCACACACTTAAATCTGTGTTGCCGTACAGTCCTTCCACAGAGCTTTTCACAAGAGCATTCAATTTAATCTGTGTTACCGCACAGTCCCTCTACAGGGCTTTTCACAAGAGCATTCACTTAAATCTGTGTTACCGCACAGTCCTTCCACAGATCTTTTCACAAGAGCATTCACTTGAATCTATGTTACCGCAAATTTCTTTCACAGAGCTTTTCACAAGAGCATTCGCTAGAATCTGTGTTACCGCACAGTCCTTCCACAGACCTTTGCACTAGAGCATTCACTTGAATCTGTGTTACCGCACAGCCCTTCCACAGATCTTTTCACAAGAGCATTCACTTGAATCTATGTTACTGCAAATTTCTTTCACAGAGCTTTTCACAAGAGCATTCGCTAGAATCTGTGTTACCACAAAGGCATTCATCAGAGCTGTTCACAAGAGTGTTCACTTGAATCTGTGTTATCGCACAGTCCTTCCATAGAGCTTTTCACAAGAGCATTTCTACAGAGCTTTTCACAAGAGCATTCGCTAGAATCTAAGTTATACCCTTATTCCACACAGTCCCCGAATCGCCACGAATTGGTTTTTTCCTTATTCGAGGGGATTCGTGAGGTTTCATTAATTTTTTTTTCTTCAATCGTGATGTTCTACGAGTCAGTCCCAATTCAGATACAATGTCGTTACGAATATTCGGGGGAATCGGCTCAATTCGGCTGGAATCGCGCAAGAATTCATTACGATTAGCAAAATAACATTAGAATATGCTGCACGAAAGTTAAGGAATCAATTACGAATCAGTTAAGAATATGTCGAATGCAGCACGAATTGGGCACGTATTAACAGAAATCCGCGCCGATTCGCCACGATTCGCGGGATTTTCTCTTATGATAGTTATAAAAAAGGCCAATACATGTTCAAGAGCATCAGTTCCAAAATGAATGTTCCTCGTAAAACAGCAGTAGAATTGATCCTGCAACTTGAGTGTTGAAAACGGCTTCTTATATAGCTAGAAGAATACAACTGCGTTAAAGTCGAGAGGCCCCTGAGTCGGACTCTTTGACTTGGAAAAATATGGCAGTTCGCCATTGGCAAAATCAACAGCCAGGAGCTACTGACTGATCCTGATTGTGCTCCAGAATCTGCCAAATCTGTTTCAACTTCTAGGACTGCTCACATGCGCGTGACGGGGTAATTAATCTTGGGAAAATCCTTCTACTATCTCTTCCTTGATTTTATTGCTTGGCTAGATCTCCCGATTCCCCACGAATAAGCTAAGAGTAGCTAAGAATGCCCCAAAACGCCTCTGAATCGATTACGATTAAGTTACGATGTCCAAGAATCACGCACGATTTTTCGAATCGGGGAATTCGTGGCCAAAGTTTTGAACAGTTCAAAACTTTTGAGCCGAATTCCCGATAGACCTACTGAATTGCAAGAACTCGCTACGGACTGTGCGAATCAGTTAAGATCTTCACGAACTGAGTACGATACAGCCACGAATCCAAATATTTATCAATTTGTGTCAATTCGTGTGATTCGGGGCCTGTGTGGAATAGGGGTATTACCGCAAAGGCATTCCACAGAACTGTTTAAAAGAGTTATCACTTGAAATTGTGTTACAGCACAGTCCTTCCACAGGGCTTTTCACAAGAACATTCACTTGAATCAGTGTTACCGCAAAGTCCTTCCTCAGAACTTTTCAACAGAGTATTTACTTGAATCTGTGTTACCGCACAATCCTTCCACAGAGCTTTCCACAAGAGCGTTCACTTCACATACGTGTTTGGTGGAAAGATGAAGCTTCATGATAAAGTCCGCTTCAGACTCGCTAAATAAGTGTGGGTTGGGACATGCTAATCAAAGGGGTCTTATTAGAACGGGGTGCCATAGTATTCCATCATTAAAAATCTGGAAAAGGATTTTAAAAAAAAGGGGTGGGGGTTGGGGGATAAAATAAAAAGAGCATAGCCATCGCTACTCGTATGTTTAAATATGAGTGAAGATCCAGATCAAGACTTTAGACCTCTAGTCCCACTGGCAGCAGCATGGCATTTAAAAGAGGCTTTTGCGCATATGCGATAGCCTGGACAGCATGTGCTGTCTCAAACCTCCTTATCACATGGGTGAAAGTTTTCAGGATTATTATTTTTTTGGAAAGTCAGCCTCAAAATCCTGAATTAGTTAGATTATAATAGCTTTTCTGATTTATTTACAATTTATCTTTTGACACTTGAAAATTTTGATATAGGCTTTATGCTAGTTTTAAGACTTGAATTTCAATAGTACAGGATTTTGAAAATTTTGACTCACCAGATCAGCGGATCTGCACTACCTTTTGTAATAGACCTATTTATGAAACGAATTAAAACAATGTCTTATTGAAACAAATTATTTCCAAATTGATGCAATACAGCCACTTGAGACTCAAGGACAGAAAAAACAATTGTGAAATAGCCTTTTCCTGCATGCATTAAAATTTTTGACCCTTAAAGCGCCAATCACGACTGCAAAATACGACAATTCTTGCGACACATTTCCTAATTTTCGTAAGAAATAAGGTATGATATGAGAAACAATTCTCATTAAATATGCCTTATTTGATAATTTTGAAAAAGCGGCAAAATTTTAAATTGTCGTCTGCTGCAAATTATAGGTGGCGCTTAATTGGTTTAAGTGTTAAGTTGAAGTACGCAAACTTTTTATCAGATGCTTGCATGCACAAAGGCACACGATTGCTTTATATATGTGTTTAAATATTATAAATAGGCCTACATGTTCTTTAACGGCCATCAGGTACAGTTCCGACCAATAGCTTCAAAATTGCAGTTTATAACATATATGTTTGCTAATTGAATGGGGTTCAGACTTGTTAAACCCCTGATACCGGTTTTCCTTGGCGCGAGTAATGTTTAGTATGCTTAAGCATGTTAAGTGGATGCCCCGGTCGCTGTTTCTGCTCCAACTTTCATTGGTTTATCCATTCTCATAAACACTTTTGTACCAATGAAATTTATCGAAGTTGCTAAGTTCAAAAAGAGAGGCTGGACCAACTTTAAATTTTGCAACATTTAGATTCTGCCACGCCATGTAATGGGAAATTCTGCCTTTGTGGAACACAATCCTCAGAGATACAATAAGACAAAATTCGGACCAGCCAGCTCAAATACAGAGACCAGCCAAAACCCAGAAACCTTAATATTGTGAGCATAGCTCGTATGCGTTGAAATAAGCGAACAAGGGCGCAGTTCAAACTGCGCAGATGTGCAATCTGACCTGCACCCTTTTAGTTCACTATCTGTACGTAGGCGAACAGATCCAGGGTTATCCCACCTACCACTACTTTTTTTTCTCTAGCCAGGTCTCGGGGTTATGTGAAAAAATAATGTAACTTTCCAATGGTATTTTCAAAAAAATACAGTATAATATCTTTGTATTCCCATAATCTTTCGCATTCATCTGAAAAAGAGAATAAGACTTCACTTGCGAAATTATTTTGAAATAGTTTGGCCTCCCAAAACTCCCCAATCGCGACATCAAAAACTGAGAAAAGGAAGAAATGGAATCTGAGACAGCATTCAGGGCCAATGAGAGAGGTTTCGGGGCTAATGAGACAGGATTCATGGCTAATGAGACAGGATTCAGTGGTAATGAGACAGGATTCAGGGCTAATAGTGAAGATCTGAAATATTCGGTGGTCAACGTTGATAAAAGAACGTCAACGCGGTCCTGTTTTTCAGAGAACTGCCTCAGAGGCATTGCACTTACGTTTTTAGTCATCAGTGTGTCTTTCTCGACAACAATTTTTACTTTTAAATACGTCTCAGCTGATGGTTTGATCGATTCCTCTGTTGATGCTTCTGTATACGAGCCATCCCAATACTCGGTAAGTAAGGCGGGTAAACGTTAGTGTATTTACAACCACGCAAGTACCAAAGCATTTCATGTCAATGAACCCTCTCAAGATAAGCTGCCAAGAGCATAACAATTTAATCAATTGTATAACAAACTACATGAAATCGTGTTCATCGTGCTAATTTCCACGAAACAATAAAAATAATTGAGGAATTCGTGAAAAAAGTTTTATGTTGTAAAATATGCAATCCATTAAACATGTGTTGCTGGTGCTGGTTGAAATTGCCTCTTTCTACTCGGGTATCAAAGGAATTTCCAATTTCCAAGATGGACGACACATTTTCTAAACAATATACAGCAACCTTTGAGATCTATGGCTCAGTACTTCGTTATGTTTTTCTACGATAAAATGACTTATCTACATCGTTTTGGCAGAGTCTGCTAAAGTCCTTGAATATATACCAATGGAATGTTTTCGCATGTTGACTGCACGTGCTCCCTCAAGTTATTCAATATCCTAATGGTGTGAATGTTCCGTGTTACTGAATTCTTGAGAACAAGCCAGATACTTTCTATAGGATTTAAATCCGGACTCTGAGCTGGCCACGGAAACCGGGGAATGTTATTTTTTCTCACTCGGGACCTATGCCAATGGGCATTGTCATCCATATCAGTCATATATTTAGTAACTACTGGCCACAGACAAATATTAAGGCTATCAATATATTTCCTACTGTTCAAATTTTCTTCTACAAACTTTAGAATTCTCATTCCATATTAGTTCATTATGCCCCACACCATCAACTTTAAAGTCCTGCCAGGTCCATCACTTTAGCCCAAACAAATACCATGTCACTTTTCCTCCAGCTTTCTTTCCATCAGGTTAGACAATTAGTGCCATTCCATCACTAAAAATGAGCCAGCGCATGAGATTTCCAACAATGTTGCATTTTGACATGTGTAGACTCAGATGAGCCTGTGTAGCCTCCTTTTAAGCTTAGACACTCCAAATGGTTTTCAGTCAGTAGCTTAACAATCATAGAATACTCAAGCGACTAGCAAAGGCTCTGATCAGACTGCGCGTATGCGCAGGCTGATCTGAGAATTTGCTGGTCGCACATACCACATTGTTGGAAATCTCATGAACTGGCTCAAATGATATTTTCCCACTGTCTATTCAATGTCTGAGGCGATCTTTCGCACACCACCCACAACGTCATTTCTTGTTGTACTCCCTAACCCCCAGTGTCTTAAGCAATTCCTCTCCTAGAATTGCCCAGCTCGTGTAATTTTCTCCGAATTGTCCTTCTAGACACAGCCCTGTGAGGCCTTTCATGCAAACCAAATATCTATGTGTCTTAATCCACATCTGAATTAAGGGTGAGGTTGGCGCCGTTAAACTAATTAAGCCCTCCAGTAAAACATTTTGCTGACCGTTCCAAGGCGGTACTTCTTTTGTGGATCTTTTATGTTTTTTTCTGTCTTGTTTTTGCTATGCCTTTGTGCGCATCTGTTTATATGTGTTTTGTGGTCACCTGCTGGGAAAGGGCTGACCTCTTGGCTCTCGTTTGTGGTGTCTACTGTGAGTTTGTCACTTTCCCATTGGTATCCTGGGTCAGTTGTGATACTTGATTGTATCGATTCCTGATCTTTGAAACCCTTACTTATTTTCATTCAATATTGATATAATTTAATTGCTAGCATTTCAAAACTTATAACTTGAACAAATCACATTGTCTCATTGTTTGTTTATTTATGAAACGTAGCAATTGTTGGCATTTTAGAATTTTTGACAAGTACTAATTTAATAATTGTATGGATTGAGCATGAAAAAACCAAGAGAAAACTGGTTGCTTTGCTTAAAATGTCGCCCTGCTGTCCTGGGACTGTTAGTATTATGTGGTTTTCCACGCGGTGCCGTGGATTGGTGGTATTTCCTGGTCATACGTATTGTTTTCTTTTTTTATAACCTCGGGTCCAGTGCCTAGATATGACGATGAATCTAAAGTGTATATCATCAAAGATGGGTCTAATAAGTATAGTCAGCATATGCTGATTGGTGGTACTTAAAGTTTTATTATTATTATTATTATTATTATTATTATTATTATTATTATTATTATTATTATTATTATTATTATTATATGGCATATTTACATTGACCTGAAAGGTTATATTTCGCACAGTACATCGAACCTACTTTTTTCGCCAACCCGTTGTAGTTTCTAACCATCAATAGCTTAATTGACTTTTGATTTTGAAGAGTCGCATAATGTCGTCGGGGCTTCATACTCTCTCTAAGTTATTCTCTAAACTGTTTTGCATTTTTCAGTATCTGTATTTTGATTTTAGACAGTTCTTTCTAGTATATTTTCTGCAGTTTATACCCATCTGGCATGAACAATATGTTACGTTTGTTTTGCCTATTTCTGAGTGGCCGCTGAAGATAGGTTTCACTGAAAATTAAAAAAAATTCTAGGATCTTTATCTTCAAAAACCCATGAACTAGTTTACATAGTTGTTTCAAGTCGTAGCGTATATATAAATTGAGCCGCGACATGAGATTTCCAACACTGTGGTATGTGCGACCAGCAAAGCCTCAGATCAGCCTGCGCATACACGCAGTCTGATCAGAGCCTTTGCTAGTCGCTTGAACATTCTATGAGTGTTAAGCTACTGATTGAACATCATTTGGCGCTCCTAAGCTTAAACGGAGGCTGCATCTACACTTGTCAAAATGCCACATTGTTGGACATCACAATCATAATGTCATGTTGGAAGATTTAATATCACCAGTCGTTCGCTATAGCTGGGTCGTAAATAGACGAAAATATACCCCAATTTTAGAAGAAAATAAAACAATATATGCTTGACTTTTTTGCTCAGTCATTATTATTATTAAAGTATGACAAAAATCACACATTATCAAGTTCAGCTAAATTAAAAAATAACAAAATTTTATTTATTTTACAAATCTAGTGGTTTACAGATTTTGATTTTCACAGCAACGTTGCGTACATGGTGACAAAACATTATTTTTTTTTTCGCCAGAAACGAGATTTCAAAGTAATCTTAATGTGATTTGATAAGTTGATTCTGACAAGCGAGCTCTTGTATTATTGAATTTTTTAAACTCGTTGTAGGCAACTCTCGCATTTTATCATTTAAACTCAACTCATTTAATAAATTCATTAAAACATGAGCACTCATGTAAGATCCTCTATTTCTTACCAATTTCGAAATGCAATTGTAATGACTAATGCAATTGTAATATAATTGGTTTAAACCATTTGAACTGTGGTACAGCAATTCATACTATTTACATGGGTGGCAAGCCAAGAATTAGCATGCAGTGTAATAGATCATATCGTTCAGAATGCACATTTACAAATGGAAACTCATTTAGATATGCCAATCAACTCGCCACAAAAGGGCCATTAGTCCCTTTCCATGGCTTTTTACTTATTGAAATTTTACCCTTTAGTTTATTTCTGTTCTCTAATTCATTTATTATTAATATATTATTATTTTTATATCAATTATTATTATTATTATTATTATTATTATTATTATTATTATTATTATTATTAACAGGAGGCGGAGAGGCAAATTCAAAAGAAACCAACATTTAGACCGCAAGTTGGGGCCCAGATGTCAATTAACCAAACACTTTTAAGCAGTAAGTAAAATCAGTCATTTTTCTAACTAAGTTCTGCTGTGCATTATACTTCCAACTTAAAAAGTGGATATTGCTTCGTCGTCTGTCTATCCATTTATATGTTCTTTCGTTCGTTTGTTTGTTTGTTAGTCGCGTTAAATATTTTTTTATATGAAATAATCATGAAAGTTAAAATATGGCCTCTGAAATGTGCGTGTTGTTTGTTGTTGTTGTTTGCTTGTTGTTGTTGTTGTTGTGGTAAGCTTTGGTATTTTCATCACAATTGATACCAGAAAGATATTTGGTACGTTCATAACATAATGCACTAGAACACTGATCTTGAGCTTTGATAATTTCATAACAATCCATATCAGAAAGTATTTTAACTCTGTCCTTTATATTTAGAACCTTTTTAACATGATATATACGAATGCTTGTATTTTCATAATAGTCAGGGAAAAATCCAAAAAAGTGAACAAGCACAGGGATTTTGTGAAGAAAATGGTTTGACACCTTGATAAGCGGAAATAAGTATGCTGAACCCAAAAACTAATGTTGGCAAGCTGAGAAATGACGCCTTAATGACCTAATTTGCATATTTTCAAAATGGCCACCAAAAATCATGGAATTGATATATTAATGAAATATTTTTATTTTTTGACAATGTTTTTCACCCAAAATCATTAGTATTATGTCCTAAGGTGGTTTTACTTTTAGAGTACATGGTTTTGACCGCATTTTACATAAATAGTCCAGGCTTTTACCGTATTCATTGTAATAAATGTCTCTTTAGTCTATAGAACTATATATAAACTTGCCTTATTCAGTATCCTGCTATTTAAATTCAAGTATTATTCATGGTACGATTTTGGACTGTTTAAATGCCTTTTAAGTAATAAATGAGAAAGAAACTTGATAATCAACAAGTTGAAGTTGTTTTGTTTTTAAATAAATATGTTATAATGTCCATACCAAAATACATGGTACATTTTTTTATCTATACTAAAGGACTTTGAAAACGCATCACCCAGATTAAATCCTTTATTTCACAAACCCTGAGAATGTCAGCGAGATAATTATTATTGCATATCATAGTCTGACCATCTGGTAGTGTGTCCTAGAAATTTCATGGTTGTAAATTTGCTTTAAAGTATTGAAAAAGTATCCGTTTTAAGACAGGGATGGTCGATTTTTAAGGACGCAAATTCAGCTGCAATTTAACACGCGTTAGTTTTGATTCCTGACTCAACGAATTTGTGTCCTTTGCTTCTTTCACGATTGCACATTTATCATTGAAGGATCAGAAATGAATTGACAGTTTGGTATGCTCAAAACTACACCCCTTTAAAATTACCGGCATGCCCCACCCACCCTGTTTACTATAGTCTAGTAATAAAATTCAACGTCTCGGGCCTATCAAAGTTTCGATTTCTTACGTCCGGTTTTATTGGGAGAGGCTAAGGGCATACACAAATGACAGATTATTCATGAATTACGTTTGTATCACGTGTCTTTTGTATTGTGCAAGTGACATTAACGTAAATTTTTAAGACGTTCTCGATCACATGACAGCAAATCTCCTACAACGATTTACATCAAAACGTCTTCCCCACATGCTTGTCAGTGTATGTAATCAATATCAGTAATGAAAACGTGCATAAAGGTAACTAATGGAGATGTTTTAAAAAGGAGCTATAAATTGATGTTCAAATTTGACGTTTATTTTCGAAATTTTGAAAGTATCAATTACTTTTAATTAGAAAAAGTCTATACACTCTTTTGGTAACATGGCATCATATACGCCATAGTTTAAACATAAAAATAATCAAAAAGCTTCATTTATTTGTGCAAAAAGGTGCTGGATGCTGTATGTACCCATGTGACGTCATCAGCAGCGTCGCGTGATAGTGCAGTCAAATTAATGACTGATTCCTACCAATTCTTGGTGGCTCATTAAAACATGCGAGTAACTTTTCAATCGTATATACGGTTAACAAGAAAAGTGCAAAAATAGGGTGATGCGTTTTCAAAGTCCTCTAGTATATAAAAAGTAACAGCATGCACATTCCTTGGTAGCCTAGGGTCTAATTAGACCAAACTTGTACCATCAGAAAAATTCTAATAAGTGTCAAATTGTTTTGTGCGACCACTTAAATGGAGAAAAATACTTAAATGTTTATACTGATCGAGGACTTATTTTTTGCTATAGTCAACAATGTACGATTTGGTTTCATTATTTACAGAAAGCCCACCAAAACTCATGTGGTCACACCAAAGTTCGGACGACTATTTAGATGGTATACAACATGTCACCCATTACTATGGTAACCATTCCTTCGACTGTCTGGAAATTCCTAGTTCTGGTCGTTATTTAGTAGCCATCCAAGTGACATACCGATTCTCTATCTCGTATCCTTCCACCGCTGTCAGGACTTATTTTACACTGACAAGATTCAGAAGAGACGCCGCACACCTTGTCGCCAAGAGTGAATACCCAGTTCAGGCTCCAAGACTTCGCAGCAGCGCCACTGTACGGAAGTCTGTGACAATGGTTCGTAGTATTGCGTTGAACATTGGAGACAGACTTTCTGTCACTGTGTCACATCCTGCATTAATCTATGCAAGCAAAATTGACAACTTTTTCGGGATTATTCAATTAAGATAAGACTAAACTATTAAGAAAATAAGTGTAACTTTGCACCGAATTGGTACCGGCTGAACTGCCACTGACTTTGATGTAACCTTTCAACAGCTTATAAAGCTATGCTCTTTTCTTGTGTATTGATCTGGGGAATACTTACAACAATAACGGGTAGAAATATTAAAATGTTAATCGCTGTAGAAATGTCATCAGGGTTGTTTTAGTAGAAAAACAAGTGTTAATTTACACAAAAGGGGTAGAAGCTAAGCTGCCACATCTTTTGGTGTTAACTTACACTTATTGTTTATAGTGTAGTGTTTGACATTACGCATGCACAAAAATCCAATACCTTATTACTGTCATGCTAACCAAGAGTGACAGTGACGTAAAATTTTACAATTATTAGATAAAACATTAACTTGTTCACTCCACTTGAGCTAACGCGAATCGACAGATCACATGGGTACTAATACACAAATGATCTATCGATTCTAAGTCTTTGATAACTTTGTAATCAAAACATGACGTCACTGTCACTCTTGGCTGGCAGGACAGTTAACCTAATAAGCACAATATATTTTAAAGGCTCAGCCGTTGTTTATAATAAATGCACTTTTGATTTCCAGTCAAGTGTAAGTATCCTGCCAGCCAAGAGTGACATTGACATCGTGTTTTGTTTACAATTGTTAAGTAAAACATTAACTTGTACACCCCACTTGCACTAACGCGAATAGATAGATCTATCGTGTTTTAATCAAATCCGCAGGATAGGACTAATACACAAGTGATATATCGATCATAAGTCCCTGATAACTTTGTAAACAAAACATGACGTCACTGTCACTCTTGGCTGGCAGGACAGCAGTAGCATTATTTTCATGGATTCATCATGTGGATGAAAACAGCGTGAGTCCTGATCAGCTTCATCTGATAAATGAATGAAGACTTATTTAAAGCATTTTCTACGGGAAACATATAATAATTGTTAATTAAATTGCATAAGTTTCTCTTTTAAATTTGTCTGAAAAGTTGCATGTAATTATATAAGTAGGATGTGAATTCCAGTATTTTGGTGCTAAAACTGAGAATAATTTATCGTATAAATTGGTACCTTGGAACCGCTAATGTGCCGTCGACCGATGATGTGAGTGTTCGATCATGAACCTGAGAATTTGGTGCCAACATATAGGGGTAACACCGTTTAGAACTTTATACGTTAGAGTTGCTTTGTTATACGAGGGCTGTTCAAATATGAATGCAAGTAGCAACATAATTTCTTCACATACTATTATATGCTACGACAAAATGTCATACCCTGAATCTTGAAAGAACTTTTTGTCGCCTTTCAAATGGTACCAAACATAAAGAAACACTAACTATATGTCTCGAGTTACAGACGCTTATATAAAAGCCCTTCCTGTATACTGAAGTTTTTCTGAAGCAAATTGCCATACACGTTTTGGTACAATGGCGGATATAGTGTCATACCTTTGTAAGTTTGAGACAAAATGGCACCAAATTTTAGGTGCAAGTTTAAGGTACATTGACAAAGCTGCTTGCAGGAAAAAATTTATATATTCCTGTTTCAATCTCGAGTAAACAGGCACGTTTGTGACGTCATTATTTTATGATAAACGTCATTTTGAGTTATCTACTGGTGATGCAACAATGAACATCACTGTGTCTTTTTCTTTGCATTTTGCTTAAAACATGCTTAATATGTCATAGGGAAGTTTTCAAAATGCTCCGTCCTCTATTTACAGAGTAATCACATTTTATATCATTTTTCAAGCATTTTCTGCGTCTTAATGACGCGTTTACATAATTTAAAATATGTTCAATCTGTTATAATCCTCAAGACCAGGTGAGTAATTGTATTGTAAATAATGTCTATTTTGGTAAAACTTAAAGTTAACGTTTAAATTTAGATTAAAACCGCAATGTTTTGGCAACAAAAATTAAGTATAAGTTCTATAACCCTTTCACTTAAGGCAGTTTTGACTTAATAAAAATGATTTTCAGCGTTTAAAAATTACCCACTATCCTTCAATGATTTGTAGCAACAACTCAGTATGAGCGATCAACATATTGGCTTTGAGATAAAAACTAGTTTAAATGTTGCTTCGTGCATTTTGTTAGAGAAAAGTTTGACTGAAACTGAAAGGTGGTGTTTTGTTTATCATTTATTTGCAAACATAAGGAGACTTTAGTGAAAACGATTCGATGTAATTTAGCAAAAACGTTTCGTATGTTCGCAAATTTCACAGAATCATTATATTAGTATATGGGGATACCTCCTTAAAATTTCAAGAAATTTCACCAATTTATCGAAGAATTATACGCTCGTCTATATCACAGGTATGTTCGAAGCGTTGTGTTTATTAGTATACTAAAGTGACACTCATCCAAAGGGCTATAACTCGATAAGTATACTGTATTTTTCTTTAGGTCTGGTGCCAGTTTAAAGGTGACATACAGTGAGCCACTTTCGTTACGCACCAATTTTTCAGGGCCCACAGTTTTTGACAAAAATGCTGATATTGAACATTCTCTATGATAATTTACTTATTGACATTTTATCTGTTTGATGACATCGAAAAAATATCGGAATCACTCATGCGAATCATTCTGCTACGCCAAAGGCAATTTTGACAGAACCGCATGTGCAACCTGAACGTCTATATTTTTAGTTGCGTTTTTGTGCGAGGCATTATCCATGGTGATCGTTGCGATAGAAAAACACCCAAAACAGTTACTTTATTCAAGTTAAACTCCTTTTTTCAGTCGTTGAATTTAGCAACACCGTTATATTTTGAAGAAATGCTCGTTTTGACGTCATATTAACGTCAGTTTCAATAATCAAACAGGGTTTTCTTCGTAAATTATTTTGTTATGAGTCACTTGTTGACATAGAACTATCCAAACACTAAAACATCTTATCTTTGACCTGTCGTATAGCCTTGGTAGTAGTGACGTTATCACTAACGTCAATTCATTGACGCCATAAATCCATTATTTTTTACGAAAATAAACGACGGATACATGGTTGTTTAAAAAGAAATTATAAAAGAAGTGTTTTGATAACTAGTTCACTCAGAATCATACGAAATTTTAACAAACTTTAAAAAAGTACTAAAACCAATTTTTTTTTCAAACCTTGACCAGCTGGAAACCAAAATAGTAAAACGTTTAAAAATGACGAAGTTAACAAACACATTCCAGTCTTAGATATTGCCAAGAATAAAAATGCTCTTATCTCTGGTATAGCAGGAATTCGACCCTGAAAAAAGTGCAATGTGATCTGGGTTTCATTCGAACAAATGCGGTGTGAAATGGTGTTTTGAGGGTATTCAAGATCCATTGTCTGATTCGTTTCTCATCTGATTTCAATGAAATTTCAATGGCTCATGCAAGTATAGATGCGCTTTACGCTGATAGTCTCAGAATAAAAATCCGAGTAATTTTACATTTTATAAGTTGTGCGTAACTAAAGTGGTTCACTGTATAATCCTTTATATACTGAACAAAAGTGAAAACGCTACACCTGAATTGTTTGCCATCTATATACAAAATTATGCAAATCAATAATGCAATGGAAAGTGTATCTGTATGTTCAAATATTGGGTAATGTATAACAGTAAAAGTTTTACGGATGTTGTCACGAGGAAAAACATGAAAGCCATTTAAATGTGACAGGGGTCCATTTTTTCAGGTTGCCAATTTGAACGGAAATCTAACACAATTTAGGCCCTCAAAAATCCACTACCTACGAGATCCGACTGCACGAAATGGTAGTCTAGACATGTGACAACCAGAATTGTGAAGGACTTATCTCAAATGTGTTTTGATCGTTTAGAAAAGCAATCTTAAAAAGCGGATTTTCACTCAAATTGCCAAGTTTAAAAATTTAACACTGAAATCTCCATAGGAAAATCAATGTGTTGTTGCATCTTAGTATGAGGACATTACTAGTCGAGAAATAGTAGAAATAATGTGCTGAGAGGTCTTATTGATTTGGCAAAAGAAAATTTTCGAAATTCATGATAAATCGGAGATTACCAGACATTTAATATTCCCTATTTGTTTTTGTCAAAGAGAGATAATTTTTAATATTTTACAAATTCGCTAAATTCGAAATTGATTTCTTAGCTTGTATCAAGTGATTAAGCAGTTTTCTTGTGTCTTTTTGCAACACAATTAAGACTAATTTTGATAAGCATAACAATTTCAATTTGTGCATGCGCAATAGCAAATTTCAGTGAATAAAGCTTTAAACACTTAAAGGAGCATAACTCATACATCAAACAAGACAAATTGGTGGAGTTTCAACGAATCGTTTGCTGGATGTCTGGGCAACATTCTTAAGCTTCAGTTAATACTTTTCGCCTAATACTTTCACATATAATATAGGTAATTGTAGTGTAGCGTTTTCACTTTTGTTCAGTATAGAAACGTTTACCATTTTGTCGTAGCATATATTTACGACAGTTATGAAGCGACTTGCATTCATATTTGAACAGCCCTCGTGAAGGAAGCTCTTCTTTATTGGCATCCACTTGAGAAAATCGAATATAGAACAGAACAGAACATATCTTTATTGACATAAAACTCAGGCCACTCACAGGTAGCGTAAGAGCATAAGGTACGAAGCATAAATTATACATAATATACTTAGAATACATGAGTACAAAGAGCATGCAAAGGGTAAAAAATGTTTGTTTGTTTGATTTGATTCTTTACGTCCTATCAACAATCTTTCAGATAAACAGGGACGGATCTTCCTGGGTTGAACCAGTACTAAGCTAGGATAAATGTGTCTTGCTCAAGGACGACAACGCAGTGACGCCGGTGAGGCTCGAACCCACGGCCCCTAGGTCTCGAGTCAAGCACTCTACCACTGAGCCACTGCGCTCCCAAAGGTAAAAAATGAAATATGAGCAAAATCAACCCTAATTGCACGCCGGTAGGTCGGACCTCAAGCTCTATGATGGTTCCGACTAAGATTTATCTATTGATGAGATGGTAGGGGCCTGATGCTTTGGCTGTTGGGTTTACCTTTTGGATTTCTTTTGCTCCGGTATTCAGTTTTATTTACTGCTGAGTCCTAATCTTTGCTTTATCTCCTTTTTATATCTTGATTTATATGTTCTCATGGTTCTGGGAGATGAAGCATTGATAAGGTAGGGGTCTTTCATGCAAGCCAAACTATGTGTCTTTATCGACATCTGAATTAAGGGTGAAGTTGGCGCCGAGAAACCAGTTAAAGCCCTCTAGTAAAATATTTTACTGATCATTCCAACGCGGTACTTCGTTTGTGGATCTTTTATGATTTTTCTGTCTTCTGTTTGTTATGCCTTTGTGCACGTCTGTCTATCTATGCCTAGGGGTAACCTGCTGGGAAAAGGCTGACCTCTTGGCTCTCGTTTGTGGTGTCTAACTGTGAGTTTGTCACTTTCTCATTGGTATCCTTGGTCAGGTGTGGTACTTGATTGTGTCGACTCCTGATCTTTGCACCCTTACTTACTTTCTACAACTAACAATAGGCAACACAATCAACTGTTGTTGCTTCATTAAGAAACAAAATAAGGCTTCACATATCATCTGAATTGTCTATAATCAGGGAATTCCCAATAAATATTTAGCCATGATATAGTAAGATGTATATCGTCATAATGATTGAGTCTTTTAGGGTTTGGCTGCACTTGAATTTTTTTCATTATAATTTCTACAAACTTGATAGCATACAAGCGTCCTGGTATTTGCTGAAGAAAATAGTTCTTTGAATTCTATAATGTTTGGACTTTTGTAAAAAATATGAACTTAAAAATTTCTTTCTGTCAGATATAAAGTGATCACAAACAAGAAAATAGTGAACTTCGTCACAGATATCATTTTGCTACATAATGTGCATTTTCTGTCTTCTAAGGGTGTGTTATCCCAGCGACCAGTTTCAACATGAAGCCGATGATTACTAAATCTAAACTTTAACAATAAAGAATAGTGTTTCCTATTTAATTTGACTAGGTAATTTTCAAAATATAAATCTTGCTTGAAAAGATTATAATTCTTTCCTTTGGAGGATGAAGTTATATACTTTATCATGCCACTCCTGAAAATAAAGGTCTGATAGAGTTTGAGAGATTTGATTTATTGATTGATTTTTGGGTTTTCAATGTCTTACTTGTTTAAAAGATCAGGACACCCAACAGATATTAGAATTTGTTTAATACAATGGATCCATTTGTGTTGATAGATGCCACCATCATATTCTCTTAGGAGAAGCAATTACAACCATTTTGATAGCTTTGTTTGTTTACCATTCACAATATTCATCAAAAACAAACCATATGGGTTTTGATTCTAATGTCTACTGCCTTGCAACCTAGTTATGCATGTAGCAAATATCTTTGAATTGGCAATGTACCCGAGGAACTCCGTTTGAAGCTTCTCTATGATATAAGTATTTTCAAACGCCCAGATCTCACATCCATATAGTGGTAAAATAGTGTGTTCAAAAAGCTGTAATTGTATATCAATTGGGAGATTTAAGTTTCTAATTCTATAGCCTTTTTGGCTTTATCATAATTATATATCTTTTGTTTGAGTAGAGAAGTCCCGGGGGAGAATTCTGCATTTAATATTATGCTGGCTGTCCGTTGTTTTTTTTAAAAATTCAATACTCTTTCTAGGTTCCTCTCCATGTTATGGATCCGTAGTCAATATGTGGTTGTATATATCCCTGATAAAATTTCTTTTGGACTTTGATAGTTACATATGTTGACAGTTTCGATAGAAGTAATATTTTTGATGAACTCGCAGAGCAAAGTTGATCGATATTGCTTGTAAGAAATAATTGGTCATCAATATGAAAACCAAGTAATTTTTGTTGAGACACATGTTTAACATCGTGATTCACAATTATGAGGTTTAAAAGTGCCCATCTTGTAATTTATATCTGGTACCTAGAATCATATATGTTGTTTTGTCAAATTTTAAATGCATTTTATTTTGTTTGCACCACAGTTTTGCAGAATTAGCGTCTGATTGAAGATTCTCTTCAATGTTTTTAATACTTTACTATTTGTATGAATAGTAGCATCATAAGCAAATAAAATCAGAATAACAATTATTCAGGAATAGAGCCATATCGTTAATGAGTAATAGAAATCATATTGGACCTAACAAAGATCCCTGAGGAACGCCTGCATTAACTGTTATAAACTCAGAGACCTTTGCAGTTTGGGACTGCCTGCCTTCGTCCATTAGGATGGATTTAAACCATTGAAGTGACGAGTTACTAAATTAGTATACAGCGAGTTTTTCTATTAAAATATGTGAGCCACAACATCAAATGCTTTTATTTAGTGTAGGACATTATCCCCGACCCACCCCTGGACAACCCCCCCTGCCCAAATTTGTATACATAGACAAAATCCCCCATGAATTTTGCAACGCGGACATAATCCCCCCTATGAATTTTACAACGTGAACATAATCCCCCTATGAATTTTACAACATGGACATAAACCCTCCCCGACGAAATCCCCCCCCCCCACACACACACACAATCTGTACCTATTAAAGCTTCCAAAAATATTTCCTACAATTCATTAAAAAACTTCCAAGAACACTTTAAGAGTGCCAAATGGTTCAGACTCAGTTCAGGCTCAAAGTCTGTGTGTCCTGATATGGGTCCAAACTGTTTGCGCAGGTTATCAGGTGTAAAAAGTCACCACTTGGAGCCAAAGGGTTAATAAGATCTATTTAGAGTATTGCATAAAAATAGTAGCTCATTGTTAAAATTATAATAAAAAGACAGTGTTTTTCCAACAATTAATGGGAAAACACACAACAAAAACAGCCATTGTCCGATCAATAATCTATCAATTATCTATAAACTTTGATAACAATAAAGTATAAGTGTGCATGCCTAGTTTAAAACCCAATCATGGTTTATAGCTATGGTTTCCTCTTTAATTGCACGACGGTGGTTAAGGCCTCAGAATCTATGACGGCTCTGACGTAAAGCTTTAATCGGTGGGTTGGTGCCTGATGCTTATCTGTAGCTGGACCCACCGTGGCTCAACTTAAGGCTTTCTTTACCTCTGACTATCTGTGAGTCATGAGCCCTTTTTTTGTTTCATCATGGTGTGTTAATTTGATAAGAGTGTTTCTCCATATTGATACATTGCATTAGTTAGATGGCCTCCATGAGAGCTGAACATTTCTTGTACTTCAACAACAGCAGAATCTAGGGCGAAGATTTGGTACCAGTACAATGCATTTAAGCCCCCTGGTGGCTTAGGCTGCTGTCCATTCTAAGGCGGTGGTTATGTTGTTGTTGACTTTTTGTTTATTGTTACTCCCATTGTGGAAGTCTGTAATTGTTCTGTTTTGTTGTTTTATGTCCATTCTAGTATTGCAATCATCTTGATGGGGAAGAGAGAGCTGGTTGCTTTGCTTAATTTGTCTTCCTGGTGTCTCGTGATGGTTGAGTGGCTTTTCCTCGCGGTGCCATGAGGTTGTCTGCGGTTTGTGATTGTGGTATTTCCTGATCATACTCACTTACTATTTTTGAAATATTACTAAGAAAACTGTGACCATTAATTAGGCAAGCTAGAAAGTTGATAATGACCTATTAGCACTCAATCCGACCAGTAATTTCTTTTCAGCACATTCAAACATTAAGTAAAAAACAAAATAAAGATGCATTTATAGGAAATGCTGTTTTTGAAGGTCATCAAGTGTAAAACTTGAATAAGGTGTGGAGAGGGGATTTTATCCGGGAGGGGTTATGTCAACGCTGTAAAATTCATAGGGGGATCATGTCCACGTTGTAAAATTCATAGGGGGGATAATATTCACGTTGCAAAATTCAGAGAGAGGATTATGTCCACGTATACAAATTTGAGCAGGTGGGTGTCCGGGGGGATATTGTCCTACAAAATTTCCTTTATCAATACAATATCCATTGATCGATCAGTTTGACCATGCAGTCTGGCAGCTATGTTTTTTACAAAAGCCTGATTGATGTTCATGAATAAGCTTGTATTTAGTAAGATCATTAAATGCTTATTGACATGTCTTTCAAATAATTTTGATATCGTCGGTAGTATAGATACTAAAGTTCGATGGATCAGATTTATTTCCACCCTTAAAATTGGAAACACTTTAGCGCATTTCATTTCATTGATAAATTGCCCAGTGTGTATGGTTTTATTAATGAGAAATGCAATGATTGGACCTTGGCTATTTATTGCAAGTTTGAAAATTTTGGGCCCAAGTCCATCTAATCCAGTGGCTTTTGATGGATCCAAGGCTTTTATATATGACTGTACCTGCTTAGATGTCACAAATTGGATATTAAAGTAGACATCAGAGGAAATTTTGACATAAATTAGTAATGTTTACGTCATAGTCATTTGAGCTCTTTTTATTTTTTAGAGTCGTAGATACAGATTTAAAATACTCGTTTAATTTTGATGTTGCGGATTGAAAGCCATTAAAACATTCTCCTTCAATTTCTATTTTATCAGGTAGGTCATTTTTTTAAAAGATTTTGATCCATTGTTTACAACGCGAAAATGTTTCCATAGTGTTTTGGTATCTTTTTGCCTTTCAACAGACACTGTAAAATGCTTGCATTTTGCATCGCGAATCAAAGAGCTAACAGACGTTTATACTGTGACCACAATACTTCCCTACCGGTAAAGTTCCCCACAGGAAGGAAATAATCCCTATGGGAAAATACCTGTGGGCAAAAAAAATCTTATAATATACTTGAAACATTTTCAAATGTCTCTAACTGATTGAGAAAACCCAGTTTTGGTCTGAGGCATTAAAATGGATTTTTAAAAAATCCCACAGGGATTTTCAATGAAATAATCCATGGGGAAAAATCCCCGCGGAGAAATATCAAACGTTATTATTATTGGTTGACATCCATTTTTACATGACATTGTCATGATGTTTTTTTTTATTTGAACAAAAAGATGAACATTGGATTTTTCACAAAGAAGCGCAGGGAAATTCTCTTCGCTGTAGGAAAATCTCTGCTGGAACCGCGGATTTTGACCTTTGTCATTAAATAGTTTTAGGTCATTATACATTTAAGTAAAAAGGTTATATTATTTAATCAGTATGGTCTATTCTTACTGAAATAAATCACTTGAGGTGTCTATGTCAGCTAAAACTACTAGAAACTGGTTTGGCAAATAATTTTTGGTGGCTGTTAAAGTCAATTTTCAAGGTTTTTTGAGTGTCTCATAGATTAGCCCAACTAGAGCCAAGCAAGTCGACAGGGTAATGAGTTGAAGTGCCTAATCAGGGTGTACATTGAATATCCTATTCGAGCAGATTAACTCTTTCAGGACCAATGGTATTTCCAAGTATGAAACAGTTAAGTCAGGATGGTCCATTGTATATGTTGAGGGGTCACTGGTTATAATTTAAAAAAAATAAATGTATTTCTTCTCTGAAGATTGGGTTTGCCTCAGCAAATAGTGCAGAGCCAGACACTGGCTTTCTTGTCCTCAAAGGGTTAAACAGTTGCTACCAAACTGATAAAGAAATCCAGTTTTAAAGCCATGATTTTCCACAATATTTAACAAGTAAAAACTATATGCTCATTTTTAACATTTACATTATTATAGTAGTCAAACTGTAGATAAGATAATAATTTGCATGTATATCATTAAAAGTTTGCACATTATTCAAATTTTAAAAATAGTAATTAAGTATGATCAGGAAATACCACAATATAAAATAAGTGAATATGCAGATGATACGCAATTGTTCTTAAATGGAAGTGAAAACTCTCTCAGAGAGCCACTAGACATCTTAAAAATGTTTATACAATGTCGGGGCTAAGGATAAATATTGAAAAAAATAACAAAGCAATATGGATAGGTTCATTATGTAACTATACAGCACGACTGTGTAATAATTTTATATAAGATTGGACACAAGAGCCTTTTAAAATATCAGGTGTTACATATTCAACAGAAATATATGATATTTGGGACTTGAACCACAATGATATAATCAAAAAGGTTGAGGTGTTTGCAAACAGTGGTCAAAAAGAAAACTGACCCTCATAGGTAGAATAACTATAATAAAATCGTAAGCACTTGAAAAGTTCATTCACATGTTACTTGCACTTCCAAATACACCTGGAAATTTGTTCAAAAACATAGAAAAAATATTTTATCATTTTTTATGGAATGGGGTCCAGATAGAATTAAATGAAGCATCATTGTTAAAAACATTGAAGCAGGGGGACTCAAAATGGTAAATCTTTCAGAATTTATTAAAGCAATCAAAGTTTCTTGGTTTCAGAGAGTGATTCAGAGACTCTGAAAATACAGAATGAAATTCTCTGTCAAAAATAGATTTTAATAAATTCTTTAGCTGTGGGCCAGAATACTCTGTAGAGCTTAGTGAAAACTTACACAATCCGTTTTGGAAAGATTGCCTTAACTCGTGGCCAAAATCTTGTAATAACTGTAAAGTAGAACCACAAAATCACATTCTCTGTTCACCTATCTGTTCAACAATAGTTTAAATAGAGGGCAATATTTATATATTAACAACTGGTTGAAACAGGTATCAGACTTTTTAAATATAGACGGCAATATGTATCAGTTTGATGTTTAATAAAACATAGTATTAATGGCACTTTTTTTAATGCCAATCATTAATTTGTAAAATTCCAAATAATTGGAAAAGCATAATCATAAACAACAGGTTGGTATGTATCTAGCCTAAATATAATGGAACATGTAATTTCTATGTTAAACACTTACTTACAGATAAATGGGGCTGTAGAACATTCTATGACCACTTGATACAAGTGGACCAAATTATTAGGCAGGAAAAATGGACGAACAAGGTGGGGTACAGGAATGGAATAAGTATTATGTAGTTATAAAAAATTTAACGAGGTTGTTCTTAAATATTTTCAAATCAAATTGACTAATAAAATTTTGGTTAGAAAATCTTTTTTACAAAGAAGTTGAAGATAATCTGTGTTCATAATGTAAACAGGAACCAGAAACAAGTTTACATTTATTTGTCAATTGTGATAAAGTTAAAGAGTTTTAGCAATCTCTACAAATATGGCTGTTACAAAATATAAATATAAGGATTAATATTGATACAAAACGTATTTTATTTTCACATCAGGGGAAAATAAATTAGGAAATCACCTACTTGAAATCGCAAAACATTATATTTACAAGAATAAATTTTCTGACAAACAATTAAACATCAATTCATTTATTTCTTTGCTCAAAGTCAAGTCAAATTTCAATGTGAAAGGTCTATTACATACATCAATAATAAAAGTCATAGTTTCTATCACAATGGACCCCATTCTATAATTACTTTAACAATAACCTAGACCAGAATAATAATAATAAAAATACCAATAATAACAACAGCAATACTCCTGTTAATAATTGAGAACACAAAATTGAAATGTTACATTACGTTTTTTACCATTTAACGTTTTCAATAAGACAAGAATATTTCTTGTACCTTAAGTTGATATAGTGGGGTGTCTCATATGAGGCAAATACTTTTTACAACTTTATTTAAGATATACCAAAACGTGATTACTTTCATTTATAACAAGGTAGTCGTTATAACGTCGCGTAGTTTAAGAAATACAGTGGTGATATGAACGCCACAATTGTGCCAGTCATAACTATTTACCAATTCTAATTCCATCAATTTAGCGAGAATTAATAAAATTCTCAAAAGCAGATGCCGAGTTACACTTGGCCAAAGAAGTTACCCTCAGACAAAGCTGATTGTTAAATATATGCAAAAATGAGTAATGAAAGTTACATAATACCCCTCTCTCTCTCTCTCTCTCTCTCTCTCTCTCGCTCTCTCTCTCTCTCTCTCTCTCTCTCTCTCTCTCAAGGCATATGATAAATATGTACGCAATATGTATTGTTTAAAAAAGCATAGATGAAGATATTTAGAGATAAAAAATTATAAAAAAAGAAGAATCAAATTAAATAGAAAATACAAAAAATACCACCTAACAACCCTTAACACGGAAATGGACTGGTACCATTGATAACGATGGAAAATTCAATTTGGCTTAAATGGGTAAAACTGAATTCTTGCTGTTGTGTGGGTGTCTGTGCTCTGTGTCTAATTTTTTATTTGTTTCTTTTTCACGGTGCTGTGGGTTGGTCTGTGATCTATGATCGTGGTATTTCCTGGCATGCTCAATTACTTTTTCATAGAAATTTAGCTCCAAAATACTGTATTAGGCTGATGGAAATAGTGTCTCTGATTTGCTTTCTAATTATCTAAAGACAATTAACCATTTAAACGTGAAATTACTTATTTTATAGGCATACTACAAGTTTTAAGCTTTGGATTACTATAATTCTGGATTTTAGAAATTTGACCATTCATCAATGATATCTTCGATTGAATATTGACAGTTGTACAAGCTGGCCACGAGTTTATAAAACGTTTTACATATTTTCACCAGACTTGGGGTCAATTACTGGGAAAAGCAATTAATAAATTAAATAGAATTACATTGGAATTAGTGCAATTAAATTACAATTACAGGTCATTTGAGGGAAGCAATTAATTACATTCAATTACTTTGCCCAGTGTAATTAATAACAATTACATTTCGCTGCCACTTAAGAGGTTTCAACAGATTTTTATCTCGGAGATATTTGAAATGAAATTCTTAAAAATCTGAGTAAACTTGGCATTCTAAATTAGCATGTCAATTAGGTTGATTTTATGTTGATAACTTCTTATATCATTATGCCAAGTGATGCAACTTAAAAAGAAATGAAATATACAAAATCAGTTGTTATTTTGTAGTTGATGACTTGTTTACACAATTTTAAGAGAAAAGACGGAAGTAATCTTTATTTTGGGACATCTGTAAATATCCTAAATTATCAAACTAGTGCAGAAAAGAGTTTAGAAATACTAATTGACACAAGAAAAGTCTTACAACTGACATGCCAGATAAAAACTGCTTTCAAAAAGTGTTTGAAAAAATCTGTATGACTCTATGAAAGACATAAAGGTTGGATTTCAAAGTGTGCCTTATAATACAACAAGGAATATCAGATAGTGACAGATTGAAATGTTACACGTGTGTTTAATTGTTGGCTTTGCAAGCAAGATGTCTATAGTTCCATCCCCACTAGAACATCTTATTTATTTTCGTTTTGTTTCTATTAACATTTATAGGCCGCAGGTTCATTGAAATCCAATGTAATTTCTGAATCCCAAATTATTATTATTATTATTATTATTATTATTATTATTATTATCATTATTATATTGGTAATGGCAAATGAGTTATTTAAGGGTGTAAAATAATGTAGTGGATAGATTTGGCCATGCTCTTTACCACAATTGAAACATTTATGAATGTGTTGATCCTATGTGTGAAAAATTAACAAAATGTCTTCGAGGGGCCAATTCACTAATCAACACTACTGTCTGCATTAAATACTATTGTTGAGATTTTCAAACATTCTATGTTTTTGTATTGTTTAAGTATCTTAACTACAATGTATTAAATTTTAAGGTTGATTGTCACAAAGCCATATGATTTTAATGGCAGATGAACATGCTTAAAAAGGATGCTTTCATAATATTAAAGGTGAATTTGTTCTATGGTGTTTTATGTCCATACTAACATGACTAGTTCCAATTCACATTTGTTTCATATTGGGTGAATTTTTCGATAATATGGTGTGAGCATATCAAATGATTTGCATTTACAACGGCCAAGGACAATCCATTTAGCAGTATTTTAGTTTTAATTTCTATGATAATCTCAGGTAACTTAAGTTCATAACTGATCTGAAAAGTAACTAAAATGTAATTGAAAGTACTTGGTAATTATTCTTATGTTTTACCTTGTAATCAATAACATTCAATTACTGTAATTAAAGAATTACTGACTTACAATTATATACACTTACTTTAGAAAATGTAATTAAATTAAAATGAATTAAAACTACAATTTAATTACCTCAACTCTGGTTTTCACAGTATTTGGCAGAATAAATACAACATCTGAGCGTTTTAAATCAAGAAAAAAAATGAAGTTTATAATTTTATGAGCAGTGAAAAGTTCATGCTCAATTGAGTTTAGCATGAATAAAACTTTATACCATTAGGGACAGGGCTGGTGTGTGTTCATAAGAGTGCTCATGTTTTATGATCAGAACGAGCCATTATATACATTTTGAAACAATGACTTTATGTTTGAGAAATATATTTACAATATCTATGGTAATTTAGTTTCATTTCATTTTGATCACTTGTTCATGTAATAAACAACTTTGATCCAGAAAAGAAGGCATTCCCCATTCTTCATTGAGTTTCTAATCTAAAACATCATAAAATACCAGATTGGATGTGCCCTGTCGCAGTGGAGTTTCCAAACCAAATTTATGTTTAACAACCAACTATTTACAGTTTAATAAACATCATGAATTCTCTGAATCAAAACAAATAACCTAAATTAAAAAAAATGCAATGCATACATATCTAGATATATTGTCAGACTAAGTTTCATTTTTATTTCGAATTACTCTAATATTTTTTTTATTTTAATAAGTCATTTATTTCCACAAAAATGCAGTAATGATATAAGCACCAACTGGTTGCAAATGCTTGCTGATACATTTTGTCATTTCCCAAATTTCAACACTGCATGTGCACTGCGATGATTTGTGATACATATAAGCATAATAACCTACCATTATGAAAACAAACAAATCATGCATTTGTAGATAAAAAAAAGTAGCTCAAATAATAATAATAATAATAATAATAATAATAATAATAATAATAATATTATTATTATTATTATTATTATTATTATTATTATTATTATTATTATTATATCCACATTATTTGTTTGTTAGTTTTTTGTTTGTTGTTTTTTTGTTCGTGTGTTCGTTTGTTTGTTTGTACGTTTGTTTGTTTTTATTAAATGCAACCAGTTGACAAATTGAAATTGATTAACAAAATGTCATTTTCATAGACTGGTACACTCGATTCTAAGGCTTCAGCTATTCATTGAAATATTACAGCCCTTAGTCGTTCTACCAGAAATCAACAACGTATATAAAAGCTGACCATTTTCGGCCCGCCATTCGAACGGCGTTTCGCTGACGGGGCGATAGCGGCCCGAGAGTGTATACCGGCTGGGATTTTATCACTTATTATGAAGACCTTGCCTGTTCTTTCAGACAAAAAAAGTGGAGTGCAGACATACAGCCCAAAATAAAGGTCAAAGTGATTTTGTATTGTCTGTGAGGCTATTAATTGTGCTGATTTCGATTCCTTTTTGGTATACTTTTATTTTATTCGTCTAGTATCAAACCAATCAAACAGTCTTCAGTTTTCGATCTTTTTTTGCAAGTGGTTTGGAATGTTTCCTGATTTACTTACTTCGATTTTTTTTAATATGGGTAGGCATATCGTCAATACGGAAATGAACTTTGACCCTTTATAACAGTTACACTCAGGGATCAGCCATTTTCACTACGGCCAGAAATGTTTCTCATAGTATGGTATTTAGAAAGAAAAGACGCCTACGTAAATATTTCAGATTTATTTTCTGTGTCATCGTCATATCTGTCGCAACTTCAATGCTGACTACAAAGATTTTCTTAAAGGTATCGCACGTTGATTCGTCATATGGAAAGTGCAGTCACGGCGTCAGTTTAGGTCAGCTCAACAAATTCCATGCCACTAAGTCTACTTCCAAGACAAACTTTCCGTTGGAACAGGTCAGTAAAATTTCTAAAATTATCAAATGTTCAACCAATGTAACGGCAAACTCCAGAATTGCCGTTTCGTGAAACACAAGTAATCGAAACAGTTGGTTGTTGTTTACAAGACTAAATGTGGGCCGTAATTATTGCATATTCATAAAACCAAATTTTGAAAGATCCATGGACGCTGTCATGCTAATTTGCATTTAAAATATTTATCTATTCATTTATTTATTTATTTTTTTTTATTTATTTATTTATTGTGTTTTATAATTTATTGCGCTGCATGCTTGGATAATACAATACAACATAAAACAAACCGCGTGTCACTGTGTAACTTTGAGAAATTTAGCTAACTTGATCATAATTTGCTAATGTAGCTCTAGTTTGTCCAGGTTACATTATTTTGACCAGAAAACAAAATGAATAAAAGTATTTATGTTTGGAAAACATGTCATTTTGATATTAAATATTACATAAAAGTTTAAAGTGGCTCTATTTAATCTCAGTTGACTAGCAGGCTGGTTGAAGCCGATCTGGCTAACCCTACAGATTTTTATTTCTTAATTTCATTAATGAAAATAATAAAAAGATTCCCAAGTTTCAAAATGAACAGATAATTCTAAATGCGCCAATATGTTATACAGATATGTTTGAATTAGAAAATAAATAATAAATATATTCAGCAACAAAGCAGAGATAGACTAATTGGTTAAATTCAAAAAAACTATCCTGCATTAAAGTTTGCAGAAAGAAGCATAAAATCAAATTAAATTGAATTAACACAGTTCTAAGCCTTTTTTGTCTATCCTATAGAATATTCTCATTGTGGTCTCGCAAGACAGCAGGGTAGTGAGATTTAATGTCTCAAGGAATTCATTGGTTCTGACGTAGCTACAGATGTACCAAACTGTCCAAAACAGTCCTTGCCTCGAGGTTATAAAACTTTTTACCATGCTCAACTCAGCTGAACATGAAATTCCAATAACTCAGAAATCAAAATGTTGAAATATACAGGTTTTTTTCTTACTTTAAAACTCTCGTATACTGTATTTATTCTGCGGATAAATGTTAATATGCCAATAATTGTTGGCATTTTTACATTTATGAGCAGGATAGAATTCATGCACGGCTTAGTTAAGCATAAAAGTTTTGTAACCAGGTTTGTAATGAAGGACAATTATAATTGACATGCAAACAAAAAGAAGGGGAATGGTTGCATTATTACTTTGGGCTAGGACTATGCCGTCGCCTTGTAATTATCCATGGGTTAGTTAGGGCAAACGAATTATGTGAATAATTCAAGGAAGTCATGAAGTTAGGTTGTCATGAAGTTGGGTATTTCAAAACAATTCAGCGAATTTCCAACCGCAAGCTTATTGGCGCTACAACGAGTACAAATGACCAGGTGACCACATACTGCAATTATTGTTTGAGGCCGTGTTCCTTAGCTATAACCAGTACTGGCCGGGTGTGTATATCGGTTTTGTAATTATACGTCCAGGAGCACCAATTAATCGAAGCAAAGACAGTCTGATCATCCCATTAAGATATTTTACAATAAAGATGGAAATGCTTTTATATTGGAAATACTTTTGCCCGTCATTTGAACTTGAGACACTAGAAGAGATACTATACAGTACAATTTGTTTCTGAATCAATTAAAATTTGAACAGGGGACAAAATGTATTCATTATCTTATATTCATTTATGTTATGTTAATATTGTGAAAAGATAAACAAAAAAGTAGCAGAACAAACTTATGATTATAAAGGATTCAACTCATCTACCACAAAAATGGTGAAAACAATTAGAAATATTGCACAAAAAATGAATGTTCTAATTGTAACATTATGATTAAAAATATAAAAATATAACTGGTAAAATTACAGGAATTTCAATTCAAAATCATTAATATTTATATTTGGTACAAAATTCTTCTTTTTTCAAAATTGAGAAGTTACATAATGATATATGCTCTTTTTGTAACAGAAAATCTAAAACAATTATACATGTCCTCTTTCTTTGCAATAAAGTAAAATAACTGGTTAGCTCTCCAGAACTTGTTGAGAATTCAAGCTAATATATAACTTCAATTAACAGAAATGGTTAGCTTTACATCAAACATTAGAAGAGACATAAAACTCCTGCTCAAGATAGTTGTATGGAGAAATTGAAATTGCATGAAACTGTTATTGACAAATCACACAGAACAGGTCAGTTTAAGGGTTATTGGGTATGGTATTATGTTTCCTTATTTAACATAGAACAAATAATTTACTTGTCCGGTCCACTAGCGTAGGATCATATCTAATCATATTTCCATGAGCAAACAGAGCAGACCCAGATCAGGCAGCTCTTAGAGCTGCCTGGTCAGAGTCTGCGCTATTTGCAAAAGCGTTAAAAGGCGTCTCTAAGATGTAAATGGTTAAACAGTGGTCCCTCACCAGACGCCACCTGGTGTGGCGTCTAAGGGCGACGTCAGATTTTGATCCAAATGCGTAACAGTGAAGATCCAGGTAAAGGCCATATTGATCACGGTTTGCACTGTTTGCTAAGACAAAAGCACTGTTTATGCACGTGTATAAATATTTAAAGTTAAATATAAAACATATTATCACATATACAAATATTAGAATTATAGTCTTTATTTCAGTTTTCTCCACATCTAAAACAACATTTATTCTATATCACAACATTTCCAGACGCATATGCTATTCGTCGTGTTTCTTTACATCATATATTATAAAATATTATAATTCCGAATAAGGAAAACGTTTTTATGAATACTCATGTGAAAACTGGAATTATGTAAGCCCGTTATTAATTGTACATCCAAAACTAGTCAGTCTATGTTCCTATCCGTAATTAAAAATACGAAGACTTTTTTAATTGTTTCTCTAGAAAGAAAGAATCCCTAAGGCCAGAAAAAATCTTCTTTAAAAAAAGATAAAAAAAATCTTATTCTTGATATAAATATTTGCTACGATACTCATTGGATGCGCTTTGGTGAGGCGTTTCCAATGAGTATCCACGGCATTTTTATAAGAAAGGTGGCGATCTCGTAGTTCTTTTTCTACAATTTTGAGTATTTTAGAAACTGTCCGTGTTAAGAATCGCCTGAAATGGGAACACTTTCTTAAGAAGAAACATTTAAAAAGAAATATATTAGATTCTAATCACTTTCACAATTTATTTCATGATACATATATGAACGACTTAAACAGTATATTGTAAATTGCGTCATTCAACTCTTAATCATATAGTTTCAGATCTAAAGTCCACGCATTATCATTTTCCGAGAAAAATATAGATATAAAGGGATTGGTTTATTATAAAATAATGTAAACAAGCAAGGGGTTTTCCACATTTTGTTTCGCCTTATTGAATACATCCATGCACGTAGACTATCTAGGTTTGTTTAAATCTACCATTTAACTTAGAGAGTTCCATGACTTGTAAAGCTGGGTCGGTATTGGACACGGGTAGCTCAGGCAGTTAGCGCGCCCGACTAGTGTGTTGAGGGCTGTGAGTTCGAGAGACAAAATATACCCCTGCCTGCCTGCCTGCCTGCATGCATGCATGCCTGAGTGTCTGCTGGCCTGCCTGACATAAACCCGCCCGCCCACCTGTCCGTCTGTATGTCTGTCTATGAGGGTCTGGATGGGGTATAATGATAAGTGAATAATGGCCTTATTTTATAATGAATAGTGAATAATGACCCAAAAAAATAATGAATAGTGAATAATGAGGGCCTTTGAAATAATGAATAATCCAATTTTTTTAATGAATTGAAGAAAAAATTAATGAATAGTGAATAATCCGATTTCTTTGCCACCTTTCTTACTTTTTTATGAATAATTGGTCTTATTTTAATAAATAACACAAAATTTTAATGATTTGAATAATGGGCTAAATGAAAAAAGTGAATACCAGACCCCTCCCCCCCCCCATCCAGACCCTCGTCTATGCTGGCGATCCAACTAATCATTTTCATCTAAAAGTCTGTTTGGCTGAGTCTAAATCAGAGTCCCAAACTCATCCATGGTCTCAACTGCGACCAGTTTTCCTATGTGGAAAGGGATTATTCGAGGCATCACTGTATATCAGGAGTATACAACACGTGACGTGTCTTGTTCCTCCCCTAGAACTATCTAGATCATATTAGACGATAATGGGGCGCCAGTTTACGATTCGACCTATGAGACTGTGTCAGGTGATTGTCTTTATCAGTAGACATGGTTCCACAAGAGCCTCGGAAATAGAGAGACCTACCTTCTCCCTCCGGACTTCAAGAGTTGACCACCACAATTGGGCCACTTCGTGACAAAACCTGTCCTCGGGGTTTCGACAAAGTGAGATTCAAACCAGTCTTCCCAGCTAAAGGAACTAACTAGAAGGCCGAGATTTCGCTTTTAGCAAGTTTAGATATGATAGTTTTCAAAAAGCGAATAATAAAGGCGCTGATCAGACTGCGCAGATGCGCAGGCTGGTCCGTCTATGCCTTTGTTGTTCGCAAGCCCCCGAAGACAGGTTTTCTCGCGTCGAGGCCCTGTCATCTCATCGAACATGTTGTCGTCGGCGGTACAGTGGCCAAAAAGGAGAAAGTCACTGAAGTAGACGCTCAAACGAGAGGCAGGGTAGATCCAAGATTTCTAGAAAGGGGGTTCAGATGTGTAATTTGGGGAAAGGTCGATTTCCTGATTTTACTCAATTTTTCTCAAATATACCCATGAAAATGATATTATCTGGTCTGAACACCCTCTGGATCCGCCACTGAGGGGTATGGGGTTTCAGATTGTGACAATTTGGAAAACTCACGGTATTTGCCTTTTTATTCAATGTTTACAGGTCTCAGATATGCCATTGCAACCAGAACTAGCCACTCAGGTGAAAATAGGATATCCAACTCAGGTGAAAATAGGCGCTCAACTATCCCTGAATCATACTCTCTTACAAAGTAAGTTCAGTAATACTTTCTCTTATAAAACATGCGAGTAGTACAGGCAGCACTTTAGCCCCAAGCAAAACTGTCGCCATTCAAATAATCTTAAAGTTACTGCTGAAGAATGTTTGTACAATATGATATTTCTTTTGAATTTTTGCCATGACATAAAACTCAAGAAACATGGTTATAATTAGACATTTTAATCAGTTGTAATTGATGCGTTGACTTTAAACAAATAACAATGGGACAGTTACCATATTTTTCAAAATATTCAATGTATGCTATAACAAAAGTTTAGCGAGTATGATCAGGAAATGCCACATCCACAGACTGCAGACCAACCAACTGCACCATCAGGAAGAGACAAAGACCACAGACAGCCACAACGCAAAGCAAATCTATCAGCTCTCTCTCTCTCTCTCTCTCTCTCTCTCTCTCTCTCTCTCAGCAAAACGATTATTAAATTACTTTTTGTGGATATAGGTATCAGCATATGCTATTTTGAGCATTATTGCAAAGGCGAGAAGCAGAGAATTAGATTCACAGTATCCTCAGAGCTGCCACTGTCCACATAATTATGCATGGATGAGATGAGGGCCTAAACTAATATAAAGGGCCTCTGGTCCTACTGAATAGTTGTCCATACAAGGTTAACCAATTTAAGTCCTGAGAGCCTAACCTATTAGTAAGTAGGACGAGCTCATTTCAAATTTTAGGGGTGTTCGTTGGTATTTTTCATATTTATAAAACTTTAATACAACATGCTGTAAGCAAACAGTGAAGATCCTAATCAGACACTGCATTATGCAGTATATGAGCTGGGTATACACGGTTAAATAAAAAGACGATTGGCTTATATGGCTTAAAGAATGGCCACCACATTATCTCATGGGCTGTCTCATTTTTTTTAATGAATCACATTTGTTATTTATATACTATAAATAACAAACATACTATAAATAACAAACACCAATGCTGTTTGCTGCTTAAAACAGTCAATTAGATGTCAGCTAGCGTTTATAACGTAGCAAATTGGGTTTACGGATGAGTTTTTCATTTTTGACCCCTTCCTCTCAATAAAGCTGTTTTTCTTGTTGACTGAATAAAAAACATTCCCAGCTCAACATATCTAATTTCTTGTTATATTTATATTCCATAGGAAATTCAGGACGGCTCGTTTGGTCTCATCATGGTTCTTCAGACTTCTTGAATGGTGTACATCATGTGACATATTTCTTTAACAATCATTCATTTGACTGTCTGAAAACAGTCAAAACTGGTCGTTATTTCATAACTCTTCAAGTGACACTATTTTACAGCAGTGATAAGCCACCAACTTTGATTAACAGCTATGTAACACTGACGAGGTTCAGAAATAACAATGTGTTGGTTGTTGCTATGAAACACCACGTGATCCCTAGCAATAGTGTAAAACAGCCAATTAGTGTAGTGATAAGTGTTCCACTTTATCATGGAGACTGTTTATGCGCCACCACGTCACATCCAGAATTGATTTACTTAAGTAGTGTAGACTCGTTCTTTGGTCTCATTATGTTGTCAGTACTTTAGATGAACAAATCGTAAGAAACCCAGGATTTATACCAGGTTTATACTAAAAAAAAGTAAGTAAGTGTGACCTGGAAATGCCGCATCCACAGATTGCAGAGGAAGAGACACACAACACAAGCAACCACAACTCAATTAAAGTAAAGTAACCAGCATTGTTATACTATTTAGTAATCGTAAGATTCAACAGTGAACAAGAATGGTGTTGACTATACTGTTTATAGGCCCAATAGAAAAAATCACCATTGGTCTCTACCAGATGTGTTTACAAAGATTTACTAGATAGTGCTGTCAGTTTTAAACATAATTGGCATAAAGAATATGTCCTGGGAAAGTGCACCATTAGAAAAATCCTGTCTGTATGAATTATCTACATTGTATCATTATTTACCTCGGTACCATGGGAAACCAGGCTAAATACTAAAAAATCACAAAATTGAATGTTCTCCCGTTATCAAAAAATACAAATAACTACAGATGTACCACGACCTCTGACCAATGACCTTTGGGTCTTTACATTTCAAACGATTTATGTAGAATGGGTAAAATGAGCCAGTCCGGCTGGAACATATGTGTATGTAGAAGCTTTTATAGTAAATATAAATAAATGCTGGAAACCCATTTTGCTAGAACAACATATGAATATTGTAAATAGAGTCACGCTTCAAAGCTTTTGGTTTATCTGTAATAGCCAAAACACCATTAATGCAGAATATCCTGACAACTAGTCTATAAAGCTGTCTAGGCTGGTCTGGACCTTACTTTATCACAAGCCCCGAAAACAGGTTTTTTCGCATCAAAGTCCATTATACCTCTGATGAGCCATAACATGACATAATGCTTTAGTTCAAATGCGGATATTCCCAACCAAGATCAGTCCACGACTTCATGCAGGGCTGATTGGGGGTATGCTAGTCGGTAGATGTTCAAAAAGGGATGATCACCCATGCCGCTATAAATTTCGTTTTGGGGTAATCTAATTTTTCACTTGAAGAATTGGTCTATTTCAACTTTAAGCAATGTATTCAGTCTGTGATACGTAAATCTGCCTTCTGTTTGCTTTAATTTTGGATTATGTACTTTCCGTTTGTAATAATTTCAATGCATTTTGTTATAATCTATTTTAATTTTGTAGGTTAATCTACTTTCAACTTGCAATAATTCACTTTCAATTTCCAAAACAATGCTTTTTCTGTTCTGCGATAAATCTCTTATTTTACTTTGTTGGTCATTAGCGTGGATCCTAAAACACAGTTACCAATGTGCGTACTGAAAATACACATTTAAGGAAAATCCCCTTATTTTGAATGGTTGTTTTCCATACAATAAGGGATTTCTCTTAAATGAAAGGATATGCTTCATTTGGGAGCGAATAGTTATCCTTAAGAGAAATTTCCATTTTGAAAAAGGTCGTAATTGATGAGAATTACCACTTGATTTAGTTTGATTTGATGTGCGTAATTTTATTAGTATTCTGGCAGTGCAATTGTTTGCAGTTGTGCGATTTATTAAGATGTTATATGGTGGACATTAAGGACTGCATTTTTCAGTTCTTGTCGCAATATATGTTGACGCAGTGGACACAACGCTAAAGAAAAAATAAACACACACTGGTTTAGTGTTGAATTAACTTTATGCTGTTATGTTGCAAAAATGTCTTAATTGATATTTTATATTGCTATGATAACATCACTTCTACATCTCGAGTAGGGGGATTCTGATTTTAAGACAATGTAAACCCGTACTCTTGTTTGGGAAAATAAAAAGTATACGTTTCATTTTCCTTTGATAAAGATATTTTATTGTATAGGTCATAATTTTAGTATATGATATAGTCACAAATGTCAAAAGATTAAAAAATATGTGACAAAAGATCTTGATGATATCACCTGGTATCTATACACTTACAGGGGTATGTTGGAGGGGGTTCTCTGATTTTATCTTTGGTTATAGGCTAGGCCCGACAATCTACTTCGTATAATAAAGTATATGGTCGTCTGAGGGTAGCCCCACAAAATACCAATTTAGCAACAGTTGTGGTTGAGGTTGTGACGTGTACTAGAGTGGATTTCATTATCCCAGAACATGAATTTAGAAATGCTCCATCCAACAGCGCAAAAAATAGTCCAGTTTAGAAACGACTCCAAAATATGCCCACTAAACCACAAAAAACAACATTTTGATACCCTTTTTTAAGACGTTGCTTTAGATGAATGACGTCATTGACGATGAACATTCATTTAAATGCGTATGGAGAATGACTCCTACAACAGTTAAAAAAATAGAACTCAAATAACTGTTATCTTATGACTTCGCGTCTTGGTGTAATATTATGCAATTTCGAATTTTGTTGAGGTTGACATGGAGCGTTCTTGAACAGTTGACTTCAAATTGACCGACGGAAGTGGAGGTTATATGATTAAGTTTACTGTTCAAAAACACGTTCATGCCTACCAAAACATGAGTCAACAATTGTTTTATTTGTAAAAATGATATTTTATGCTTTTCTGTCATTTTGGACATTTGAAATTATTGACGGTACAGCTCGATCATGCAAACTACTCAACGTTCTGACGTCACTTCCTGTAAGCTATGCAATATTACTTTAATTGTCGCAGACAGGAAGCACTCTAGCACGTACTTACCTATCGCCTTTCACTCTGTGCACACTGAAATTGAACCGCCATTCACCCGCCATTCTTATTAAAATATTTTTTGCGTTCACTGCTTGCATGAATCAGGAATTTACATCCAGCAAATATTGATTAATACAGAAATGGTAAACTTTCAAAATTTGACTTTTTGCGATTTTTAACAACAAATTCTGTCACTACAGGAGCGCGAGAATTGAACGGGACTAGCGTGATATCGCCCCATAATCCAAAGCGCGAAATTCGAGAGATCTAGATGAGGTATCGTCAGGTCTCGCAAGAATGATATTATTTTATGCTGTGTGGTTTGTAACGTCACTTCCGGTCATCCATGCGACATGAGTTATATCAGCGGCATTCAAAGGGCATCTGTGCCAATCAGAAGATGTTGTTGTTGTGTTTGTGTTTAACGTCCCACCAACAGCTAAGGTCATATGGAGACGGAGCCAAGGCTTAAAGTCTCATCCGACAGACTGGTGAAGCTAGGAATAATCAGAAGATGATTTTTATAGATTGTCATAAAACACCATGTTCTAGCTAGTGATTTACATATTTGGTAACATTATGAAATGGCGTCCATAATAACGTTGCCAATATTTAGCAAAATCTTGACATTTTAGGCAAAATGAAATGCGACCAAAAATAATTTCTGGGTCATATGATAAGAAGAATCTAACATTTGCGTTCCTGTTTAATTGAATTTATTTAACTCGTAGCAAAAAAAGCGATACAATGCTTGGTAAAGCCTAGCATTTTACCCCTTTCTTCTAATCGTTTAACAAATTCAATAACACACGAAAACTCATGTGAGAACCTCTATAACATTTCTGCAAATATTCATAGATATATAATAAGGGCCTCATCTTCAGGCTTGGCAATCAGGAATACAAGAATCTATTATGAGTGTGAGGGTAGGGTAGAAAAATCCGTCCGAATGATCGCAGCTTGGCATCACGAGGCTTGCTGAGTGATGACAAATGGTGATCCCCGAGGTATGGTTTTTTTCTATCCAACCCTCCAACTCATAATAGATTATTTTTTCTTGCTTATCACTGTTTTTATTTATTTATTTTAAAATAAGCTTCAAGAAGTACCTGAATACGCATAGATGCAATTTCACATGATGACGTTAATTGACGCCATAGGTAAGATAGTATGGGTAAGATAAGATTTTCTATCCCAGGGTAAAATCTCAGATATCATTAATCAGTGTGCAAGAATATAACTGAGTGCCAATGTAGGATAGAGATATCTCACCTGAGGGATGGGATTTGAACCAGGAAGGAGACTTGCTGAGTCCCTGGTTAAATTCCGACCCCAGGGTGAGATTTCTCTTTCTCACATACCAACACATACAAGATCGAGTTATCCCGATGTTAGTGCGCTGTCGGAAAAATCTGTCCCACATTGCTACCCATATGAGATAAGCGTAACTAATACGAGATAAGCCGCACGCAGCCGGTTACTTATGCGAGATAACCCACAGGCGACATTTTTGGTGCATGACTGTATTCCTTCGAAAACGAAAGTTGAATTGTTGTAAGTCAGGAAAAATGTCAATGTTGAAATTTCAGGAATTTAAGTCGGCCTTCAACTTGGTATAAAGTAAAACGTAAAACATTCATTCTTGCATGGGAATTCGTTAAGTGAAGCTGTTTGAAGCCACAGAATCCATGTTCAAATCATAAGATTCACATGCAGTTTGATCATGGCTTTTACTTAAAAAAGTCTAAACTGGGCCCTAATTTGCATGCATGACGTTTTACTGGAAAGCCTTGCAGCCGTGACTGATCATTTTGCCAATGATTTCGTTCGCGAAAAAGTTGCACGCGTATATATTATGACGTTGTGGCGACGTAATGACGTTCGAAAGATAAAGATAAAGACGCCGTATTTAACGTCGCTTATAATGTAACTGACAGCATTAGCTCATGAGCTATTCTGCGACATAACAATTATATCTTAAACAGATACTTACCTGTCTTTAACTCCTTAGCACAACCCCTTATATGCGAGCGTCAGCAAGGGAGCTGCTAGTACCATTTTTTACACCTTTTGTATGGTGCGGCCGCGGGATTCGAACCCACGACCTCCAGCTCCGAAAGCGGACGCTCTACCAACTGAGCTATCGAGGCTGACGCCATTTTGTTTTGAGAAATCAAGTGTAAGAAAATGGATATTTAATGTTTAAGCGACGTTTTCAGCACGGTGTTAGCTGAAATCAGGTAAAATATGCAAGAATAAAGATCACACATGTTTTTTTTTCATTGCATTAGCACTTGCCCGGTCCCTCGGAAGATGTTTGAACACTCGGCCTGACGGCCTTGTGTTCAAACAACTTCCTCGGGACCCGGCAAATGTAAATGCATGAAAAAACATGTGTGATCCCTATATTCAATGCTTTGAACATGCTGAGTGCATTGCGATTGACATATTTGACGTGTTGGGCAATGAGTAAGTGATTCTGAATGCACCGGGATGGGGAGCCTTGACAATGTAAAAAAGAAAGACATTTTCCTCAACAAAATTACTTACTCGAGTTACTGTGGCTGATAAGCTAGTTCTTGTAAATCCATTTTAATGAAATAACCATTTGTTTATTGTTTATTTGCGCTGTTAATTCGCCGTTTCAAGTTGATTTGTACAGCGTTTTATTTGGTGATGGCATTATCTTTCAGTGACGTCAATTAGTGACTCTTAACTTTGCTAAGAGTCATTGAGTTACTTAGGCGCAATATTTTGGTTCTTTGTATACCCTTTCTTGGAAAAAAGTAATATTTTGCTCTGCCCATGTATGAAAGCTGCCACGGTGTCATGTAAGATAAATAGAAACCATCATTGGTGTCCAGTGGGAACAGAAAAATCCCAACCCGAGGGCCAACCCTTCCAGTGGGAAACGAGGCTTGCCGAGTTTCCCACTGAACGATGGACCCGAGGGTTGGGATTTTTCTGGAACCACTGGACACCAATATTCGATTTTTTTCTCATATACCAATTCTAAATTTAGCGACCGTACAGTAAAGTATAATATCTCTTGTTGACGTCGCCGAGGTCGGTGTTTACAGTCAATGATGCGCGCATGCTTTACAAATCAACTTGAAACAGCGAAAACACAGCGAATTCAACAATGAAAAATGTTTATTTCATCAAAATGGATTTACAAGAACTAGCTCTTTAGCCACAGTAACTCGAGTAAATAATTTTGTTGAGGAAAATGTGCTTCTTTTTTACATTGTCAAGGCTCCCCATCCCGGTGCATTCAGTCACTCATTGCCCAACACGTCAAATATGTCAATCACAATGCACTCAGCATGTTCAAAGCATTGAATAAACGTTAACGTGTTACTCTATACCACGTTGAAGGCCAAATTAACTTGCTGAAATTTCAACATTGACATTTTTCCTGACTGTCAGCAATTCAACTTTCTTTAATGAAGGAATACAGTCAAGCGCCAAAATGTTGTGTGTGGGTTATCTCACATTAGTAACCGGCTGCGTGTGGCTTATCTCGTATTAGTTATCCTTATCTCACATGGGTAGTGATGTGGCACAAATTTTTCCTACAGCGAGCTAACATAGGGATCACTTGATCTTGTATGCGTTGACCAGTATGTGAGAAAGAAATTTCTTACATGAGCTGACAGCCTATCTTAGATTGGCAAAGGTAGGAGAATATAAGAATCTATCATGAGAGTGAGGGTAGGACAGAAAAATCCAGGGGTAACAACCTACGTCATAGCATTGATGTTGCAAACACGTAGTATGGCGCCATCTTTGATTTACACGGTAAGTTTTTCCCTTCGTAAAATTATACAAATAAGTGCCTGTCAAAACTAAGCAGTGCAGGCGGTGCCTAACATTCCACTTGGACCAAACATATATTGATCATGCCCAGAAATGCCGTTGCCTTTGCACAAATATCGAAGCGGGAGACACGAGGATAATTTTAGCAGTCACCTGCTTCGATATTTGTGGGTGAATGATTATAAAGGCAACGGCATTTCTCGGCGTGACCATTATATTTTCTTTTCAAGTGTAATGTTAGGCAACGCCTGCACTGCTTAGTTTTGACAGACACTAATTTGTATAAATTTACGAAGAGAACAACTTACCATATAATTAAAAGCTGGCGTCATACTACGTGTTTACAACATCCATGTTATGACGTAGGTTGTTACCCCTGAAATCTGCCCCGAGGTTGGCCTTTTGGCATCACGAGGCTTGCCGAGTGATGACAAACGGTGATCCTGAGGGACGGATTTTTCTACCGTACCCTCACACGAATAATGGATTCTTTTTCTTGCTAACCACTGTTTTTTTTCTTTAAAAATATGCTTCCAGAGGACTCTGAATACGCTAAGATACAATATTACATGATGACGTCACTTTGACATAACAATGACGTCACTTGAAGACAATGTGCGTGAGTTCCAATACAACCCATGCATGTTTAAATTTGTTTCTTTATGTCCCCTCACGTGACAGCCTGGGTAAGATAGCATGGGTAAGATTATAACAATCCACCATGAGCGTCCATGTAGGATAGAGATATCTCACCCGAGGGGTCAGAAGTTTAACCAGGGACGAGGCTTGCTGAGTCCCTGGTTAAATTCAGACCCTGAGGGTGAGATTTCTCTATCCTACATGGACAGGCTCATGATGGATCGTTTTTCTCCCACTTTTCGAAGGGTTTTTTTCAAAACATAAAAACTCCATGAAAGCCTGAAATTTCTAACTTTTTACTCGTTGGGTTTACATTATTTCTGAGTTCATGGGTGTTTTTATCGGGCATTAAAATGGGTGTAAACATAGTCTGCACCTTGATATTGTCAGGAAAACACCCTTGGAGCATTAGTTAAGTTGCAATATGCAAAATAAATTCCTGCTTGGCTCCCTGTGCCACTACCGTAACATTGCCGTTTTCTTCACGCGGCGCACATTCGGTGACGTCATTAACGTTATATGACGTCAGTAAGTAAAGCTTAACCTTGCTTGGTGCCTTTGGGTTACCTAGGCGCAATATATTGGTCCTTTAAGTATCCTTTTTTGGGATAAAAGAATATTTAACACTGCCCATGTAAGAAAGCAGTCACGTGGTCATGTAAGATAAATAGAATCCATTATTGGTGTTCAGTGGGGACAGAAAAATCCCAACCCGAGGGTCCACTGTTCCAGTGGGAAACGAGGCTTGCCGAGTTTCCCACTGAAAAGTGGACCCGAGGGTTGGGATTTTTCTGGAACCACTGAACACCAATGATCGATTCTTTTTCTCATATACCACGACCGTACGGTACAGTACTGTGTAATATCTGTTGGTGACGTCACTGAGGTCGATGTAAACAGTCAATGACGCGCGCTGTACAAAGCAACTTGAAACAGCGAATAAACAGCGCATTAAACAATGAACACATGGTTATTTCATCAAAATGGACTAACAAGAACAAGCTTATCAGCCACAGTATCTCAAGTAAGTAATTTTGTTGAGAAAAATGTGTGTGTGTTGTTGTTGTTGTTTTTTTTACATCGTCAAGGCTCCCCTTCCCGGTGCATCCAGTCACGCATTGTCCAACAGGTTAAATATGTCAATCGCAATGCACTCAGCATGTTCAAAGCATTGAATAAAGGTTTTAAGTAGAAATGCGCAGTTTTACTCTAAACCAAGTTGAAGGCCGAATTAGATCGCTGAAAAATCAACATTGAATTTTTTCCTGACTGACAACAATTCAACATTCGTTTTCGAAAGAATACAGTCATGCGCCAAAAATGTTATCTCACATTAGCAACCGGCCGCGTGTGGCTTATCTCGTATTAGTTACGCTTATCTCACATGGGTAGTGATGTGGGACAGATTTTTCTGACAGCGAGCTTACATAGGGATCACTCGATCTCGTATGCGTTGGTATGTGAGAAAGAAATTTCTTACATAAGCTGACAGCCTATCTTATATAGGCAAAGGTGGGAGAAAAGATTTACTATCCCAGGGTAAATTCTCTGATATCACTATCGAGTGTGCAAGAAAAGATTTTCTATCCGTAGGTAAAATCACAGATATCCTTTTCTCACATACCAACGCATACGAGATCGAGTGATCCCTATGACAGCTTGCTGTCGGAAAAATCTGTCCCACATCGCTACCCATGTGAGATAAGCGTAACTAATACGAGATAAGCAACATGCGGCCGGTTGCTAATGTGAGATAACATTTTTGGCGCATGACTGTATTCCTTCGAAAACGAAGTTGAATTGTTGTCAGTCAGGAAAAAATTATATGATGAATTTTCAGCGATTTAAGACGGCCTTTAACTTTGTTTAAAAGTAAATTTGCGCATCTTTACTTACAACCTTTATTCAATGCTTTGAACATGCTGAGTGCATTGCGATTGGCATATTCAACATGTTGTGTTGGGCATTGAGTGACTGAATCCACCGGGACAGGGAGCCTTGACGATGTAAAAACACACCACACACATATTTTCCTCAACAAAATTACTTACTCGAGTAAATGTGGCTGATGAGCTAGTTCTTGTAATACTTTTTGATGAAATAACCATTTGTTCATTGTTCGATGCGCTGTTTATTCGCTGTTTCAAGTTGATTTATACAGCGCGCGTCATTGACTGTTAACATCGATCTCAGTGACGTCACCAACAAATATTACACAGTACTGTATGGTCGTGGTATATGAGAAAAAGAATCGATCATTGGTGTTCAGTGGTTCCAGAAAAATCCCAACCCTCGGGCCCACCGTTCAGTGGGAAACTCGGCAAGCCTCGTTTCCCACTGGAACGGTGGGCCCTCGGGTTGGTATTTTTCTGTCCCCACTGAACACCAATGATGGATTCTATTTATCCAGTATGCAATAATGGATATCCTCTTGGACACCCTTAAACGCAGTCTTAAAAGACAACAAACTTTGTTTTGCATGAGAGCGTATGGACCAACGGCTTATTTATTATCTGAACACATTGGACTTCCAACAACAACAAATAAAGTTAGAAATATTCACTAAACTAACTGAAACAAGCATACAATTTAGAATACCAGTTTTCTACTGCCTGAACCAAGATGAAATCACACTGACGTCAGATGCCACAAATCGGACGTCATTGTGCTATCTTCTTGATATTTACTTTAAATACATGTTATATTTATATTCTATTTTATATAGTTTCTTTTAAGTCCTTGACCTCCTTTCTGTAGATAGATATTAATTCGCTGACTGATATTGGTAGAACCAATATATACAAAGCCTCAATTACATTCACTTATATATACGACCACTATAACACCACACAGAGTCTCGTGATTTACTTTTAACAGAAACGTTCACGCCCTTAAAAGGTGATATGTCAAGAAAATATTTCATGTGTTTTCTCACGTCATGGCCCATATGTATATGTGTGTAGGGTGTGGGTGTTCTTTATTGTTGGATATATGTATTTTCCTCATGTTTGAGGGCCCCAAGGAAGATTGATTCGTCATTTGGGTTACCCTCATTAAATAAAGTCGTTACTTACTTACTTATGAAATTTATTGAACATAACATTGTCAGAATGCGTTTAAATCACTAGATATATGCCATTCTATTAAGCTGTAACTGAAGATTCCACTGAATTCTGAGAAACTGTGCTTTCAACTTCTATCTTTGAATTCATTATCTATGTATAAAAACTGTTTGACACTACGATTGCCTGTGGTGTGTACCTTACAAAAAAAGTCTTTGAATACGAATATGACATTGAAATCCAAGGACAAGGGCAAATATACTAAAACATGTATATGACTCACAATGCGAACACCTCTTTCAATTTTTGATCGAGGATGCTAATATTTGGTACACGTATGAGGGTCTGGATGGGGGGGAGGGGGGGGTCTGGTATTCACTATTCATTAAAAAATTTAGCCCATTATTCATCTTATTAAAATTTTGGGTAATTCATTAAAATAAGACCGATTATTCATTAAAAGTAAGAAAGGTGGCAAAGGAATCTGATTGTACACTATTCATTATTTCTTTCTTCAATTCATTAAAAAAAAATAGCATTATTCATTAATTTTAGGCCCTCATTATTCACTATTCATTATTTTTTTGGGCTCATTATTCACTATTCATTATAAAAAAAGGGTCATTATTGACTAATCATTATACCCCATCCAGACCCTCACGTATTGCCTATGATGTATATATTACAAAAAAAAATTACCTTTGAGTCAAAGATCAATATCAATATGTTTAAAGTATGCCTTACGCTATATCTTCTTTCATTTGTTATGGTGGGTATTCATATAAACACAATAATTGCTATAGAGTGAAGGTTAAAACGAAGGTTTCAAGCACCGACATGACTTTTGACTCAGAGGTCAAGGTTATATACACTTAAAATCTGTCTTTTGACTGGTATCACAAACTCTTCTTTCATTTTGACCAAGGGTGTTTATATTTTGGGATAACAATTTCGACCAGGTTAAAATCTGGATGTCTTGTATGAAAGAAATAAATTAAACAATGTCAAATAAAGCTTTTTACCGGATGATCTTTATAACCACAAGAAGTCATAGATACAGAAATATTTAATTATTCATGTATATAAATAAATAATGGACCGTGACACGTTATTTCCAACAATGTTGCATTTTGAAAAATGTAGACTCGGACGAGCCTGTGCAGCATCCTGTTAAGCTTAGAAACTCCAAATACAGTTGGGTCTGAAGCTTAATAGTCAAAGAACATTCAGGCGACTAGCTAAGGCTCTGACCATACGCACAGGCTGCTCTGAGCCTTTGCTTGTCGCACATACTACAGTGAAACCTGTCTTAAGCGGCCACTCAAAATAGACAAAACAAAGGTCTTAAAGACCAATGTGGTAGCTTAGTGCAGGTCAAAAGTATTGCAGAATGCTCCCCTTGGAGCATTCTGCAATACTTTTGACCTGCATTAAGCGATAATTGAGCTTGAAAACCCATTTTTGGTCTTTTTAGAGTGGCCGCTTAAGACAGGTTTCACTGTACATCGCTTGAAATCTCATGTTGCGGCTCGTATGTAATTACTTCATTCATGTGATTCCAAACAGCAATTATTTTTCAGTTATTTGAGGATTATCGGGTTCTTCTTGTTTTTAGGAATGTTTATCTGGACTTCCTCTGAAACTTGTACGGAATCCTAACAAGAAGAACGTTGATCCGGTGGGGGGGGGGGGGGGTTCTCTTCCACCCTCACACAAATTATGGATATTTTTTCTTGTTCATCATGAAATTCCACATTTTTATTTATTGATTTATTCATTTATTTATTTATTTATTTATTTATTTATTAAAGAGATTCCCAGAAGTTACAGAATACCTGCGATGCAGAATTACACGATGCCATCACTTTAACACATCCTGGGTAAGATATGAATTTTTATCCCAGGGTAGAATCTCAGGTGTGCAAGAGACCTCCATACGAGCTCTTTCTCATCTAATGCATACACCGCGCCATTGATTCGAATGGATGGCATGCTTTTATAGGATTCCTGGATCCTGTTCCTTCGATAACTGCAGCCGATTAGGCTTCCTGCCAAATATCTAGCCATGCTTACAACGAAATAATTCCAAAGAAATTATCAATTTTACTTGCATATATTAAATCTGGTCTTGAAACTGTGACGCAGAGTCGATCTCCATTCTGGAGTAAATCACTTCGCACTAAGGTATGTGGCTGTTTATGCAGAAAACCTTTACTGCCTTGGCTGGGAGCGGGAACCATAAAACTATTTTTAGCAATAAGCAAACTGCTGTTGTGTCGAAATCTCGTCACTGTAAAATAAGCTTCCGTTGTTCTGGGAGGTAGAGCGAGAAAACGACCAAAACGGAATGTCAACTGAACTGTTATGAGGTATAAGTCATTTCTGGTCATTTCAAGGCAGTCGTATGATCGATTGGTTCTGTCCACGCGGTGAGTCACGTGATTCATTCCATGAATGTAAATGTAAGAATCTGACCCTTGATGTAACCATTGAAGCTGTGGATGCTCACCTGTAAACAATTAAAATTAGTAAAGTTATGGCTATCAGTATAAAAACTACGTAAACCGGGCCGCGACATGTGATTTCCAAGACTTCGGCATTTTGAAAAGTGTAGACTCAGATGAGCTTGTGCAGAAACTCAAAAAGATGTTTGGTCAGTAGCTTAGCAGTCATTGAATATTCAAGCGACTAGCAAAGGCTCTGTTCAGACTGCACGTATGCGCAGGCTGATCTGAGCCTTTGCTGGTCGCGCATACCACATTATTGAAAATCTCTTCTCATGGCTCACTTATATAGGTATATCATTAATGGCCATCGGTATCATAAACTAAGTAAATGTTAAGTTCTTCGAATTGAGCATCTTTATGCAAAAGAAGTTATCTTAATATCTATATAATCTAATTTAATTTTAACACACACACACACACACACACACACACACACACACACACACACACACACACACACACACACACACACACACACACAATTCTGAAGTTGGTTTGGTTCATGTTTTGTTGTTAATCTCATTGTGTGTGGGGGATTTGTAGTTTGTCCTGCTTTTGTTATATAATAATTTGACTCCTCTAAGTTTTGCAATCATCTCGCTGAGCAAGTGAGAACTGGCCCTGAGGTATAAGAAGTTTTTTTCATGCTCAACTCAACTAAGGATGGTATTTCAATTGCTCGTAAAATCTAAAATGCTGAGGAGTAAAGATTTCCCTTGCTTCCAAACTTCAGATCTTGTCTTCATTATGCTAATAAATGTTAAAATGCCAACAATTGACATAACTTTTGGTTTTCTTTAGCTCTGACTGCCAATGGGCTATGTGCCATTTTCTTTCGAATGTTTCATCTCAGTATGATAATTTAATTTGATTTTTTCTCTATAATAATGCATTGCAAAAATTAGAAAGCCTCCATGCAAGCTGAAATTTTATGCGAAGATTTGGACAGTATAATATGCCCCCTCCCCAAGTGGCCTAAGCTGCTGTTAGTTTTAAGGTGGTTAATCTGTTATAATTTTTTTCAGTCACCCCTAATATTAACTGAATTATTTCAACATAACCTAATAAACGTTTCCTATCTCAGGCATGTTACCTTTATCAGGTCATGATGACGTTGCACTTTTGAATGACGTCGCTAATGACGCTGAATCAACACAGAAATCAAAACTTACGTCATAATCGCTAGTTTGAAGAGTGTTTAACAAAGGGGTAACTGATAAATAGAATACCAGGTTCGCGTCTTTTGATATCAAGTTTACCAGGCTCGGCTTTGAGAATGCATGTTGAATCGCTCGGCAAGCCTCGCAATGTCAACAAGCGTTCTCAAAGCCTTGCCTGGTAAACTTGATATCAAAAGACACTCACCTTGTATTCTCTATATCCATTATTTGCCATTGCTCCCACTGGGTATGTTTATGTTGGTACCTTGTTTTGTAGTGTGGTTCTTGGTGTCCAATCTATTTTGCAATTATCTAGCTGAAGAACGGATGGCTGGTTCCTTTACTTTAGTTGAGTTGTGGCTGTCTGTGTTCTGTGTGTCTTCCTCATGATGACATGCGTTCGTCTGCAGTCTATGATTGTGGCATTTCCTAGTTATACTCAGTTGCTGCACATTAATGCGGAAAATTTCTATTTTTCTTCTACAAAGTATTAGTTTAGTCAAGCTGTCAGCTTAAAGGTGGACCAAGGAATGTCCATTTTAAGGTTGCTTTGATAAGGTTACAAGGAAAAACAATATCAGGCAGGTTTTGAAAATGTCTTAAATAAACCGTAACAGTTCTATCAGAATCTTTTCTAATCCATGACACTGTATCGACCAGACCGTGACATTATAATTTTTTGTTTTGCTATTTTATGCGATTTTACAACAGATATGAACGAGATATTCAAAATATATTTTGGGGTAAACAGTAGATGCTGAGTCTAAGACTACTTATCAAGAAAATTGAGACTATACACCCCCACCCCCTCCCACCGACTGGGTCTTCAGCCAAGATTTTACCTTGAAGACGTTCCGCATCCAATGAGAGTTGGGCTCCTATTCTTTTCTTTGGACGCTGGTCAGACAGCACGTGTACCTGCCTTTCTGGTTCCTGAAATAAAATCTAACAACAATAAAACATCAAATGATGGTTACCAAGTCGTTCGCAGCATTCCTCTTTCTTGTGCCTTGATCCGTGGAGCAGCGTCAGACTCTTTCCTTCGTCGTCTGCTGATAACCTTTGCGAACAGTTTGGATCCAGATCAGGACCGAGGTTCTAATAGTTTGGATCCAGAATGTCGGTCCTGATCTGGATCCAAACTGTTTGACACTTTGAAAGTGTTAATGAAATAGTTTTTTTTTTTTTTTTTTTTTTTTTTTTTTTTTTTTTTAAAGACAACAGAAACATGAGAAAAGATGACAAATTACCCAGCATGCAAAGAGGTATATTTATAAGAAGGAACAGGTAGAAAATGTATCGAAACTGTACCCTCTGGAATGAGAAAACAGTCATTGATTTTGGAAAAGATATGCAATCGATGTGATTACATCGACTAGTCTTCCAAGGTCTGAGCTTTGTCAAGGCTTTACTGTCCTGCCAGTAAAGAGTGAAAGTGACGTCATATTTTTTGCAAAGTATTCAAGCACTTATAAACGATAGATTAATTGTGTATTCTAACACACCTCGCCTATAGAGTCAACGGAAACAAACTGTGATATATCGGACAATAATTCACAGTTTTGAAATCGCGAGGATAGTACGTGCTAGCTGACGTCATTTGTTACTGGAAAATGACGTCATTCGTGACGTTAGACGGTGTAACGTCGTATTTACGCTTGAAAGACGTTACAAATACATGTAAATGTATGCGACGTAGTCTAAGTTTTGGCGGGAGTTCTTCAATGCAATGGCGGAAAGTTGGAAGAAGCTGAAGATTTCAAATGTGTTTTTGTCGTTTATTTTGTGTTAGAATCGAAATAGATCAGCCCCAGTGCATGAATTGTTGAGTAATAATTCACTGTTTGTCGGTAAGTTGTACGAAGATAAATCACTCGCGCTGCGCGCTCGTGATTTGATCTTCTTTACAACTGACCTCCAAACAGTGAATTATTACTCAACAATTCACTGCTAGAGCTGATCTATTTCTTAATTCTAACACACCTCGCATATAGAGCCAACGGTAACAAACTGTGATATATCGGACAATAATTCACTGCTAAAGTGTGCGATAGCTGAAGTCACTGGAAAATGACGTCATTCATGGCGTTAGACGGTGTAACGTTGTTTTTACGTTTGAAAGACGGTACAATTACATGTAAACGTATGCGACGTAGTCTGAGTATTGGCGGGAGTTCTTCAGTGCAATGGCGGAAAGTTGGAAGAAGCTGAAGACTTCGAGTGTGTTTTCGTCGGGTATTGTGTGTTAGAATCGAAATAGATCAGCTCCAGTGCGTGAATTGTTGAGTAATAATTCACTGTTTGTCGGTCAGTTGTATCAAGATAAATCACTCGCGCTGCGCGCTCGTGATTTGATCTTCTTTACAACTGACTTCCAAACAGTGAATTATTACTCAACAATTCACTGCTGAGCTAATACACAAGTGATCTATCGATTCGCGTTAGCTCAAGTTATGTTTTACTTAACAAATATAAACAAAGTATTACGTAACTGTCACTCTTGGTTGGCACGACAGTAGCAAGCACGATCAAGCAAAAGCTGTTGCAGAAAGTTTCAGCCAATGAGAGTACATTTCTGGCAATCATATTTAATTCGACAAACAACTAACATAACATGACTGCCATACAGGTACCCTTAGTTGTTAAGTGGCAAAAGACGTATTGGCTAGCACGGACTCTGTATTAAAATAGGATCCGTGATGGCCCTTGACATTCACACGCGGGCGCACGCAACACTCGCGGTAGGCACTGTTCCGCACGGTTTGTTTTTTAGCTTGCATGCCTGTACCAGCCACTCGAGTACTCGAATGACAAATCTCTGTATTTGCCATGCACGTTTTCAAACCGCGAACAAAATATGTGACATGGACCAGTGGCCTGCTTGTGCTCGTGCTCATAAATATAGGAAGTAGAAACATGTACGTACATGTATTTGTAACATGCATTAGAATATTCTATTTTTGCATTTTTCCTAGAATTAGAGATCAAGGTCAGTTTTTTGTGTGTGTGTTTGTTTTTAAGTTGTTAAGTATACTCCCCCGCATCAGAAGAATCCGTTTGACTACGTGGGCTTCGATGACAGTTTGCTCTCAACTCATTATAGGGCCTGCGCAAACAGTAAAGACCCTAATGAGATGCCTCAGGCATCTTACCAGGGTCTGCACTGTTAAAACTGTTAAAGTGCATGCAAAAAGCATCAGAAAATGACGTCTGCTGCATATAATTGCCTTACATTATTAACTAATTTAAGTATAAAGGCAAGCAGCATAAACCAAGATCAGACTGTTCCTACAAGAGCAGTCTTTTTCAAAGAGGCTTCTAAAACACTTCAGCAGACGGCAAAACAGACGACATGTGTTGTGATTAGCGCTTTTAAGGTTAAATCGTGAAAACTCACAATGGATAAACCAAATGTTTTAAAACTATAATAATGAAAGGTTCTATTCGGAGCCCGCCAATAACGACTTTCTGTTCTGCTCACTCGCCTGCCTATGTTCTTAGGCAGCCTATATTACAAAGAATATTGTGAAAGGATCTAATCGGTACTGCAAGAATATGGACCCAGATCAGACCAAGGAAGCAGTCTGACCACGGTTCATATTGTTTGCTTTCATGAAAAAATCTAGTCTGAGGAGCACTTGAATATATGCAGCAGACGTAAAAAGCAGATGACATCTTCAGGACACAATAATATTAAATAATGGCTGGATGATGGTTAACAGGTTTAAGTATACGGTGAGAAACTGTAACCGTAGGTTGCCTAAAATACTTTGGACCTATTTGTTTTCAAGGTTTTCTGAGAAATATTTCCCTAAATATAGAAATGGAATACCAATTATAACCACAGACGACCAAAAATAGGGGCAAGATTCTATTTATATTACAAAACAGATTCACAGCTTCACAGCCTTTTGGACTTGGAAATAAAAGCTATATATCTATCTATATGGGCCGCGACGTGAGAAAACCTGTCTTCGGGGATTCCAACAAAGTGAGATTCAAACTAGCCTGCTCAGCTACAGAGACTAGCTAGAAAGTTGAAATTTCGCTCATGGCAAGTTTGGATTGTGATACTTTCCAAAAAGCGAAAAACAAAGGCGCTGATCAGACTGCGCGGATGCGCAGGCTGGTCTGCGCCTATGTTTTTTGCGACCCTCCGAAGACAGGTTTTCTCGCGTCGGGGCCCAATTATAACAAATGAAGCTTTTATTTTATACAAAGTCAGGGATAGGTATCAGATACTTCTTACTTTGTAATTTAGACCCACGTCATGTAAAATGGTATGTAGCTTCTGTAGAACAATATTGTCAGAACCCAAAATACTGTATTGAACTGATATTGCAAAAAAAAAAAAAAAAAAAAAATACAAAACAGATTTCGATTAGATTGATTTGATTAAACTTTCAACAAAATTAATTTTGTAAAATTTCAACGTATGTGTATCTAAAATCGGGGATGGTGGGGTCTTGTATTCTTTAATCATTTAAAATACAGCCCATTATTCACTCTCTTTAATTTTTTACCGAATCCCACTATCCAATAAAAAAAATCTTATATAATTATGTCTTATTATTAAAAAAAATCAACACGGCTTTTCCCTACCCTAAATGTTTTGGTGAAGCCGCCGTGGTGTAGGGGATAAACCTAGGGGTTGCAGGTTCGATTCCCACCTTCGGGAGTTCCCGTCATATAATAAACACACAAATCATAAACCCTCCCGGCCCAGTACTGGTTACTACCCATGAAAAGCCACAAAAAGTTTTTTTTAATGGTTTTTGCTGCTGCCGTTGTTGTTTTGCGTGCGTGCGCGCGCGTGTGTGTGTGTGTGCGTGCATATGTGCGTGTTATCGATTGCTAACGTCGCTTGAATCATTTTCGACCTCAAACACTACCTCCTCCGTTTCGTCAACGTCGACCAGCGACGTTTCTAGAACTCCACATGAAAAACGTCTCACAATGAGGAAGGAGCAAGCACATGATAACATCATAGCTGTTATGAGCAATCCAAAATATTTTGAAAACTTCTCCGACGACCAACACGTGCACCCAAGAAAACTTCTTTCGTTTGTCATAATAACATCGTCTTGACATACTTTAATACATGTTTCCATTTATTTACTATTAAGACAACAACGGTACTAATAAATAATCAATACTCAGTGGAATTAGTCCTTAAAATTGTACACTTAATGAAATCAAGAAAAAATGTTCTGGAACACTTATATAGGTTGCAGGTTTTAACAGGCAGCTCAGTGGCACATGAAAACGGCATTTTTGCATCTGCATAACAGAGAATTCAACGATATACCCTACTATAGATCTAGAAGTGTACATGTTGTTGTTGTTTTTTTAAACTTCACCTATTCTCAAACTTTGTGTGTGCAAACAGTGAAATATTTTTCACGATTGCACGGATTGACAGACTCGCCTGAGCCTCCCCTGGTTGCATATACGACAGGTACCTTTTCATATGGACTTGCTCAATTACAGTTTTGGTTGTATTTCCTATTATGGAACTCTCTCTCTCTCTCCGAAGAGAGAACCCCCTATTGCTCATGCATCGAACAATTATTGATTTTTTATTTTTTAATCTTTGACCTCATTGTTAACTTATTGGTCATCTTAACTCTTTGCCTACTGCGTTTATCGTCTGCTGATATTTTTTTGTCAAAATCAACTTTTTCAAAAAATGCTTTCAGGAATACCTTCAGAGTGTCAAACAGTTTGGATCCAGATCAGGCCAGACAAAACGTCGGGCCTGATCTGGGTGCAAACTGTTTGCAAAGGTTATCAGCAGACGACATTGGTAGGTTAAGCGCTAAAAATGTTGCTATGCCATGACAGTCATTTTCTTCCGCCACCGTCATAAAAATGCTAGCTTTAACTGATTAGACGATCGGCGATTAATAATTCTAGACATCTAAAATAAATTCAAAAAATAAAAATTAGTAAGCACTGAAATAACTGAAATAAAAAGTCTTTTATTCGCGTTTGTTAAAATATTGCCAGTATTTAACATAAACTAATACATGTATTTTCGTTTTGACTTTTCACATTTTACCGTTAATTAACTATCCAATCATTTCTTGGAATTTCGGCCAATACTCAGGTATCACCCCCACCCCCTCCCTAGATAGCTGCGCATACATGTTAAAACTGTTTCTTTAAGCATATGCGACAATAGCCAGCAAAATCTCACGATTACGGAGCTTTCATTCTGAAGGATTATCCTAAACATATTGCTACAATAAGTATGGAATGGTCCATTTTGTCCTTTACGGTGGTTGTTTTTCAAAATTTATATAAAATAATGCATTTCTGTCCCTGAAGACTGTTTTTATCTCCAAGCAATAGCAAAGGCAGTGCAGACCCTGGTGGAATGCCGTCTTATCATCTGGGACTCACTACTGGTATCCAGATTGGGGAGCGCAGTTGCTCAGTGGTAGAGTGCTTGACTCGAGACTGAGGGCTGCGGGTTCGAGCCTCACCGGCGTCTCTGCGTTGTGGTCCTTGAGCAAGACACATATATCCTAGCTTAGTACTGGTTCAACCCAGGAAGACCCGGCCCTGTTTAACTGAAAGATTGTTGATGGGACGTAAAGAATCAAATCAAACAAGTATCCAGAACGAAAAGGGTTCATATTCAACGTTTCAAGTGGATTATTATGTACTCATTTCACCCTACGATTTATGTCATAAACCATTTCCTTTGCACTGGCTCCTTTATAAAGTGTGACAACACACGGATTTAGGTACTTGCCGCATATCCGAACAGTGAAGGCTTGGGCGAGCCTGCACGAACGCGCAATCCCGTTAAAGCCTACACTGTTCTTTTACCTTGAATATGGAAGTACGGCTTGAAGGTTACCAACAGCTTAAGTGATGTGGAGATGGGGCAACAGCTTAAAGTCACATCACACAGACTGGTGATCCGTGGGAATTGAACCTGGGATCCATGGTTTACAAGGCGAGTGGTTTATCCGCCATACACCAACGGTTCCTTTATGAAGGCTCAAACCTCAGGCTCGGACAAAATATTAAAAATGTATGACAAAGTACGGGTTTCCAGTCAAAATTCGCACAGGAGTAATGTGGCTTACGCACACGTGTATTTGGCGTAATTGGCGTGACATCTTTGATTAGAAATTAAATAGGTAAAGTCGGGTATATTCGGACAGATTGCTAAATTCGGACAGCCAACTTGTTTGTTTCATAGTTCAGTTATTGGAATAAAAAATAAATTAACTAAGCAAACAGTGAAAATCCTAATGAGACGGCTCATAAGCCGTCTCATCTGGATTTCCACTGTTTGCAAATGTGTGTCCGAATTTACCTGATGTCCGAGTTTACCCGACTTTACCCTACTTACCGGTAAGCTATGGGTGTTCTCTGTCACGCAACAGTCGATCATTCTATCGACGTTACCGCCATCGCCGGCTTTCCCCTCGACGTCACAGTATCGACATGTGCTATTCTTTAAATTTGTATCAAATGTTGTGAATTTGTAAAAATATTTATTAACTAAATAAGAACTCAAACAGGAAACCAAAATAACTAACATTAGCATAATCAGATAATCACAACACGCCATTTTGCGCGTCACTGTTCTTTGCTGTTTATCGTCGGAAATTCCAACGGCAACGTCATGTCGGCATAGTTCTGCCGTCGAATTACATTCCGATTCCATAGTAGTAGTAGTAGTAGTAGTAGTAGTAGTAGTTGTTGTTGTTGTTGTTGTTGTTACTGTTGTTGTTGTTGTAGTAGTAGTTGTTGTTGTCACTTTTGTTGTTGTTGTAGTAGTAGTAGTAGTAGTAGTAGTAGTAATAGTGGTGGTGGTGGTGCTAGTCAAGGTAGCAACAGCAGAAGTAGTATTAGTAGCAGTGGTGGTAGTAGTAGTAGTGCACGTCGTCGAATTCGTCGTCGTCGTTGTTGCTGCTGTTGTTGTTCGTCAGCTATTCGATTATTCCCAATATTTATAGTACGTTTTCAAGTTTTAGCATCATATGTGTATTCTTTAAAAATACGTTTCATGGAAGTGTTCGTTCTTTTGAAAGTCGGGGACAAAACACATCTGATCCTTATAGAAATTATGTCGGGCCGAGGTTGATTCGCTGTCCTGCTTCCGTATAAATGCATTGTCTTTAAGAAAAATAATGATAATATACCTACCGGTTACAAATCTCCGCTGGAAATACAGGCGTGACACAGATTAAACTACCTTACAAAAGTCGTTTATAGTAATACTTCCGGAATTTACAAAACGAGAGTGCGTGGGTAAAATCATATTTTTTCTTCATATAAACTCATATCAGCCTGTGCTTTATGAGTCGGTTCCCGCCTGAAACGGTGTTAGATCTAATTTATGTGAATTAAGAATGAAATGCGCTAACGCACATGCTTTTCTTTGTATTAACTGATAGTGAATAACATTGTGACAGCTTAACCCATATAAGCCAAGCGCCCTTTTTATGGGACACCGGTAAACCGTGCAGATCCAGATCAGACACAGCATAATGTTATGTCCGATCAGGAACTTCACTGCTTGCTTACAGAATCTTCAACTGAAGTTTGGAAAAAATTAAAAAATACCACCCAACACCCCTAAAACTGGAAATGGATTTGTTCAATTGATAGAGATACGCTGCTCAAAATATTTAAAGGCACACTGTGTATTTTGCCATTAATTCACTCATAGTCTGACTCATAACGAAAGTTGGATTAATAAGGCAAAAACATGTTTCTCCTGTGATTAGTTTGATTGCCCATCAAGGATGATGCTTGTTAATAAAAATGAAGTAAGACATTTCCAGAAATCTCCATGGAACGCTTTATTTAAAAATGGAATTTTGTTAAAAAAATACCCCCTTTTCAAAACCAAATTTTAAGAGGATGTTTCAATCAAGCACTACAACAGCATCATTTCTGTACAGTCAATAGCCTTTCAATGCTGCAGAAATCATTAGGTTACGCTATTAACAAATTTGGAAGATTCTACAGAGTTCCAGAAAAAATTGTCATTTTAAAAAAAAAATAAAAATTACAAAATTTGAGCCATGAACTTTAGTAGCGATTGTTTTATCAAAAACTTTTTCTGATCCAAAACTTTGACCATCGTCACACAAGTGGCAAAAGAAGCTGGGTTTCTGTCTTATAGTCTAGTGGAATACATTGCTTGTCTATTGGACAGAGGTTAACATTATCACCTATGGAAAATCAGCATGTGTTCCTTTAAATATTTTGAGCAGTCATTCGGGTTAATGGTAGGTAAACCAGTATTACTATGCAGTAGTACTTCCAGTAATTAACAATTTTCCCGAATTGGATCAGAGAATAGTCTCTTCGTGAGCTGCTGGCATTACTAGGGCTTGAACTCACGACCCAGCTCGCAAATCCAAAGTCAGTTTACTTCCGATAGAGCTAAGCAGCCCCATCCCTAAAATGCCCGTAGTCTACCTTCTACTAGAATCTATTTAGGGTCAAATAAAAAAAATGAGTGCGTTTCGGGTAACGGGTCTGAAGACTTTAGGTAGCGTAGGCACACATATTTTTTAAGTATTTTTTTTTCTGGAAAAAATATAATTTTATGCATTTTGAAAGGCGAAAATCGCCTTTCAAGATGCATAAAATATTTTTTTTCCAGAAAACTTAAAAAAACTTCTAGGTTTCACCAGTAAATTTAGGTAGGGTCGGGTTACCCTAAACACATGTATTTTTTTTATTTGGCCTAGTAAAACCAGATCACACAAAATATATCCTTTGTCAACGGCTTCTCTAAGTCTACATAGTAAGACACGTCTGGAAATAGCAGGGATTTCATTTGTATCAGTTTAGACCCTTACACTACGGGGACATGTTTATGGTAATTCCCCAGCTAAATTATTAACCTAGGAGTCATCCATTGATAGCACGACTCATGTTAAATCGAAGACTATGCGACACTATTTAATTCCGAGTTATCAGTAGTTTTAATAAAGAAGAGTTGAAAAGTATACAACAAAGAAATGAATATTTCCCTTGTATCATGCCAAAAGAAAATGTGCATGTACTCAAAAGAACCGTCTCAGTGAGACGGTTTTTCATGTATCCATAACTCATCTTTTGATTGCATATACTAAGCTGCCACTCATTTTGGTGTAAACTTATCTTACTTTACCTACTATTAACATTTTGAGGCCAACATTTCTATCTGTTATTGTTATGGTTATTCTCAAGGTCAGTGCAGAAAACCCTGTGTAAAACGGCCACTCTCAAAAAAGACCAAATTTGGTTTTCAAGACTAATTATCGCTTAATGCAGGTCAAAAGTATTGCAGAATGCGCATTCTGCAATACTTTCGACCTTAATTAAGCTACCATATGTTATAAAGATTTTTATTTTGTCTATTTTTTGGGTGTCCGTTTTACACCAGTTTTTACTGTACAATCAAACAGAACATATCTTCTAAAGCAGCTGAAAATTTATACCAAGATCAGTGGCAGCTTAGCTACCACCCAAACTGGTGTAAAGTTACATTTATTTTTATAGTGAAAAACACACCACAATGCATACCAAGCTTACTTTGACTTAAAGTGAAAAAAACACACATTTTTTTCAAATGCATTTATTATAGAGCTTACAGTATGGCAGTTACAGTTTGTTTGTGAATGCTCTTCAATTAGCCTTTAATTAATTACTTTTGCTTGTCCATGGGGGCCTGGCCATTTTCAGGTCAATGAGCTCTACACAGGAAAACTGGTAACACTACCACCTGCTTACACACAGCCCAAGCAAAGTTATAAATCGTTGATAATGGCAAAATAACAATGTTTCAGATTTATAGTTTTAGCAGTGTGTGCATTGATGAGTATATTTTTATACCTGGCCTATATTTTAAGGAGATGATTCATGTAATCAATGTTACTTGTTTTCAGATCCTGTTAGTTGCTTATATATTATTGTTTTGTAAGTACATGCTGAAATACTGTTTAAACTAATATTTCATAATTGTTTCTAAAATTTATCCCTTAAAGAACTAATTATTACTATAGCTGACGACATATTTTGTAACAATTTTTCTCATTTTGGTTAAAAAAACAGATTGAAAACGAAAGAAATTTATTGAAAAAACAAAATACTTTTCTTTTGTTAGTAGTAACATTCTAATTTTCATTGATCTGGCTGTTGAATGTAATTAAAAGGAATATCCATTATCCAAGATTGAAATGGAGAAACCATTGAAAGGTGCTGCTTCAATTATTTAGCTGACCTGCATATAGAAGTAAACTCAGGTTAATGTGTAGCTGTTTAATGCCACTAGCTGTAAGGGAGCGCAGTGGCTCAGTGGTTGAGTGCAAGACACATTAATCCTAGCTTAGTACTGGTTCAACCCAGGAAGACCCGTCCCTATATAATTTATCCCTTAAAGAACTAATTATTACTAAAGCTGACGTCACATTTTGTAACAATTTTCCTCATTTTGGTTGAAAAAAAAACAGATTGAAACAAAATGACGTAAAGAATCAAATCAACTATATAGCTGTAAGATGGCTGCTCCCAGATGTTTACATAAAAGCAATAAATAGTGCTGTAATTAACTTAGCAGTGGAATAAATGATCTGTGAAAATTAAATCAGTACATATTTGGCTTAAGTAAAGTGTTAAAAATCACGAACATACACTTTAAGCAGGCACGTTTTATACCTTAAATCCCAGGAGACACCATTTTTAAACACTGTCGTTTGTCAGTTACAAGCGAAAGTATGTGCACGAAGTACTGGTTAACCGCTTAGTCAAGCTTGCCCATGAAAAAAGTGTGTTTAGGTGAACTGACCGTCCCGACATGACCATAGCTGTTGACTGGGACGTTCCGCATCAAACCAAGAAACCAAACAACGCCGTATCGATCACGATGCGACGTATTGACGTCGCGTCGACGTAGATACGACGTTGTTCCGACAAAATATTTTTGCTAAGTTGAAACTTTGTTATAGATGGTTGTGTGTAAGAAAAATCCTTTCTGCTATATTCGAACAAATGCGCAGATAAGTCTACTTATCCTCGCAGTCTGATCTGCGCATTATTCATGCTTCGCTGTCTAGAAACGAAATAAAAAATTTCAAGTTTCTAGCTGAGCAGACTGGTCTGAGTCATACCTGGTGTGAATCTCCAAAGATTATCATCTATTTGTTCTAGGTTTTCCAAATCCAAATCCCACTATCATGAATGAAAAGTGTTCATAATACACCTACATTAAATTACGCAAACATACCTAATATCTCAGGAATAATGACCTTGAAAGGCATTATTATTGTTTCGAAATGGTGTAAAACAAAAGTTATATAAAAAGTTATATGTGGGCCAGTTCAGACCGGATTTTTTTATTAGTTGATTTACGGGAATGTTTTTTTTTTCAGATTTAGGGTCAAATAAAATAAAATAAAAGTTCATAAAATGACCAGTTGTCTGGTCATTTTCAGAGGGGTTTTTTTTAAATATCTCCAGAACAAATAGTAAATTTGAATCATTAATATTTCATAGTTTTCCTAAAAATCGGGATAGGACAGTCACTTTCAACAGTGTCACTCTCAAAAATACACAGACAGAACCTCAAAAATAGATTAATTTTTACAACGAAACAAATAATATTTAGAGTCGACGGATAAAATAAAAATAATTTTAGAAATTAATTATTTTTTCTACTTTCCGGAAAATTACTGTAAGAGGGTTCGTAAATCAACTAATAAAATAATTCTGTCCCTAGGCGTACGTAAGGTTCTCAGGCAAAATGTATCATGTATACGCAGCTACCCAGTGGGGTTAGAGGTCCAACGTTTGGTCTGGTCTTTCTTCTTTGCCCTTTGTGTGTGGAAGCAGTGTAGGCTCTGACGATACTGCGCGGATGCGCAGGCTCGTCTGAGCCTTCGCTGCTTGTCGATGCGTTATGTACGAAAGTATCATCCGCTGGTCTGTATCGAGGTTTTGAATTAAAGCAGAATGCAATAGGTTTGCGTAACCCACATGGCTCATAACATTCGTCTTTAGGCATGTCTCATAAACAGCGCCTGCAACTTTAAGGAAACACAATGCGTAATATAAATATAATGAATCGGTACGGGTGAGCTATTATTGCTTGCAATTCCGAGAAACAAGCATTGCAAAATATGTCAAGAATATCATCTTGAACCTTGTCACGGGAAAACCTGCCTTCTGGGTTTGGGAAGAGCTTTTGGGCAGAACTCATCACTTTGACATGATGGGGTTTCGGAGCTTTTTGCGACGGTCATGTTTTGCGTTAACTTTGTATCCAGAAAGAAAGGTGATGCCCCATGCGCGGGTCCAGAAAGTTTTGTCAGAGGGGTCCAAATTTGACGTTTTTTTTTTTTTTTTTTTTTTTTTTTTTTTTTTTTTTTTTTGCTTCTTTTTAGTTAATGAGGAGAGAGAGGGTCCGAATACCACTATTAGTCGGCCATCATTGGCTCGCCCGCGAAACACCATTTAAATGGCGTGCCAATGATGGCCCAACATAAAAATGTTGGCTAGGTAGCTTTGGGATTTTTTAGAAGATCCGGACCAGTATTTCTAAGAAACCCTATATTTTTGTGATTTTTCAGTGGGGTCCGGCCCCCCTCTGGATCCACCCATGTATCCTATCCAGCCTTCTTAGCTACAGAGACTAGCTAGAATAGTGACATTTTCCTTGTGGAAATTTTACTCATACTAAATTAGCTAGAAAGCGAATGACAAAGGCGCTTACCAGATTGTGCCGATGCATAGGCTGGTCTGTCTTTTGTTATTCGCATGCAACAAGTTTGGTTTTCTCGCGACAAGACCCATTAGTTTGTACTTTTGATAAAGATAGCCTTTTTTGTATGCGGAGAACGGCTCGTATCTTGCTTTAACATATTATCTTTGTCACTCATCTTATTACTTCTTATCTGCTGTCATGCTTATTTTTCATCTTGTGTTTTACTTTGATATATGGTATATTTTCACCTTGTGTCTTCAGAATATATTTTATTTATATCAGAGAACATCACCATATTATCTTTCACTTAGTCTCTTAACTAATTATCTTGAAACCTCAACACAACATCTCAGTCTCTCAGCTAACTAACATCTTTAGACATCACCATATTTCCTTGGTCTCTCAATTAATTATCATCTTACGACATCACCATATTTCCTTGGTCTCTCAATTAATTATCATCTTTAGACATCACCATATTTTCTTGGTCTCTCAATTAATTATCATCTTTAGACATCACCATATTTCCTTGGTCTCTCAATTAATTATCATCTTTAGACATCACCATATTTCCTTGGTCTCTCAATTGAATATCATCTTGAGACATCATCGCATTTCCTTGGTCTCTCAACTAATTATCATCTTGAGACATCATCGCATTTCCTTGGTCTCTCAACTAATTATCATCTTGATACATCATCACATTTCCTTGGTCTCTCAACTAATTATCATCTTGAGACATCATCGCATTTCCTTGGTCTCTCAACTAATTATCATCTTGAGACATCATCGCATTTCCTTGGTCTCTCAACTAATTATCGTCTTGAGACATCATCACATTTCCTTGGTCTCTCAGCTAATTATCATCTTGATACATCACCACATTTCCTTGGTCTCTCAAATAATTATCATCTTGATACATCATCACATTTCCTTGGTCTCTCAACTAATTATCATCTTGAGACATCATCACATTTCCTTGGTCTCTCAGCTAATTATCATCTTGAGACATCATCACATTTCCTTGGTCTCTCAATTAATTATCATCTTGAGACATCATCACATTTCCTTGGTCTCTCAACTAATTATCATCTTGAGACATCACCATATTTCCTTGGTCTCTCAACTAATTATCATCGTGAGACATCATCACATTTCCTTGGTCTCTCAACTAATTATCATCTTGAGACATCACCATATTTCCTTGGTCTCTCAACTAATTATCATCTTGAGACATCATCACATTTCCTTGGTCTCTCAACTAATTATCATCTTGAGACATCACCATATTTCCTTGGTCTCTCAACTAATTATCATCGTGAGACATCATCACATTTCCTTGGTCTCTCAACTAATTATCGTCTTGAGACATCATCACATTTCCTTGGTCTCTCAACTAATTATCGTCTTGAGACATCATCATATTGTCTTGGTCTCTCAACTAATTATCGTCTTGAGACATCATCACATTTCCTTGGTCTCTCAGCTAATTATCATCTTGAGACATCATCACATTTCCTTGGTCTCTCAACTAATTATCGTCTTGAGACATCATCGCATTTCCTTGGTCTCTCAACTAATTATCATCTTGAGACATCACCATATTTCCTTGGTCTCTCAACTAATTATCATCTTGAGACATCATCACATTTCCTTGGTCTCTCAGCTAATTATCATCTTGAGACATCATCACATTTCCTTGGTCTCTCAACTAATTATCATCTTGAGACATCATCACATTTCCTTGGTCTCTCAATTAATTATCGTCTTGAGACATCATCACATTTCCTTGGTCTCTCAACTAATTATCATCTTGAGACATTATCATATTTCCTTGGTCCCTCAACTAAGTATCGTCTTGAGACATCATCACATTTCCTTGGTCTCTCAATTAATTATCGTCTTGAGACATCATCACATTTCCTTGGTCTCTCAACTAATTATCATCTTGAGACATCACCATATTTCCTTGGTCTCTCAACTAATTATCATCTTGAGACATCATCACATTTCCTTGGTCTCTCAACTAATTATCATCTTGAGACATCATCACATTTCCTTGGTCTCTCAACTAATTATCATCTTGAGACATCACCATATTTCCTTGGTCTCTCAACTAATTATCATCTTGAGACATCATCACATTTCCTTGGTCTCTCAACTAATTATCATCTTGAGACATCATCACATTTCCTTGGTCTCTCAACTAATTATCATCTTGAGACATCATCACATTTCCTTGGTCTCTCAACTAATTATCATCTTGAGACATCACCATATTTCCTTGGTCTCTCAACTAATTATCATCTTGAGACATCATCACATTTCCTTGGTCTCTCAACTAATTATCATCTTGAGACATCATCGCATTTCCTTGGTCTCTCAACTAATTATCATCTTGAGACATCATCACATTTCCTTGGTCTCTCAACTAATTATCATCTTGAGACATCATCGCATTTCCTTGGTCTCTCAACTAATTATCATCGTGAGACATCATCACATTTCCTTGGTCTCTCAACTAATTATCGTCTTGAGACATCATCACATTTCCTTGGTCTCTCAACTAATTATCATCGTGAGACATCATCGCATTTCCTTGGTCTCTCAACTAATTATCATCGTGAGACGTCATCGTAATTCCTTTGTCTCTCAATTATTTATCATCTTGAGACATCATCTTATTTCCTTGGTCTCTCAATCAATCCTCTTGAGGCATCATCATATTGTTATGATCTCTCGACTAATTATCATCTTTAGACATCACCGAATTGTCTTGGTCTCTCAACTAAATATCATCTAAGGAATCAGTATATTACATTTGTCTCTCAGCTGCGTATTATCTTGAGACACCATGACCATATTGTCTTAGTCTCTCAGCTAATTATCATCTCAATTTGTTATGTCTCCGCCCTGGAAGTGTCGGGAGACATACTGTTTTCCCCTTGCGTCCATCTGTCTGTCCGTACATCTGTCTGTCCGTCACAAAATTGCGTCTGTTCTATAACTTGATTACCGTTAGAGAAACTACATACATTTGTAAAGCACATTCAGACAACGTGTCATGCACAAGGACCATACATCTTGCATGTTTATCTTTCAAATTGTTCCACTTGTGACATAACTTAATGCATTTTTTGTCCGCTCTGTAAGTTGAACACTGTTTAAGCTATTTGGTTGAAACTTCATACACTTCTCGAGCACAACGAGACAATGTGTCATGCACAAGAACCATGACTCTGCTTTGGATATTTAAGAGTTATATCCCTTTGATCCATTGCAATGCTATTTCGTGTCATATAGCTAAATGCTAGTAACATAGCTAAATGCAATTTTATGATATTTATTCCTAAAAGGGGGACACATCTGTTTTGTTTGTTGTTGTTTTTTTGTAGAAAAACATTTCTAGTTATCATCTTGAGACATCACGATAATATCTTGGTTTTGCAGCTTATTATCATTTGAATAATCACTGGGTTATCTTGGAGCCGCCCTGGTGTAGTGGATAAACTGCTCGCCTTATAAACCAGGGGTCGCTGGTTCGTTTCCCGGCTTCACCAGTCTGTCGGGTGAGACTTTTAGTCGTTGCCCCGTCTCCGTATGACCAAAGCTGTTGGTGGGACGTTAAACACAAACAAATAAAAAAACTGGATTATCTTGGTCTCTAAGTTCGTAATCTTCTTGAGACAGGATTATATCATATTGGTCTCTCAGCTAGATATCATCTTGAGATATCAATATATTATTTTAATCTCTCAACTAGTTATCATCCTGAGACATCATCATATTATCTTGGTCTCTCACTTGATTATCATCTTGAGACATCATCAAATTATCTTTGTCTCTCAATTTATTATCATCTTGAGACATCATCATCGTATCTTGGTGTCTCAGCTTATTAACATCTTAAGACATCAACATATTATCTTGGTTTGTCAGCTTGTTATCATCCTAATACATCACCATATTATCTTGGTCCCTCAGCTTAATATCGTCTTAAAACATATTATCTTCGTCTCGCCGCTAGGTATCATCTTGAGACATCACCATGTTATCTTGGTCCCTCAGCTAGTTATCATCTTGAGACATTTTCATATTTCCTTGATCCCTCAGTTAATTATTTTCTTGAGACACCAGCATATTAATTACGATTTTAGCTAATTATCTTCATAAATCACTAGCATTTTGAAACATCACCATATTTCCAAATTGGTCTCTTAACTAGTTCTCATCTTGAGACATTAATATATTATCTTGGACTCTCAGCTAATTATAATCTTGAGTCATCACCATGTTATCTTGGTCTCTCAGCTAGTTATCATCTTGAGACATCATCAAATTATCTTGGTCTCTTAATTCATTATCACCTTGAGACATCAACATATCTTGGTCTCTCAGCTAAACATCATCTTGAGACATCATCATATCATCTTGGTCTCTCAGCTAGTTATCAACTCGAGACATCAACATATTATCCTGGTCTCTCAGCTAGTAATCATCTTGAGACATCATCATATTATCTTGGTCTCTCAGCTTATTATTTTGTTTGTTTGTTTTGTTTGTTTGTTTTTGTTGCTTTACGTCCCATGTCAACAGCTATGGTCATTGCGGGACGGTCAGTTCTCTTACCACACGTTTTCCTGGGCAGGCTTGCGCAAGCGGTTAACCAGTAATTTGTGCACATACTTTCGGTTGTAACTGACAACAACCCTTCTTGAATAAATCAGCGGAAGGGAGGAGAATGACCGTAGAAATTATTTCATGATCAATCTCCACGAAAGTATGGTACCGGGCCCGGATCGAACTCGCGACCCCTGGATCTGCAGTCAGACACGCATCTGTAGCCAGACATGTTACCGACTGCGCTACGCGGCCCGGTTCTCAGCTAATTATCATCTTGAGACATCATATTATCTTGATACCTCAATTTATTTTCATCTTGAGACAAAATCATAATATCTTAGCCTCTCAGCTAGATATCTCCTTGAGACATCACCATGTTATCTTGATCTCTCAGTTAATTATTTGCTTGAGACACCAGCATATCAAATAGAGGTTTTTAGCTAATTATCTTCATGAACACTAGCATATTGAAACATCACCATATTTCCTAATTGGTCTCTTAACTAGTTATCATCTTGAGACATCACTGTATTATCTTGGTCTCTCAGCTAGTTATCATTTTGAGACATCGACATATTATCTTGTTCTCTTAGCTAATTATCATCTTGAGACATCATCATATTATCTTGGTCTCTCAGCTTGTTATCATCTTGAGACATCATCATGTTATCTTGGTGTCTTAGCTGAGAAATCAACATTTTATCTTGTTCTTTCAGCTAATTCTCATCTTGAGATATCATATTATCTTTATATCTCAATTTATTATCATCTTGAGACATCATCATATTATCTTAGTCTCTCAGCTAGATACCTCCTTGAGACATCACCATGTTATCTTGGTCTCTCAGTGAATTATTTTCTTTCGATACCAGCATGTTAAAATGGCTTTTAGCTTATTATCGCCATGAATCAGTAGCATCTTGTGACATCACCATATTTCCTAATTGGTCTCTTAGCTTTTTATCATCTTGCGACATCGTCATATTGTCTGGGTCTCTCAAATTATAATCATCTTGAGACATCTTTATAATATCTTGGTCTCTCAGCTAGTTATCTTTTGAGACATCATCACATTATCTTGGTCTCTCAATTTATTACCAACTTGAGATATCACCATATTATCTTGGTGTCTAAGCTAATTATCATCTTGAGAGATCAACAAATTATCTTGGTCTCTTAGCTAGTTATCATCTTGAGACATCAACATATTATCTTGTTCTCTCAGCTAGTTATCATCTTGAGACATTACCATATTATATTGGTAGCTGTGCTAATTATCATCTTGAGACATCATCATATTGGCATGGTCTCTCAGCTATTTAACATCTTGAGACATTATCGTATCATCTTGGTCTCTCAGCTAGTTATCAGATTGAGACATCATCATATTATCTTGGTCTCTCAGCTAGTTATCAGATTGAGACATTACCATATTATCTTGGTCTCTTAGCTTATTATCATCTTGAGACATCATATTATCTTGGTCTCTCAGCTAGTAATCATCTTGAGACATCATTATATAATCTTGGTCATTCAGCTAGTAATCATCTTGAGGCATCAACATATTATCTTGTTCTCTCAGGTAGTTATCGGATTGAGACATCATCATATTATCTTGGTCTCTCAGCTAGCTATCATCTTGAGACATCATCAAAGTATCTCCGTGTGAGACTCTCAATTTATTATCACCTTGAGACATCAACATATCTTGGTCTCTCAGCTAATTATCATCTTGAGACATCAACATATTATCTTGGTTTCTCGGCAAATTATCATCTTGAGACATCACTGTATTATCCTTGTCTCTCAGCTAGTTATCATTTTGAGATATCACTGTATTATCTTGGTCTTTCAGCTAGTTATCATCTTGAGACATCACCATATTACCTTGTTCTCTCGGCTAATTATCATTTGAGACATCACTGTATTATCCTGGTCTCTCAGCTAGCTATCATTTTGAGATATCACTGTATTATCTTGGTCTTTCAGCTAGTTATCATCTTGAGACATCACTGTATTATCTTGGTCTTTCAGCTAGTTATCGTTTTGAGACATCACTGTATTATCTTGGTCTTTCAGCTAGTTATCATTTTGAGACATCACTGTATTATCTTGGTCTTTCAGCTAGTTATTACCTTGAGACATCACCATATTATCTTGGTCTCTCGGCTAATTATCATTTGAGACAACACTGTATTATCTTGGTCTTTCAGCTAGTTATTACCTTGAGACATTACCATATTATCTTGGTCTCTCGGCTAATTATCATTTGAGACATCACTGTATTATCCTGGTCTCTCAGCTAGTTATCATTTTGAGACATCACTGTATTATCTTGGTCTCTCGGCTAATTATCATTTTGAGACATCACTGTATTATCTTGGTCTCTCAGCTAGTTATCATTTTGAGACATCACTGTATTATCCTGGTCTCTCAGCTAGTTATCATTTTAAGACATCACTGTATTATCTTGGTCTCTCAGCTAGTTATCATCTTGAGACATCAACATATTGTCTTGGTCTCTCAGCTAGTTTTCATTTTGAGACATCACTGTATTATCCTGGTCTTTCAGCTAGTTATCATTTGAGACATCACTGTATTATCCTGGTCTCTCAGCTAGTTATCGTTTTGAGACATCACTGTATTATCCTGGTCTTTCAGCTTTTTATCATCTTGAGACATCACTGTATTTTCTTGGTCTGTCAGCTAGTTATCGTTATGAGACATCACTATATTAGCCTGGTCTCTTAGCTAGTTATCATTTTGAGACATCACTGTATTATCCTGGTCTCTCAGCTAGTTATCTATTTGAGACATTATCATATGGGCCGTGTCGCAAGAAAACATGTCTTCAGGATTTTTTTTTATACTTTTGGTCTTTTTATAATAAAATTAAAGACAATTCATTTCTGAACTATGGACAAATTATTTCACAATAATATATATCCTATTGTTTAAGATATTGAATAAAACGTGAGAGCACAGTCACAAACATTCTAATATTATTATGTTGGCCGTTCATCTAGTTGCCGTCTTGAGACATCATCCTATTATCTTGGTCTCTCAGCTTATTATTATCTTGGTTTCTCCTTGGTATCTCAGCTAATCACCATCTTTAGACATCACCACTTTATCTTGGTCTCTCATATAGTTATCATTTCTAGGCATTACCATGTTATTGCCTTGGTCTCTCAGGTAATTATCTTTTTGAAACATCATCATTTTATCTCTATCTAATTCTCACAGCTAATTATCATCTTGAGACATCACCATATTGTCTTTGTCTCTCAGCTAGTAGCCATTTTGAGACGTCATCATATTGTCTTGCAATTTGTCTCTCAACTAATTATCACCATTAGACAACAACATGATATCTTTGTATCTTAGCTGCTTGTTATCTTATCTTGAATCCCCATCAAATTATCTCGACTTTTCAGCTAGTTATCTTCTTAAGACATCAACTAATTATCTTGGTCTCTCAACTGGTTATCATCTTAAGGCATCACCATGTTATATTGGTCTCTCAGCTTATAATTATCATCCTGAGACATCATCATATTATCTTGGTTTTAAAATTATTTATGTCTATCAGCTACTAATTATCTTGATACATCAACATATTGTCGATACACTCATTTGAATACCAAGTAGCCCGTCATAGTATTTCAGTCTCTCTCTGCTGACTGTCCTGTTGAGAGACATCAATAAAATAATTAGTATATCATTCACTAAGATTTATTTCATTTTTAAGGCTTCAACATATTATCTTGGTCATTCTGATTCATATTGATGCTTCAACATTTTAGCCGCGACATGTGATTTCCAACAATGTGGTATGTACGACCATCAAAGGCTCAGATCAGCCTGCGCATACACGGAGATTGATCAAGTCTTTGCTAGTCGCTTGAATTTTCTATGACTATATGAATAGGCTACTGACCGAACATCATTTGGAGTTTCTGGGCTTATAAGAGGGTCTGGATGGGGGTCTGATATTCACTGTTCATTAAAATTTAAGCCCATTATTGATCTCATTAAAATTTTGGGTTATTCATTAAAATAAGACCAATTATTCATTAAAATTATTCATTAAAATACCAATATTTCTTCAGACGAGACATTGGTCAAAATAATGCTTATAAATATAGTTATGTTTTAAGATTCGAACAAGCAAAGCGAGCAAGGAAAAATTTCTGTATTTTTATCGCGTAAGTGACATTTTAGAGTGAAAAAGTAGGGATAGTAGGACTTTTATAAGAAAAAGTAGGGAAATGTAGGAACACAAGGAAAAGTAGCGCCTATCTGAAAGCCTGATTAATCATTTTTCTATCAAAATTAGCATGGAAAAAGTTGTAACAATAAAACCACCAAAACAGAGTAACTTTTGCAAACTGAGAAATTAAGTGACCTTAGACAAGAGTTTAATTCATAAAAACGGAGTGAGAGAGGAAATTTGTAATGATTTTATTGGAAAAATTAAAACATTACCCCCCTCCCCTGTTGGGAAGCCAAATTAAATGAAGACCCCTCCCCCACCCTACTGAATGGGCCTGCGCCTTTATTCCCAAAAAGGTTATAATATGCCTGCAAAAACCCATTACATTTTTGTGTTCTTTGGACCTTATGCACATTCTGCAGGGGCCGTTGTCAGCTAACGAGAAGTGGTACAGCCATGGAACGTCGTAGGCGTTCCTGGAGTGTCGGAATCACACGTGAGGGAGGAACTTTATACCTTTTGTAAAGGGGGGATTGGGTTCCTCCCCCAAGAAAATTTTCTGATACAATATATCTGTAAAAGGGATTTTAATACATTTTGAGGAAATTTTGTCCTGTGAATCCAAGCTTATTTTACAAGCATTAAGCTATATGGTCTAGGGGCCAAACTCATATATATGGGCTATTTTGCAAGTTTGTTGCACCCCAAGGAAGAAAAACTTGGTTACTATTTTCAGTTAGGGACATGTCTTGGGGCCTTAGAAACCCATGTTTTACTAAGTTTTCTGTGGTCAGCTTTCTGTAAATGGCTTGTAATCAACGTTATCCTACTAACTTTGAAAATAGCAGTACTCAAAATACAAGAGAATTAGGATATTTTACAAAAATATCAATGAAATTATTTGAGCTTTAAATGGGTGATCGTGTCATAAACATCAATTGCAGACATCTGTGAGATGTATTTCTGCTCATTAGTGTTACATACGTTACATTTGATACAAAATTGCAGATAATGGCTTTAGAGATTGTGTATAAGAATGAACAATGTTCCCAAACCCCAGGAAGAAAAGCTTGGTTACTATTTTTAGTCAGAGACATGTCCTGGGGCCTTAGAAACCCATGTTTTTCTAAGTTTTCTTTGGTCAGTCGTCTGTAATGGGCCTGTAATCAATGTTACCCTAATAACATTAAAATACCATCAAAAAACAAGACCTATAGGATATTTTCCAATAGTATTAATGAAATTATTTGAGCTTTACACTTTTCAGCTAGATAAAAATATCAATTGCAAACATCTGTGATATGAACTTCTGCTCTCCAGAGTTGCTTATGTTACATTTTTTATGAAATTGCAGATAATAACCTTAAAGATTGCATATCAGAATAAACCATGTTCCACAACCATAAATGTGAAATAAAGATTTCGATTCTAATGATGAATTTTCATTTTCACATGTTTGAAGCAATTTATAAATTGCAACTGGAAATAAAGTGTAGTAAAATAAATATTTCAAGATGCTTATATGCGTCTCACTTCTACTGGCTTTCATATTTTATTTTCGTCCATTTACACTGCACTGGGTTTGGCACTGTCTTCTTTAATCTCTTTCACAATGAAATTAAAAAGCGACAAAACAAACATGGATATTTAATTTCTGCCAATATATAAATAAGGTAACGCAGGTAACAAAATGATGTTTTGCATAAAAGGATAAAAATAATATAATTTGTGGAGAATTGACTCATATTTTTTGCCTTTGCTCGACTACACGCAAGGTAAAAGTTACGTCTACTCTCAACATGTTTTTAATAACTTCAATTACAGACAAAGTATTCTAAATAAGCACTAATACAACAGTTTTTTATGTTTTGTTCTGTTAATTTGATATGGCTATTTGCATTTTTGTCAATGGTTCATGGCAAAATAAATGATATTTACTTCATGATTCAAATATTGGACTGAAGATACCGTATATCAATTAATAATTAAAAGTAAAAAATATCAAAGCAATATTTCCTGTATCTGGTGACAGGGCAGAGATGATAGTGCACAGTGTCTACCAGAGCAAGGGCTTTCTGTTGATTTTATACAGACAAAGACAAATCTTTAAACTAATAAAGTTCTGGTTAAGCCTTCTTTTAACAAGCGCGAATGGATAACAGATTTGCCAGATTTGATGATTACTGTTTTACAAGTTATATACTCTACACTAAATGTATTTGTAAGGTAAGTCCATAACATATGTAACAGCACACTGCCATTATTTTCGCTTAAATATATTTTTCCTGCAAGTTCTGGCTCTTTTTGCCTTTAGAAGTATTCTATCAGGCTTGGAAAAACCTATGTTTGCTAAAAAGTGAGTATGACCAGGAAATGTCACAATCGCAGACTGATGACTAACCAACAGTACCGTGAAGAAGAGACACAGAACATTTTAGGCCTTGACTGCATTTTGCTATACATGTAATCTAAAATTTCTAACTCATTTTTAAAGACTGCAAACATACTATCAATCAAAGTATTTATCAGAACAGAAGTAGCATGGTTTATACCCAAATGTACCTGGTGTTTTGTAGATCTAGCCTAAACAGGTTTTCTTGTATGCTTAATACGTTTAATTTACTGTTGGCAATTACATTTTGAAAACAAATAGCAACAATGTTCCATCTGTCACAATTGTAATCTTCTCTACTTTTGTTAAGCACGATTCTTTGATATCATGTTGTAATGCTTATTGTTTTAATTATATTATACAGCAATTTTGAAAGAAATTATTTTGTTTATTAATTAAGAAAAGTTAAGCTAAAGCCATACTCATAGACTGAAAAACATAGTATGTGGTAACACTAATTACAAAGCTATAAAGATATTTCATGTTAACATTAATTGCAAATCTTTTGTCAGTTATTGATCTTTTTTAAAGTCCATTTTCAGGAGTTACACATTGAATCATAAACATGACACAACATAATTAAGCAACATGGTTTGAATCTCTGAAGCACACAGATTAAATTGTCAAATGATTGTCCGTTGGAAATAAGTGTCACAACTAACACACAGCTATTGGCTTTCTTACATTGTTAATAATGTAGTTTTGTGTTGTTGTTTTTTGCACTGTCAGATTTTTTTTTAACAATTATACATGCTTGCACATGATCTATGAAATGAAAAGTATGAGACTTATGGTCAGTTTGTTGGTTTCAAAGATTAACGGAATAAGGCTTATTGTATGCAGAGCCATCCAAAAATGTGAATAATACTGCGAATAACAGTTTGTAGACAGCATTTTAGTCATAAACTGACTCTTTCTTGTACCCATTGGTTAATACTATCAGTGTTTGAGGGCTGTTTTGTCTACAGTGAAAGGAAATCATTTCCATTTGATTTTAAGTGTAGTGCCATATTAAGATTACAAATATTTAGTACTGTATGGTGCCGGTTACAAGTGCTAGCTAATCTCGTATATTGCACTGGTTAATACCTGTAATATGATACTGTAATATAAAGACAAACCTTATATTCAGCAAACTGATATGGTTGAAAAACAGATTCATTATATGTTAGGATGGCAAGCATCCCAACTAAGGGATTGTTTTCTACGTCATGCAAATCAGAAATATTAAAACAATTAATTATGTTTGTAAATTTTTAGTAGATACATCTAATTAACTGATGAAAGACTGGGTATACACTAAAGCTGTCAGCTGATCCAATGTGGTGAATGAGAGCTGCGTGCGTAGCATGTTTACATCGTTGAATAACATTATTAAGAGCCTTTGTCACCGGACACTCTTACCCTAATAGGATATTTTCCAATAGTATCAATGAACTTCTTTGAGCTTTAAATGTTTGACGTAGACATAAACACTTATTGCAGACATCTGTGAGATAGGTTTCTGCTCGTCAGCGTTACGTGTGTTAAGTTTTATGCAAAATTGCAGATAATGCATTTTAATTGCATATTAGAATAAAACATGTTCCCCAACCTTAATTTTATAACGTTGGTCTCAATTATAATGGTAAACTACCATTTCAACATATTTGCAGCTGTTAATAATTTGTAACTGTAGTGAAATAATATTTAAATACGCTTATTAGCATGTAACTTGTACTGGCTTACATATTTTCTATCCTGATTTTATATGGTAACGTAATTTACAGGCCTATTACGAGTTTAACAACAGGAAACGTAATAAAACATTCAGTCCAATATTTGAATCATGAAGTAGATATTATGTTTATTGTAATGAAGCATTGGTAAAAAATCTGCAAACTGTCATATTAAAGTAGCAGAATCAATCAAAATTGCAAAACTCTCTTATTTTATTGTTTATTTAGAATAATTTGACTCTTATTGCAGTTATTCAAAAAAAAGATAGAGAGTAGACTCAAATATAACCTTGTCGACAGGTTATGTCGTCAGGCTAAGGAAGAATTTGAATCTACTTTCCACACTTTTGTGTTTTTATCTATTTATGCAAAGGACAATGCTGTTACCTACGTCAGTCTTACAAACAAACCCACATTTTCCTTGAGACCCCAAAACAATACAGTTCATGAAAGATAATTAAGTGGCTATAAACGCACAGCATGTATTTCCTCTGTGGCAGTATATGCTAATTAAAAGATACATGCTTAGAACAGCATGTGGCCACCACCATACTGTTGTTCTTATCTGTTTTATGCATATAACTAGTGTTATCTGTCTAATTTTCAAACATGTAAAATATACTTAATAAGCATTGAACACAAATGTCCTGTTATTTGTGTTTTTGAACATTGTTTGTGTTTTTTTTGTTTTGTTGGTTTACGCTCCAGTCAACAGCGTTGGTCATGAGGGATGGTCAGTTCTGAACTTCACCTAACCACACTTTTTTCCTGGGCAAGCTATTAGTAATTCGAGCACATACTTTCGCTTGTAACTGACAACAACCCTTCTTTAATAAATCAGCGAAAGGGAGGAGAATGACCTTAGAAATAAATTCATGATCAATTTTACAACAGTATGGGACCGGGTCGGGATCAAACATGTGACCCCTGGATCTGCAGTCAGACGCGAATCTGTATTCAAAAATGTTACCGACTGCGCTTTTTTGTGACATGATGATGGGAAAATGGAATTTAATACAACTAAACTTTATTTTATTTATTGATAAATTTTCTTGACATTAATTGAGCTGCTTCATGAAACCCCTGTATTTTCATGCATTAATCATAAACAAATAACGTTGTTGCAAAAATGTATTAATCATTATCATCAAAGCAACAAATGCCGTATAAAAGTTTTGGTTGCGCCCAATCCAAACATTGTTGTGGGTACTTGAAGGAACCGTCTCAATGAGACGGTTCTTTTGAGCACTCAAAACAAATATCAAAATTGATGGGCACGGGTATCGTTACAGTTATATTATCCTAAAGTTTCCATCTCTGGTCCTTAAGCGTTCTTTAATTTATATTCAATAATACCGCAAACACTAAAATCTGGGTAGCATGTTAAAATATGAGCCCTCATGCTAGAAAACACGATGGTGTTGGATGCGAAAAACAAATGAGCAAAACAGCCTCGCAACGGCCCAGTCTGATCAGGGCATACGTTATTCTTTCTTTGCTAAATTCGATAGCTAAAGAAGCGAGGCCTGAAATTTCACTTTTGTAACTAGTCCCTGTAGCTGGGCATGCTGGTTTGAGCTTGACCTGATAAACCACCACTGAGCCTGCGCAGTGCAAAATATTCATATTATTCATTTAAAATCCCCCATTCCACTGGACAGCGATTCCCTACAATTCGAAATTTTGGTCAAAATGACGCGGATTGCAGCAGAAACGGCAAGAGCGTAGTAGAAGCGCCAAGGTCGTAGTAGAAGCTTATTGGAATCTTCATGATTACCACCTCACGACGACTGTTTTGACTTGCTCAAAATTTACGTAGCGACATCCCCGTGGACTGGAAGCGCAACTGAAGCGTAGGCACATTCTAGTAAGATCATCATGAGCGTTGCCGTATCGCGGCGGCATCGTGAGCACGGTAGCACAATCGCCGTCACAACGTAGCGAAATCGCCGAGTTATTCATCCGCGATGCAGCTACGCTTATGCTACCTGACGTGTACGCTCTTCGCGGTTTGGTTACGCTCTGTACGCTCTTGCTACGACCACCGCGCTTCGCGGAGACTGCTATTTAGGTATATTCAACATTGGCGCCTCTGCCGATCCCTTGGCGTCCTGGCCAACTCCAGGCCTGGTTCAATTGTCCTCCTAAAGTTGGTGTCGCTCTTTTGCATTCTAAGACTACTCTGGGCGGTTCCATTCTAGCGTAATTGAAAAATGAAGAGCTATCTGCCATCCTCATTGCTCTTATTAGTTGGTCATAGTTCCCAAAGTGTAGCCGTCTGTCTGAGGATAATCATGGATGGACCCAGGACCTTTTGACCCTCCGCCTCTGTCATGCCTGGACCTCATCACACAACATAATAAGTCTGTGATTCATAGCTGAAGCATAGCGACTTGAGCGCGTCTATCGTAACATACTTCGGTTGGACTTCAGATTTATATATACTGAGGGACTTTAAAAACGCATCATTTTACATTCTCTGTCTCTTCCACATGATTAATTTGAGGATGCATTCTTTATCATTTTTCATCCTCTTACAAAATGGACCATGCTTTGTGGTAGAGCAAAAAACTGGCAAAAAGTCGCTTATTTAAGGCGGAACCCCTCCCCATCTGTAAAATGGAAAACGATTGCATGAATGATATGGCAAGATGTTGAAGTTTCTTGGATCGCTGGAATTACTTTTTCGAAGAGGGGCAATAGTGTTAAAATTTGGCAAAAACTTCATTTTTCGAAGTGAAATTGCGAATTTCTGAAATCCATTTGCAGCAACAGATACACGACAGCGACAAAGAAAGACTGAAAAATGATAATTGAGTTTTATACAATCCTGACCTGACTTTATTATGAAGTCAAAGTCAGAAATGAAATGTCTTTATTTTTGGGTGAAAAACAGTATTTTCACAAAAAATAATCCAATTTTTTGTAATCTGACAGGTAAAGTTTTTAAAATTTATTGTTTTTATTTATCTTGTTTTAAATTTGATGCTGCCTTATTCAACTTACATATATCCTGTCGTGTTTACTTATAAAACCTGCCAAAATATTTTCTTGTTTTGCCTCGAAAGCGGCCTTTTTATATGCAGGTGTATTTTGGGAAATGCATGTTTTGCTGTTCCATAGATATCAGGGCATTGTTATATTATGAAAATGACGTACATATAGTAAACATTTCAAATGGAAACAGCATTTATTATGTTCTGTGATATCATATCAAGTATTGACACACACTAAAAGAGGACCAAGTTACCCTGGATCGCTCACCTGAGTTTATGTTTAAAACCTTTAATCTATATGTATCTATTAAAAAATGACCATGCTCTGGTGAGCCCTTGGTGAAGCCATTTTTGTCCCCAGAGCTCTATTTGGAGCAAATTTAAATATGGTCCATCCACTGGGTGATATCAGGGATCTAGACCTATTGGTTTCAAACCAGGAGATTTTGTATGTTTCAATTTATAAGTCAATGTACACTTTGTGACATCCAGGATGAGGCCATTTTGACCACGTAACCACAATTTGAGCAAACTCGGTAGAGTACCACAACGTGATGTTTCATACCGAATATCAAAACTTTGGGGCATTTTGTTTTCTGGCAAGAATATTTTTTATGTATTCTCTAAATAACCTATTGATCGAGGAAAAAATCAGGCAAATTATAATTAGCTCAGTTGAAGTGGAACCTCTCCCTACTTGTTAATTAGGATTGTGATACACCAATGGAAAGTTTTATAACTGTACATTATGGAACCACTGGAATTACTTTTCAAAACAGGGACAGTGACTCTTTATAAGGCTTTGAAGAAGGGCACGCTCACTTAGCATCTAAAATAAGCAAAAATTAGCTGGATGAAAAGAAATGCAAAAATGCAAATAATTTCAAAATTTTAAAGTATTAGGGGTGCAAATTTAACCATATAAGCTATGCATTAAAACAGTTAGGCGTATTCTAATGTAATACATAAGAACGCGGATCTGACAAAAGGGACCTTAGGGAATCCAAGTAGTAATTACGTAAGAGACATTTGTAAAATACTTAAAATAACATAAAATTACATACCTTTATATTTCCATGAAAATGCTTTTTAAACTTTAATACCATCAAAATAATAAAAGTTTCTGATTATAATTTTTTAAGTTTTCTATAAGGGTTGTTGCCATGTGAACACTTTAATCTATTGTCTTCATTTTACACATAGTGTCAGTGCGTACGATTTGATCGCATTCCAAATCAAGTATGGTCTTTTATCCGTCAGCTAATTAAAAATATAGGTTTTGCCTTTGAGTATTAGTAGCAGCATGGAGTTTGTGCATCGCCACTTGTCATGTTAAATCTGTTTTGAGAGTAACTATGTAAGTGTTATAACAAGAACTTGCCCTTTAACTTTATGCCTCGATGTTCATATTTGGTGTGTATTTCAAATTATCAATTTAATCTTGGAGTTAAAGGTCAAGGTCAAATTAAGACAAAATCTGTAATACGACTCATAACATGAACTCCTCTCGAGGGTGTTTATATATGGCACACTGATTGTCTATGAGATGTAGATTACAACATAGGTTTCTTATCACCGCTTTGCCATTGGTGTCAAAAGACAAGATCACATATACTTACAATCAGTTTATGGCTTGTTATGCGAACTCCTCCTTCATTTGTTAACCAATGGTGTTCATACTTAGCAAAATTATTGCTTTTGTAGTGTGATTACAAAGTACATTACATATCACCGATATGGCCCTGGAGTCAAAGGTTAATTAGAATTTGTCTTACAGTAGCATGTTTTTTTGACAGAGATGCTTCATATTTTGTAGAATAATTGCCAATATGACAATTGAGCATTAATTTTCAAAATAATTTGATGCCGGTTGTATGGATTGTAAAGCAATATCTCTAACATGTTTTGTTGTAGATGGTTCATATTTTGCACACTGATTGTCTAAGGTGTTCTTTTGTCAATAATAGCTACTGATATGACCTTTGTATCAAAGTTCAAGGTCAAACTGCTTAAAATCTACATTTTAAACCCTCAACGTGGTACTAATCATAAATATATTTATGACTCTCCTAGGTTCTATGCGAGGCAGACCAAATAGTGGATTATGAAATACCTGCATGTGGTAATAAAGAGGTCCTTAAAGGGTTTAGCTATTTTCTGATAAAACATTTATATTAATCTTAGTGAACCTATATATGCGGTAAGTCCCCTCTTGGAGCCCCCTTAGTCCGGTGAAATATTGAAATACACTTAGACATGAAATAATCTTTCCCTTAGCAGTTAATCTGCTGATGACCACTCATAAACCAAAATATAGACCTTTAAACTCTGCATATACTGCATGTAATGCATTCTGTTAGGGAAGAGATGTATAAATGGCCATGTTTGGGACACTGGCTGTCTATGGTTTTATGATGGCACAATCTCCTCCTAAATTACTAGCTAGATTTTAACTAAACTTTGCAGTAATGATTCTTATATGAACCTCTTAAATAATTGTTTAAATAGTTTAGTCAATTGCGTATCTAGGTCACATGGGCTAAAATAGATTTTCAAAATGAAAACTTCCTTTTTGAAACTACAATGTCTAGAGTCTTAATATTTGGTATGTATCATAACCTAGTAAACCTCCACCAAGTTTGTTCAAATTATAGCCCTTTGGTTTAAATGGCACATTCCTGGAGGTGGCATATTTTACATAGGTATGTGATCACCTGCTGGGAAAGAGCTGATCTCTTGGCTCTCTTGTTTGTGGTGTTTTCTTGTATTTTGTCACTTTCCCATATGGTGTCTCGGGTCAGTTGTGGTACTTGATTGTATCGATTTCTGGTTTTTGCACTCTGCTATACTTTTATATTGAGAAAACAAACCAAATCTTCTTGTCTGGAACGACAATGCCTAGTACCTTGATATTTGGTATGCAACATCACCTAGTACGCCTCTACCCGTTTAATTCAATTTGGGGCACAAGGACTATTAAGTGGACCCGCCTGCGAGCTCACACATTCACTATAGGAATCTATTGGGAAAATCTTCTTGTCTGACACCACAAGGCATATAACATTGATAATTGCTATGTAGCATCAGCTAGTATACCTCTACTAAGTTTGTTCACATAATGATCCTTGTGCCAAAACTGGCCCCGCCCTGGGGTCACATTTTTTACATAGGCTTATATATGAAACACTTAAAATAGTTTAGTCTGAAACCACATAACCTAGAGTCTATATTTGGTATGTAGCATTATATAGTAGACTTACTAAGTTTGTTGAAAATTATGGACATGTGGCTGAAAATGAGGCCACCTAGGGGATCAAGATTTTATATTTAGCTTATATAGAGAACATATTAAAACACATTCTTGTCAGATAATAAAAGGCTTGATATTTAATATGTAGCATCACCAAGTGGTACTCTACCAAGTTTGTTCAAATTATGGTTCTGTGGTCAAAATGGCATCGTCCTGGAGGTCACAGGGTTTATGAGGCTGCGATTGTTCTTTGACTTTTCCTCTCGGTGCCGTGGGTTTGTATGCAGTTTGTGAGTGTGAAATTTGCTGGTCATAAATTCTTTCTTACATTGACTTACATATGGTGAAAACATAAAAAAAATAATATTTGTGTCTGAAACCACCAGGCCTAGAGCCCTGATATTTGGCATGTAGCATTAGCAGGTAGACAACATTAAAATGTGTTCCAATTATGACTATGGGACCGAACATGGACCACAAGGCAGGTCATCAAGAGCGTGGCCAGTTTCCAATAGATACCTATAGATAAGATGTTTAAAACAAAACTCAGGTGAGCGATCCAGGGTCACTTGGTCCTCTTTTTATAATGTCATTACTTGATATGATATCAAAGTACACGATAAATGATGTTTCCATTTGAAATGTTTACTCATATGTACGACATTTTCAAAATATGGCAATGTCCAGATATACAAGTAATAGTAATACATGCATTTCACAAAATATACCCGATTATCAAAATGCCAGATTTTGAGGTCAAAACGAAAATATCTTAGTGTTTTTTTTTAGTATACACGACAGAGATATATGTAAGTTGACTAATTCAGTATCAGGTTTGAAAAAAGTTAGATAACAACTCTAAATTTTTAAACTTTATCAGCCACATTACAAAAAATCGTATTTAAATTTATAAAAAACACCGATTTTCACCCAAAAATCAAGAGATTAAAATTCCGGTTTTGACACCATTATAAAATCAGAGATGACTTCTATAAGACTCAATAATCATTTTTCAGTCATTCTTTTCTGGTGTCATGTATCTGTTGCTGCAAATGGATTTCAGAAATTCGCAATTTCACTTCTAAAAAACGAAGTTTTTGCCAAATTTTAACACCACTGCCCCTCTTTGCATAAGTAATTCCGGCGATCCAAGAAATTTCAATATCTTGCCACATCATTCATACAATCTTTTTCCATTTTACTGAAGGGGAGGGGTTATCGGTCAATTTTCGCTAGTTTTTGCTCTACCATTGCCATTATTTCGATTTGCTCATGCTGTTCATTCTGATGTAATATTGACGTAAGTGTTTTTCAACAATTGTCGTCTGACAAATTTGAATTTGATTCAATTTGAAAACAAATGCTTTTAGACGGTAGCCAGATGTCTTAACAAATGGAAAAACACAAAAAGTTTTCAGAAATAATTGTTTTATTACACTCCCACTCGCAGCGTTTCTTTGCTAACGTCAGTCTTAAATTTTCAAACATCAATAACAGACGGGCGACGTCCGCGTATGTCGCGATACTTTTGTCTTTTATGCAACTGATTGGGGAGTATCTGTTGGTTATAAAAGATTTTGATTATTCCTGATACTTGGGATATAAACGGCCAATTACGTTAAAAATCAATGACGCCATGTAGAGGTAATGAACGTTGCAAGGGGCCTAAAACTTCGTGATTTGATTTTGCCTTTCCTTTTGCCTTCAAGAACAAACATCAGTTCGAAAACTTTTTTTGTTCAAAATGGAAGGTTTGGTGACTCTGTGATTTTTTAAATTTGAGTTGTCTCAGAATTATCGTGACGTCACGGCAAACATAAGCCACAGGGTTTCGATTTTCTTATTGAATGCAAGCTAAATGACGGAACTTGTCAATTTTATTCTTCACATAATGAAAATATCCAATTTTCGACATAAATTAGCATTTAAGCAGGTGGTGCGTTTTTAAAGTCCTTCAGTATCGAAAGGATACAAAAGCACAACGAAAGCGTTGCTCCATCGCCTAGGTCGTAGCAAGGTCACTGCTACATTGCCATCAGCGTAGACTAAGCGTAGCCAGATCTACATTGTTGTAGTGGGATCGTAGCAGCAGCGTTACGGAGGCGTAGAAGAAACGTAGTGGAAGCGTACTTGAAGTGCCAAGTCAACAAATTGTGTGGTTGTCTACGCTTCCACTGCGATTTAGAATAATTTTAAAGAAAAACCCTGATCGCCATGAGCGTAGCGGAATCGCCGTCCAGTGGAATAATAATACGAAACATAATAATACTCTTTTGTTTGGGTTGATGCTTAGCGCCCAAGTAAAACAATTTCAGTCATGTCGGGGCGGTTTCTTGGCTATACCTAGTACTTCAAGCAATGAGGAGGAAATGTCTTGCTCAAGGACACAATACCGGGCCCCTGGTGAGATCCAAACCCACAACCTTCCGATCAAGAGTCAGTAACTCTACCGCTTTGGCGAACGGTTGTACATTAATTTTACTCTGCAATTAAATTTGAAAGCAAAAAAGAGCAAAAAGAATTCCTTCAAAGCATTGCTATGTACATGTATTTCCCTCTTAATATGAGCCTGGTGGTAAGAAACCTATCTTCGGTGCTTCTGGCCTGTTCCGATACAAACCGATCTGCACAGCTACAGAAGATTGATTGGGGCTTGAAATTTTTATTTAGAAATTAGTGATGGCTCTATTAAATAACAAAAACAAAGCAAATGGTAAGATGCATGCATATGCAAAAAGTAAATTTTCTCATGACACGGGTATATGTTGTATTTCCATTTTTTTGGCAAAACAAATATATTTACTCGCAAAGCGCAAAAAAAAAACCCAAAAAAAAACAAAAAAACAACTGGCTCAGATAAATCTGTAAATTTAAACAAAAAAAAGCTATAAACTGCATTTTGATGAAAAATCAAAGATTTGAGGGCAAACTCTCTAGATCCAGATGAAAACTCATTGTCAGCTGACTCATCTGCATCTACGTTGTTTGCAAATTCAGCTTTTTTGTGTTTGGCGCTTTACGGGTTCAATCTTTCAATTTATAATTAATTTGCTCTTCTTCAAATCTTGAGTTTGAATATCATGAGGAATACCCATGCGAACAAGAAAGACGCAAAACAGCCTGCGATGTATTGGCCTGTTTTATCGTTGTGGCTATCTTGGCCCTACACAGTAAATGTTAGTTGTTATTGAAAGGCTGTCAACAGAGCCCATTCGGCTTTTGGTTCGGAAAGTCGACCGCCGCATTTCTTTTTCATGAATGCATGATTATTGCTATTGTAATTCAACAGTACATGTACTAATCCACAAAAAATTTAGGTAAGCTAAATCCCAAACCGTTAAATCTTTCAATAACTGAATAAAACATATAATACGATCTCACTGTCTAACTATAGTATGTGTTATGCGAAATGTTATTACTATTATTCATTTGTGACCTCTCAGTATTGACCTTTGGTCGAGTCCATGTTCCTGGGTTGAGCAGATAATTTACCGTTAACTGTTTGTAAAAAAATCTTTACATCCTTAAAAGCTATATTCAATTTATATCTGTCTCATTGGTTCAGTGGTTAAAACGCTCTCCTGAAACATGCGAAGTCGTGAGTTCGAGCCTCAATTCGGACTTGTTATTTTCTTGCAATTTTATTGCATATATTGATGTTTATTTTAATGTAGGAAAGTACAATTATTTTTTCGTGCGTTGGGTACGAATCCCTCGTTGTATCCAGCATCTTTCACCTGAAAATATAAAAGTTAAAGCTGCATAGTCTGTAACTTTTGATCTTTTAATTTTAGAACTAATGTTTCTATTTTTCAAGAACACAGTAAAAAAAACTAAAATTCAGGTATACATTTTACCAATTTCGTAAATCTTAACAAATTATCAGTATCGAAACAACAGCATTTATATTAAAATTACCTGTCTATAATTATTGGAGGGACGCAAATAATTATCGACACGAGTAAAACACACCTGTTTTATAGGATAATTCACTTTTCCGTGCAGTTTTCCGCTCTAGTGAACAGATTTATTGTGAAAACATAACTTAATTCAGCTTTTACAAATGATTTAAAAAGAAAATAAATTTTTTCGAAAAATATTCATAGTTACAGAGTATGCAGTTTTAAGCATATGTAGTACGTAGAATAAATTAATTTTATGTAAAGTGAAATCAACAGATAGTAATATGCACGGTCAACGTTGAATGTTTGCCAATTTGAATGAACCACTCTTTCTTAAAAAAGTGGTTTAGCATGCCAGTGGTTAGGGAATGACATATGCAAGCAAAATGTGATCAAAATATACTATGTGGTCAAGAGCTATGAACATTTTCACGAACTGCTAACGGACGGACGAGCGGACGAACTCAAAAAGTGATTATAATGCAGTCCTTAGGGTCGTGCAATTCCACTATTCTTTAATAACCTTTAGAAAAGGGTATCTTTAGTCCAGTAGTACTATCTTGCCAGCATTTCGGGACAGTGTGGCTGATATGAACGTGCGTTTCATCTGTATAAACGACTGTGTAACCCGCCTCTCCCAACTCTCTGACCATGCGAAGGTATCTGATCCTGCTGAGGACTACATCTTGACTCTCCATTAGCACTTTTTGATTCACCCCACAGCGTTTGTAAGCAGACTTCGTATGAAGGAGATCTTTGCGAAGACGACCCTTGCTGCCAGTGTAACCAATACTCTGTTTGAGCTCTGTTCTTGACAGAACCTTCTTCAAGGAGTACATGCTGGCGATGGTCCTCCGTACAACACCCTGGCCAAAGTCATCCAGTGAAACTTTTAGATGACGGTGGTTGCTTTGGTTGCTGCTGCTCGTCCTGTGTCTTCTTCTTCTCTTCCAAAATGTTCTGAGCGGTAGATCTGCTAACGCCAGTGAGTACTGCAGTCCTGTCCCATACACGATTCAGTGACAGTTTCATTCCAGACCTCTTTTCCTCCATGCAGAACGTACACGTTTTCAATAATAGCTCCTGCATGGTCGCTGTATCGCCCTACAAGCCTCGCCATTTTACTGAGTGAAGTCGCTTTACATGTGCATAATACATCAAAACATGCTTTTTTCTGCAAATATGTTAATCGCAAAAAATTCCTGCTTCTTTGCGAAAGCAAAAAAAAAATAAAATAAAAAAAAAGTTTTACTGGGGCTCGAACCCTCAGCTTTGGACTCAAACCCTCATTCTTTGAGTACAACCGTTATACTTACTGCGCCATCGAATCGCTTGTACAAGTTCATTTGTAAACAAGAATAATTGCATGACATAACGTTGTAACACCCCTATTCTATGGAGCAGTTCATTATTGTTAGTGCAGTCACGCCCTGATGCTTTTAAGGCTATTATAGTCTTGACAGAGCAACAGTAATAGATGCAATGTAAATGTGACTGAGTCACTCAATCATAAAAGCAATACCAATTATATGATGTTGATCAGACTGCTCATTCATTTTAAAGAATTATAGTTGTTGTTTGCGTAGCTATTAACATTTTGTATTTTAAATCATTTCTAAGAACACATGATAAAACATGTAAATTAAGATGTTTTTCAATTCCATTTTAAATGCCAATGAGCATGCAAGTCCATTTTGCTTTGCCTATGCTGTTGCTACAATGTATACATAAACGCGAATTATAACTGATAATAATCAATGTTAATTGAACACATTGTATACATTGTCTCAACTTCTTAGCTTAAGTCCAGGCCAAGTGCTCTTAATTAGTGACCACATTGGAAGGCGAATATCTGCCCTACCCTGCTGTTATCATTAACTGCCACCAATTACCTCAGCAGCCTCAATATGAGGCTGGTTAGTGGGTTTGTTTGTAAGACTGACGTTACCTTTTATATATAATCAGCAACAAATTTTCTACATCGTTGACCCTGTGTATTAAATTATTATTTTATTTCACTTTGACAGAGATGAAAGAAGACATTGTACATTCCAATGCAATGTAAATCAGGCCAGATAGAAAATATGTACGCCAGTAGAAGTAATGTGCTAATAAGCATATTTAAACGTTAATTTTGCTACCTCTATCGCCAGTTACAAGTTATATGTAGCTTTTATATGTAAGAATGGACATTCATTATTTGAATAGAGATCTTTATCACATATTTAAGGTTGGGGAACATGGTTTATTCTATAATGTAATCTATAAAGTCATAATATGCAATTTCAGACAAAATGTAACATAAGTAACTCTGACCAGCAGAAATACACTCCACAGATGTTTCAAGTTGGTGTTTAAGTCTAGCTCAAATAATTTCATTAATACTATTGGGAAATATCCCATTAGTCTTGTATTTTGTGTTGCTAATTTCAAAGTCAGTAGGGTAACATTCATTACAGGCCATTTACAGACAACTGACCGAAGCAATCTTAGTAACTCATGGGTTTCTAAGGCCACAATACATGTCCCTGACTGAAAATAGTAGCCAAGTGTTACTTCCTGCGGTTAGGGAACATGGTCCATTCTCATATGCAATCTATAGTCATTATCTGCAATTTCGTATAAAATGTAACATACGTCACGCTGTTGAGCGAAAATATATCTCACAAATGTCTGCAATTGAAGTTTATGACTAGATCGAACGTTTAAAGTTCAAATAGTTTCATTGATACTTTTGTAACATATTTTATTAGTCTTGTATTTTTATACTACCATTTTCTATGTTAGTAGGGTAACGTTGGTTACAGGCCATTTACAGAAAATTGACCACAGAAAACTTAGTAAAACATGGGTTTCCAAGGCCCCAAGACATGCCCCTGACTGAAAATAGTGGCCAAGTTTTTCTTCCTGGGGGGTTCAACAGAACTCGGAATTTGAGATTTGGCCCCTACACTAATATTTCAAATGCTTATGAATGCTTTTTTGAAACCCGACCATTAATGTCAGTATTAACAACTATTTCGACCCCTCGGTTGATCTCATCAGGCGGCGGCATCAAACTAGCAACTGGTGTTGTTTTTAAGTTGTTTTGGATTTTTTTTTTTTTTTTTTTTTTTTGGGGGGGGGTCAGTTTTATACATACAAGTAAGTATTTCATTCATATGAACCTGGGCAGTCAGCAGCCAGATAAGAGATCGTAATTAAAAAGTTATTTCTATTTCTCAACTGAAACATATTTTGTGGGTACTAATTTTTCTTAGAACTGTCTCAACGAGACGGTTCTTTTGAGCACCCAAAACATAGGTTTAAATCTCTACCAGAACATATGTTGTGGATACTCAAAAGAACCATCTCAATCAGCACCAAAACTAACGTTAAAGCAGATAAAAAAAAACATTCATAATATTACGCTGGATTTTTTTTCTTATGTAGACTAGATAAAAAAAAATCCCAGCGTAATATTGTGAATTATAGACCTATGATTCTTTACTGAATGAAGACTCAAATCCGGCTGCGCATCTACAACATTAATATGGGTAAACGTACATGAAATATTGTAAAATTGAAATGCCAAGTAACAAAGTGGAAAACAGCATTATATATTTTTTCTGTTTGTTTCTATTGATTATAAAAAGATCACTCTGTTTAAAGAACACTGATGCAGGCTCATGCCAAACGATAATTCTTTAACACTAACTTTGGTGTCAGTTTCTTAATCTTGTTTTTATAATGACCGCCTTTTGCAGCCTGGGACAGGTGAAATAATGACATATGCACACGTCAATCAAGCTTTGTTCATGGTATAAAAAGGCGAGAGGAAACTGACCCAACCAAAAAAATGTATTTGGTCAAATAAAAGTGGTCCGGCTTAAACCTTTTTTGGCCAAAAATGTTCCGTATCCTCGACAACAGCCTTTCTCTGTACCTACTTCTTTCTTTCACAATTTTGCAATCAGTATCATAGAATGTGAGCATAACAGGAACCACATGATTACTTCTTGTGTCTTTTTCTTGAGTTTTTGGGACTTTTCTGTTTCGATCTCGATTTCAGCAGCTCGCTAAATTGTGTCCCTTAGTTGACTGTAGAATTACCTATCATTTGTGGTAGTTATATTGTACTTTCAAAGATAGATGAGAAACGTTGTAAACAAACACTGGCGAGTTTACCTTGATTTTTGGCGTGCAGGTAGTCTCATTTTAACAGTTATATTGAACCTACCACAGATTACCGCCTATGCGCGTGACAGTGAATAATCATGCTTTACCTATTTATAAGAAAAATAGAATTGCCTCATTACTATGCATCTTTGAAACTACAATAGTGTAGTCAATTTCAAAGGGGAGCCATCTAAAAACAAACTGAGTCAATATTTTACAAGTATAGGCTTTAACTAATGCATTGATGATTTTTTTTATTGATTTTTTAAAAATCATTATTCATTATTCTTTAAAATCTGATTATTCACTATTCATTAATTTTTTCTTCTATTCATTAAAAAAAATAGGGTTATTCATTATTTTTAGGCAATCATTATTCACTATATATTATTTTGTAGGCTCATTATTCACTATTCATTATAAAAAAAGGCCATTATTCACTAATCATTATACCCCATCTAGACCCTCTTATAAGGAGGCAGCAGAGACACTCGTCAAAATGCCACATTATTGGAAGTCACATGTCGTGGCTCATCACTCAGCTTGCGTTCATCTTGATAAGACTTCGTCACGAGCAAACCTGACGTTGCTGTATACAAAAAAGCACATGCGCATACCAGTTGATGTTCACTCTCTTTAAAGTATAACAGTTTAACATGCTTCAGGTCAATTTTCAATATTCTATCTAATCTCTGTAGCCCAGCAAGCTGGTTAAATTATTATCTGGGAAAACCCAAAGATAGGTTTTCTTGCGTGCGTTGAGGCCCATTATTGCCATCCTTTTTTAATTAACTAAGTTTGCAACCTGTATGGTAGCACCGGCTAAGTGGTGTAGCATGAGATAGCCCTTTATGAGAAAATTACCTATGTGTACTGTCTCATGGTGCCACAACACTAAAATGACACACCCAGCTCATCGCACTCTCCGCTTGCGGAGATGACGTCGAGGTGCGTGCGTGCGTGCGTGCGTGTGTGTGTGTGTGTGTGTGCCATTTAAAAGATCACTTTCTTTTGAAACAGCTTTCAAATAGTTACTGTATTTACAACCCACTTTAGATAAGTGCTGAAAGATGGCAAGCTTTTTTTTAAAAAGCTTATACCTGTTATTATTATTATATTATGATTATTATTGTTATTATTAGTATTATCATTATTATTATCATTATTATTTTTATTAGTAGTAGTAGTAGTAGTAGTAGTAGTAGTAGTAGTAGTTGTTGTTGTAGTAGCAGCAGTAGTAGCAGTAGCAGTAGCAGTAGTAGTAGTAGTAGTAGTACAAATGTAGTAGAGTAGTAGCAGCAGCAGCAGCAGTAGTAGTAGTAGTAGTAGTAGTAGTAGTAGTAGTAGTAGTAGTAGTCTTCGTTGTCGCATTTCAGTCAGTAAATTTATCCTGTGTATACACTCGGGATGATGGTCCATTGTGTGTCATTGTATAATTCGAGGGAACACATGTTATAATTTTCAAATAAAATTGTATTTCTCTGAAGATCGATTTTGTCTTAGCAAACGGTGTAGACCCTTATGAAATGTCGCATTATGTGGCATTTCATTTGGGTCTTCACCGTTTGCCAAAAGCACGGATTTAGGAGTCACTTACAAAGGGCTATTCTATTGTGAGATTTTATCAAAAACCGCTGTATGGTTTAATAATTCAATGTAATACTAACATTTATCCTAGCTTAGTACTGGTTCAACCCAGGAAGAACCGTCCCTATATAACTGAAAGATTGGTGATGGGACGTAAAGAATCAAATCAAACAAACAAACAATGTTATACTACTTTTCATTTTACCCCAGTTTGTTTACACATGTTTGGTCGTTGATATTAACCCTTGTTATACATATACTGAATAAATTGTCATGTTACATCCACTTTTGGTTCCCAATATAAATTGAGGGATGATTCTTTTTTCTTTGTTTTGTTAATGCAACTTGTTGCATGCGAACTACAATGCACACATCACCCTGCACATCCATGCAGTTTGCTTTACACATCATTTTTTTTCGCAGGCTATATTAGATACTTGCAAATCCCATATCACCAAGGTTTTAGATAGTCATTCTAGCTATGTAAGTGTATGTGGACCTCAGCTAGTGAACATCCCAAAATACAGTTACTCATGCTCTACCTTGCTCTACATTGAATGGCAAAATTCCTGGACCCCCACACCGGCAGAAAACAAGAAGCCTGTAAGATACATGCAGTAAGTAGGTGGAGCTTAGTTACTTTGTAGCTGTTAATAGATAAGATTTAGACCACATGATAAAACATTAAGCCGCAGATCACTGAGTTGATAAGAGATGTCAATCATTTTCCAGTAATACAACAACCAATTAAATTAAATCATATCAGCTCCCGTATATGTTTATACTTTGGTGATTTAAAGATTTATGAGGATAGGTGGATATTTTTGTCTTTTGTAGCCCTCTCTTGCCATTAACCCTTAAAGCGTCAATCACAACAAAATTCGTCTGCTTTTGTCGTCTGCTGAAATGTGTTAGAAGCCTTTCTTACAAACAGTGTAGACTCAGATCAGACTGCTCCTATAGCAGCAGTCTGATCTTGGTCCACACTGTTTGTCTCTATACTTAACTTTGTTAGATTATGTTAGTAAAATTTGCAGCAGACGACAAATGCAGACTTAATTTTCAGATGATTTTTTTTGCTGGCGTTTTAAGGGTTAAGATTTAAAATTTGAGCCGCGACATGTGATTTCCAACAATGTGGCATTTTCGCAAGTGTAGACTCAGACGAGTCTGTGCAGCCTCTTTTTAAGCTTAGAAACTCAAAATGGTGTTCTGCCAGTAGCTTAACACTCATAGAATATTCAAGCGACTAGCAAAGGCTCTGATCAGACTGCGCGTATGCGCAGGCTGACCTGAGCCTTTGTTGGTCGCACATGGCACATTGTGGGAAATCTCATGTCGCGGCTCAAACCAATATCTTGTAATTGTTTTACCTTTGGCAGATGGATTGGTAATGAGAAGAATTCTTGTAAATTTTCAGGCAAGCAATTAAAGGGGTGTAAATTAGATTGTACATAAACATATAGAAATGAATAGGATATATCATTTTATGTACTCCCAGTAGATACACAATATTAAAGCAACGTCGTATCAACGTCGATGCTCGAAGCCAATAATTTATATTAATCTATCATGAGTGTGAGGGTAGGATAGAAAAATCCGTCCCGAGGATCGCCGTTTGGCATCACGAGGCATGCCGAGTGATGGCAAACGATGATCCAGAGGGACTGATTTTTCTATCCTACCCTCACACGAATAATGGATTGTTTTTCTTGCTCACCACTGATTATTTATTTATTTATTTTAAAATAAGCTTTCAAAGTCCCTGGATACGCTAAGATGCAATTTCACATGATGACGTTACTCGACGTCCTGGGTAAGATAGCATGGGTAAGATAAGATTTTCTATCCCAGTGTAAAATCTCAGATATCCTTATCCGGTGTGCAAGAAATTTTCTTTAGAGGTCGACGCGATGTAATGACGTCACTTCGTCGTAGTTCATGTAGTTACGACGTTGTCCCGACGTAATGTGTTCCGCTAGGTAAGTACCTTTGTCCACATTGATCTTGACAGCATGTACCAGACTTCTGCTATGCTATTAAAGTGATCGAGAAAAAAGTTAAATCAAGAACCAAATCATGGATTTATAATGTTTTAGTAGATATTGATAGCTTTGTTGAACCGCAAATTTCACATTTCGTAAAGTTCACACCATGTGAAGAATTTGTACCAATATGTCACTTTTGGCAAGTGTGAAATTTGCGAATGGTCAATTTCGATTAATTTTGGGGTCTACAATTTGTGCTCAAATTTCAAATTTTTATATTTTTAACGTGTGAAAAACTGGTACAATTTTTCTCAAATGTTAAGAATTGGTACCGATTGTTCACAAATGTGAACAATCGGTACCAAATCCTCACACGTGAGAAGAATTGTACCAAATCCTCCCATCTGTGAAGCATTAGTATCAAATTATCACATGTATATCAAAATTGGTATCAAAACCTCACACGTGTAAAGAACTGGTTCCAAATACTCACACATGTGAAAATGTGAAAAATTGGTACCAAATTATCACACATTTGATGAACTGGTTTTTAATCGTCACAGATGTCAGTATCAAAACTTTGAAGAATGCCGACTTTTATCGAAAAAATATTGTCAACAGCCCTTCATGTCAATGCGGTGGCTTTGAAAACGCCCAACACCTCTTTTTCACATGCCCATTGTATGCAGAAAGTAGAAGAAACCTGTCAATATGACTGGACAACTATTTAATTAATCAACTCCTATATGGAATGGAAGACTCAACTCTTCAGGAGAATACAACCTTATTCATAGAGGTACAGCAATTTTTAACCAGTTGTGGCAGGTTTAAACAACGTAGGGAGCCCACTCAGGCCAGCGCCCATTAACTAAAGGGTTACTTGCCTGAAACAGGGTGTCAGTCAAACATTCTCTCTCTCTCTCTCTCTCTCTCTCTCTCTCTCTCTCTCTCATTTGTATACATATATATTTTGTTCATTCCAATAACACTTGTTGTATTAAACATCATATCACCTTTGGGGAGATGACTTATATAAGTTTACGCTTACTGTCAAATCCCTTTCATTCAACTGCTTTGTTATATTATTTGTGCTTTGCTTATTGTATAAAAGAGAATGAATAAAACATGTTTAAACCAAAACTGTGAAGAATTCGAATCGAATGCATAATACAGCAGATTTGGGGGTATTTTATCAATGTGAGGATTACGCATGGATGCTATATGAATTTTGACTTCGTGCGTATTTTTTATAGGGTATGAGATATTGGTACGAAATATGCGAGGTATTGGTACCAATTTTTCACGTGCTGTGAGGAATTGGTACCAATTCTTCATAGTGTGAAATTTGCAAAGTGTGAAATTTGCGGTTCAACATAGCATGCGAGAGATGACAAATGATCATATTACATTGTAGCATTATAATGTATCTGCTATTGTCTTCTACTTGTAACTTTTGCAAACTGGATTCAATCTGTTTGACACTCTGATCGTGTTCCTGAAATAATTTTTAGAAAAAGAATTTTGAAGAAAAAAATGGCAGACGACAAAACATCATGAGAAGTTACCCAACATGGTAAGAATCAAATAAGTTGGCAAGGATTTAACCCTTTTGAGACCAATAGAATTTTTCATAAACCTACAAACAATCCATTCTCTATAGTGAGGGGTCACAGGTTATAATTTCAATAACTATTGAATTTCTTTCTCTGACGATCGATTTTGTATGAAGACTAAGTAAACAGTGCAGACCTTGATGAAATGCCGCATAATGCGGCATTTCATCAGGGTCTTCACTGTTTTCCAAAGTACCCGTTTAGGGGTGTCCGTTCCTCAGAGGGTTAAAAACAAACATAGTTTCTACATCGTGTTCAAAAACTGTACAGACAAAATACCCTGTCTAATATGAAAATAGGTGGGAACGAACACCATGAACACATTTATGATATTGTATGCATTAGAATACATTTTAAACTTTCGTAAAGTATTTCAGTTTGCATAGCCAATAAGATGCACACGTCTCAGTTAGGTTGCAGTTTAAACAATGCAGTTTTTGCAAATACTTCCTTGTGTAAAATGTTATTAATGTGCAAGCTGAACACTGAAAAAACGGGGAATTAATTTGGAGTTTCTTTGAACAAAGTGCTTGCGTTTTCTTGTATCAGGTTTATTTAGCAGGCGAATTGCAGATGGAGTTTCGGGTAATTTTGCTGCTGACCAAAGCGAATGACATGACGTTAAAAAAATCAAAGCACTGAGAGTACTGATGGAAACGATGTATTGTGATTTTAGTTCTTGTAGGCTAAGCAGAGTGCATTTTTTGTAGATGATATTTTAGGAACATTTGAATTTGTATATTGTATAGATGAAGGAAAAGTTTGATATGATTTCTATTTTTAGTTCAGTTTTAGCATAGCAGAATTTTGGAAGGGCATGCGACAAAATATCAATCTAATCTTTTCAAACATGGGCTGGTATGTCTTTTAAACATATTTCGCTTTTTAGCTCTGGTGGCCATTTTGTTATGTGGGATCAAACCTTTTGCCCATATTTAGCAGAGGGCATTATGCCGAATACATCACTGCAATTATTTTAAGTTTTGATCACTGGTTAAGAAGTTTAGATTTTTATTTTAGGTTTTTTATTCGGTTCATTTTTGCCCTATTTTGAGGGTATTGTGATGTATTATTTCGAACAGGAAACAATGGTTAAGGATAGATGGTTTATAGCCATTTCCTTTTGCCTAGCTCTTGATAACATTTTGTTCAGTGGAGCAACCCGTTAAAATTGTGCTAACATAGATTTGCATTATAATTGCTAAAACTACAACAAGGGCAATAACTAAAGTGTTAAGGGTCAATTTTGACGAAACTTACAGTATATCAAGAGTCCATGATACTTAGTGTTTACCAAATATGTATCAAATCTGACCAGTAGGTACTGAGATATGGACGGACAAAAACGTGACGGACAGACGACGCCAAAACTATATCCCTCCGACTTTGTCAGGGATTATAAGATATCAGCATAGCTAATTACCTAAAAGGATTTTAATATGTTACGGTAAATATTATAAAATTTGAAACACTCTAAAATTACGAAAACCTTAAATTATCGCCAAAAATAATTCTTAAAACATCCTAAAAATCGAACAATGCCCCTTTTTTGGAAAAAAGATTTTCTAAAATTTCGAACACAAGTTATTTTCGGCGGAAAATCGATGTCCGTTTATCTGTTTGTCCCATCTGTGTTCGGTATACTTCTACCGTACAGCACGTGAGCAGTAGCGACATTTTTGATGGGTAATCTGGCACATAACGTTCTGTGCGCGAAGTTATACTTTTTGTCTGCTAATTGTGCGATTAGATCAAAAGCAAGCATGAGCGCATTAAAAGCACAGACTTTCCTACATTTACGTGAAAGGCATGTGCGGATCCAGAGGGGGACAGGGTGGCCGGTCCCCCAGAAAAATCATGAAGGTATAGGGTTTTCTAGCAATACAGGTCTGGATCCCCTGAAAAATCGCAGCTACCAAGCCAGCATTTCAATGTTGGGCCATCATCGGCACGCCAGCGAAACGCCATTTAATGGCGTTTCACTGGCGGGCCAATGATGGCCCGCTTTAGTGGTTTTTGGATCCTCCCTCCCCTTATCATCATCAACAACAAAAAAAACGTTGTCAAAGTTGGACCCCCTCTGACAAAACTTTCTGGATCCGCGCATGTGTATCCAGCATAAGGTATAAATAGACAGTTTGATCAGAGTATATAAGGTTTCCAATGGGGCCTTGGCTAACCATTTAGCGTTGATCCAAAACTCTGATCAGACTGCGCGGATGCGTAGTCTGATCTGCGTCGTCGATGAACTGCATATGCAAACGTGTACCTTTTGCTGGACACCGTCTCATTCATGGGTATAGCTAGAGGACATACCGTATATGCGGATCCATAGGGGGGATAGGGGTCCGGACCCCCCCCCCCCCCCCCTGGAAAATCACAAGTTCTATGGGTATCTATACAAATTAGCATTTAGACCCCCTCGTGGAAAAAGTTGGACCCTCCCTAGAAAATGTTGAACCCCCCTCCCCCACCCCCACCCCCAACCCCCCCCCCCCCCCCCGGAAAATGTTAGACCCCCTCTGAAACCTTAGAAAATTATAGTTTTCTTTGAAATAAACCATTGATAAACCACTGTAAAAATGTAAAAAATAAGCCGAGGACTAAAAAAACGTTGTTAGAGCTGTTTTCTGGCAGTCGGGCCTGGACCCCCCACCCCCCACCCCCCCCCTCCCCTGGCAAAAAACCCTGGATCCACGCATGAAAGGCCATGCATGTTTAATATTGGTATCGGCTGTCTATGTATCTACTCGGTCCGAGGTTTCTACCTGCAGCGTGTTCAAATAAAACCCTTCATTGTCGAAATTTTATCTATAAGAAGCATTCGATCCATCGGCACTGAGTTATTCAGCAATTAACATGAATTTCCTTTGTCATAGACATTAAACAGACATGCCTCGAGCAAGGATTAGGAGTTACAATTACCGCGAGAAATTGCACGTCTAAGCTTATGTTCACCATGAAAGACTTAGGTCATACGCTGCCTGGTCATTTTCTTGCATGTCCGTCAAAATTTAACATTTGCAAGCAAGGGCCTTTCCCCACGTTGTGGTTTGAGTCGTGAGATATAAACATAAAAGCGGTGATGCTTGACATACCTGATCTACTCCCCAACTTTATGTGTATCACGGTGAGTAGTGAATGAACATTTGCGCAGACTCGTCTGAGTCTTTTTATAAAATTATGTCCGTCGACAGTTTTTCAATCGAGCAGGTTCACAAACTTTGATAGCAGGTCGTAAAAGGAGAGAGAGAGAGAGAGAGAGAGAGAGAGAGAGAGAGAGAGAAATGCACACGAATATTTTGTTTTGACTTGGTTTCTTAGAATCTCGAAACTAAATGTTTAGGTCTGCCAATCAATCTTGTTACAGGACCCATGCGCGGATCCAGAAAGTTTTGTCAGATGCAACTCTGACAAAGTTTTTCTTCTATACTGCTAAACTAAAGTTTAGCAAGGATTCTAATATGATGCCCCACTTTGAATGAACATGAAACTGTTTATTTGATGCTATCAACATGTATGGGGATCTTAAAACTTACATTTTTTCGTGTACGCCAGACAAAAGGTAATCTGGTTTGGCGTCAGTGAATTGACGTAAAATTTGATGTCATGGGCATGTAAATGATACACGTCTACAACAAAAATTAAAACTTTTGATTCTAATGTAAAGCAAAGGGGTCTTAATGATGAAAAACGTTAAAAACATCAAGGTTTGATACCCGTTTATGCTACGTTTTACCGTTCCATTATGACGTTAAAATGGTATTTTTCCACTTCTTGACTTTTCAGCGAATTGAATCCAGCGGTCAAGTAATCTTTTTGATGCTAGAGTGGGACAAGCGCCCGAAACATTACTGTTAGTTGATCCTTTGAAAACGTCTCCTTTAGATAGCGTTACCGCCTACATTTAGTCTCAACTTCAGATTTACGTCACTTTTTTATGAATTAAATACCCAGGGACAAAATTTTATAAACGTGCCTTACCCTTAAAAGTCTCTGTTTTGGCATCCTCTTAAACACGAAAACCCTTTCAATTAAGCATGCCTACACAACGAAAACAGGACTGTTTTTGACGTGTAAACGTCATTATAACAACGACAGACTCAACTTTTGCTTCAAATGCTTAATGGAGACGATCTTTATTTTTTTCAGAATGGCTGATTCGACCAAGCTGGAAAACAAAGGACTTAATAAACCGATGCTGTATCAATTTTGTATTGCCAATAATGCAGTTGAAACACGTTTTTGACCCCTCTCTTGTTTAAAGTAATGAACGAAGCAGTAGAAATCCAATTAAAGTACACCAATTGCTTTCCTCAACTTTATCAAATATCAAACCATCATTTCAGCAGATATCTTATAACTTTAAGCCATTTGCTCAAATAAAAATCAAGTTTTATTTATCCGTGCTAAACTTTTGTTGAGCAGTATATTTTTTAGGGGAGAGAGGATCAAAATATCACTAAAAGCGGGCCATCATCGGCCCGTCAGCGAAACTCCATTTAAATGGCGCTTCGCTGGTGTGCCGATGATGGTGCAACGTTGAATGCTGGCTAGGTAGCTTTGAGAATTTCAGGGGATCCGGTCCAGTATTGCTAAGAAATTCTATATTTTTGTGATTTTTACAAGAGGGCCCCCCTCTGGATCCGCCCATGGGACCGGACAATATATACACTTATTTACAGAAAACCCAACATATCTTTCCTGAATTCCATTCGGGTTTGATCTGGATCCAAACCATTTTTGCAAATGTAAATGAGAGAGAGAGAGAGAGAGAGAGTAGAGAGAGAGACTTGTGTATGCACATCCTTTTGGGGAAATCAAAGTGCATCGGCGGATCGACAAGGAGAGAGAGAGAGAAGTTCACATTGCAGATAACAAACTTCTTTTTTAGAAATTCTTTCATCATAAATGATTAAAGAAGGTTTCGGGATCCGTTAATTAAGATTTAAGGCATGTTTACATCTTTAATGAGCTTGTTTGGTTCTATCATTGATCAAAGTCAGGATTATATAGGTTTCTTAAAGGGGACAGCAACCCTAATGATAAGTATGTTTTATCCAAAAGAGCTATACAAACCATGATAAGTATCGTAAAAAAACTTTTGAAAAAATGGGGAAGTTATGGGCATTTAAAGAATTCAATATGGCCAACATTTAGCCGCCATTTTGAATATTTAATAAGCTTTCAGAATATTTTCAACTGCTTAATTTTTAGCTATCAATACTATCGCATCATCTGTGTTTCAGCAGATATACAGTTTTATTCATAACGAAAATGTTTTATTTAAGATAATTGCAAGTAATCCATTGTTTTGTCTTTTATTTTGATTACGCATATTAAATTAGGCTGTGTGACGTCACTAAGCCTACAATATGGCCGCTTCCATTACAGTCCATTTGCAAATATTTAAATGCCCACAACTTTTACGTTTTTCAACCGATTTAGATGAAACTGGTATCAAAATTCATGGTGCATTAAGCTCTTTCGTAAAAACATAGTAATCATCAGGGTTGCCGTCCCATTTTTTAATTATTTATTTAATGATGGTCCCTTGATTATATTATGATGCAAGCGGACCGGGAACAAGTTTAACTGACCAGTTAATTTTCCAGCTGTAAAACGCATCAATGAGGGCCTATTGAGTATGTGCGTTATTATTATTATTATTATTATTATTATTATTATTATTATTATTATTATTATTATATTCCATTGCAAGCAATAGCAATATTGTTTTTGTCTAGCAGCAGGACAATGGTTGTTTGCAATAAGGTCATTAGGTTTCTGGTGACTTACACAGACTGTAACGGTTTAGAGATGCAAACTTGGTAGCAATGTTGAACGGGGGGGGGGGGGACATCGTTTCCAAAAATCAATTGCATACATCTGTGATATGTATTTCTGCTCGTCAGCGATACTTATGTTACATTTTATGCTAAATTGCAGATAATGACTTTACAAATAACATGTATTAGAATAAACCATGATACCTGACCTTAAATAAACATGTTGTTGATCTATATTCTAATTGAAAATGTTCATTTTCATATATTTGAAGTTGTTAATAACTTTTAACTTGCAATGAAGTGAAATCAAGTAAATATTTAAATATGCTAATTAGTATGTGATTTGTACCAGCTCCAGCATGTATTGCATAGATGCTTACAGATTCATTTTTCTATTTACATTGCACTGGAATTGGCAAAATACCTTTCATAATGAAATCAAAATATATCTATATTAACAATAATGGATCTAAAATTGCTGCACATATATTAATGAGGTAACGTAGGTAACAAAAGGTGCCATACGTAAATGGATAAAGGTAGTAAATTGTTGTTTGGCTTAAACAAAATTTGGGTCTGCTCTCCCCGATTCGCTTATATATTTTACACACATTTTATTCTATATAAGACTAAATTTAAAAGAGTGTCATGGGTTGGTCTGCAATATGTGAATGTGGTATTTCCTGGTCTTACTCAATTACTTTTTGCAATTTGCTTGGCTCTTTTACATTCATATTGCAGTTTTCAGATTTCTACCAATGGTACATAACGACAAACATGCAATCTACATCATGATTTAAATATTGACTTAATTTCATTAATTAACTTAAAATAGCATAGCAGTATTTCATATATCTAGTGGCAAGGCAGGAATTAAGGCAGAGGTAGTGCTGAGTGTCTTCTAGAGCAGGTATAGGATTTTGAAGATTGCAAATATAACATCAACCAAAGCTTTTGTAGTACAGAACCAACATGGTTTATGTCCAAATAAAGGGTGTTACATTGATCTAGTATTTAAGATTTTCCTTGTATGCTGAACTCTTTTTCACATTTCACTGTTGCCAATTACATTATAAAATTACTTTATCATCTGTCCCCATTAAAATCTTCTATGTTTTGTTCAACTAGATTTCATATTATATTGTAATGATGATTATCTAATTATATTCTGCAGCAATTCTGATAGAAACTATTCTGCTTGTTAATTATCTTAGACTAAGGTTGGCTGAGGTAAGGTTACCTGAGCCATGTAGCAGTCTTGTAAAACATCTAAACATATTTCATGGTAACATAATCAGCAAATCATTTGAACGTTAGTGATACTTTATTTTAAAGATCAGTTGACTGTTTTTTCTGAAGCATAAAACAAAAACTTGACTCCAAAAATTCACTAGTATGGTTCGCATCTCTGAAACTCACAGATTAAACTGAATGTTGAAAAAGTAGTGTCACATGCAGCTGATTTCTTTGCTTTTCTTATTCACAAGGTAGTTTGTTATCAGTTTTGTTTTTGCACTATTTAATTTTGTTGAGCTATTTGTAACCCTAGTACATGTTTTATATATGCCCTTTGAAAAGTGGGTTATGGTCTGTTTGTTGGTTTTAAAAGGTTTACTAAATTAGGCTTATTGTGATAGTCTTAAATATATGCAAAACCATCGAAAATGTGAACAACATTGCTTACAACAGCTTGCAGAAAGCATTTTAGGATGAACTTGCTCACTCTTGTACCTATATCTTTTCAAATATTTGTGAAGACTAACACTGTTTGAGGACTATCTTGTATATAGTAAAAGGAAAGTAGTTCAGTTTTATTTCAAGAGTAATGCCATATTAAAACTACACATTTTGAGTATGTTACCAGTTACAAGTGCTATCCAATCTGATATATTGCACTTGTATCTACGAGCAGTAGATGTATACATTAATGTAAGTTTACTACCCTATATGCAATCAATCCCAGTCTTAGCCAATTGTCATGGTTAACAGATAGATTCTACACCAGAACAGGCGAGTTAACTACCTTAGGATCTTATATACATCAAGCAAATCGGAGATGTTAAACCAATTGATATGTACATATTAGATAACCATTTCAGGACACATTTACTCTTAATGCTGAGACATGACCTCAAACTGTAAGAAAACTATGAACACAATCAAATCATCAGGTGCTCCAATACGGTGAATGCCTTCGTTCCCAAGAAGTCACCAGACATCTGTTTTGGGGAAATTTAATTTGGAATAAAACCTGCATTGGCATTTTACAGTTAAAAAGAATAACATAAAGAAACACATGCGGATAACCTCATAGCATTTGACCTCTATCATCATTGCAAAAAATAATAAGCAAAATATGTTTAAAACTGATACTTAGAATTGAATTTATCGACACTAAAACATGTACAATTACAATGTATAAAAAGTTGTGCTGTTAAAGACATAGATGTATATTTTATGGTATCTTAAAATTAGAGGTAACCTTAAATATCATATCTATACTGCTTCTATATATGGATGAATACGTTTACACAAGCAGCCTGATTTCAAAGAAATGCTGCTTTTGAATCAACATCATTTCAATAAGGGTTACCCTTAAAGTCAGGGCTATTTACATGATATATCCTACAAAAAGTTAACAATTTTTTCACTGGATCGTCATTATTAGAAATATACCTGTATATTAGCTTTATGTTATGTATGTTACCATATGCTAACAGGCCCATGTGAAGACCATTGTGAGGATATATTCCTTCCAGTATATGGTATTTACCATATTCTATCACAGTTTCAATACGCCTGATGTTTTATGAAAGGAGGCTTGGTCTTTGTGTTTTCATGAAGCTATGCACAGTATATGCAATTAGCAGGTAGTGGCCTTGTAAAAAGTGTTTTACAAATTACTCATAGATGGGAATAAACACAACAAATGTGTGAAATGAGAAAAGAAATCTATTTTAGTCCTATAAGCATAAGATAATGGCCAAGTCCTTAATGAAAGCTGTAGCTAGGAGCATATACCTTTGAGAAATGACTCAATTTCAGATGGTTAAATGTAACGTAGGTAACAACTTTTACACATCTTATGTTTAAAAAGGATAAATAATTGCATAAAATGACGTATTCATACAAAGCATTAAGCAAAAGAAATTATTTCTTTAAAATGAAATGGTTACTCTTAGTTGTATTACATTTGAATTGATTTTATACAGTAACGTAATTTACATGCCTACTATGAATATTTGACCGTGGGTAACTTAGTAAATTATTGCTTTCCAAATATAACACACACATCTAGCAGGATAGCAATAAAAAATTATTCCATTAGGGTAGAAGTGAACTTAAAATTTGAGTTTTGCCCCTATGTACATAAAATATTGCTACAATTTTCACCGATTTTGCACTTAAATGACCTTTGATCAAAACACACATCATGCCTTGATGGTGCTGTTTGTTTATATAGCATGGCTGTATTATCCAAAAGAGATTTTGCATTACTTTTAATCATAATTTTGGATAGTTAATTGATAAAAACGCTAAAATCTGACGTATATACAAGAATTTGCACTCAGTTGACCTTTGACCTAATTCTGGGACCTTGGGGCATTTCCAGAATTGGCATCCACCCCTATCCTTCTTAAAACATATCAAGATACACTTTAAGCATGGATGCCAAAATGTACTAAAAAATGCCAACATAATTTTTTTCAGGCTCTGGATGGCCAACTACAAGCCCTCCTTTTAAAAAGAAAAATTTATTTGTGTTGTGATGTCTGTTTATTGCAGCTTTGTGGTCACCTGTTGGGAAAGGGATAACCTCTTGGCTCTATTGTATTTGATGTTTTCTTGTGCTTTTGTCACTTTCCCAAACGGTATCCTGGGTCAGGTGTGGTACTTGATTGTATCGATTCCTGATCTTTGTCTACTCTCTTACTTTAAAAACCACCAGCAGACGACAAATGTCATTAAATAATGTCGAGCAAGAGTTAAAGCATATGTAAGGTAAAAAATGCTTAACCCTTAATGCGCCAATCACAACAAATGTCGTCTGCTTTTCTCGTCTGCTGAAATTTTTAAGAAGCCTCTATGGCAAACAGTGTGAACCCAGATCAGACTGCTCCTATAGGAGCAGTCCGTTCTGGGTTCACGCTGTTTGCTTCTGTACATAATTCGTCTGTAATGCTAGGCAATTATTTGCAGCAGACGACTTCAGCAGACGATATTTTTAGATGCATTTTTTTCTTGGCGCTTTAAGGATTAACTGTGGGAGATTGAACACATTCGTATGGAAGCCCTGGAGGTTATTTATTACTTATGACTTATTTCTTATAACTTATTACTAATTTGTTTTACTTATTTCTTACTACTTATTTGATATTACTTATCATTACTTATTAGCAGTAGTAGTAATAGAAAAAGTGGTGACTTTAGCAGTAGAAAAGTTGTTGTTGTTGAAAATGTCGTAGAATAGTCGTAGCTGTTGTAATTGCTGTAGTAGTAGTAGGTGTTGAGTAGTACTCGTATTATTAGTAGTAAAAATAGTGGTTGTAGAAGTAGTAGTAACAGCAGCAGCCGCAGCAGCAGCAGCATCAGAAGTAGTAGTAGTAGTAGTAGTAGCAGCAACATGAAAGCAGCAGCATGCAGCATCAGAAGCGGTAGAAGTAGTAGTAGTAGTTATAGTAGTAGTAGTAGTAGCAGTAGCTAGTAGTAGTAGAAGTAGTTGAAGTAGTAGTTACTGTTGTTGTAGTAGTAGCAGTAGTAGAAACAACAGCAGCAGAAGTAGCAGTAGTAGTCGTGCTTGTTGTTGTTATTGTTGCTGCTGCTATTGTTGTTATAGTAATAGCAGTAGTAGTTGTTGTTGTAGTTGTGGTTTAAGTAAATGAAAAAGTGAGTAGTAGTAGTAGTAGTAGTAGTAGTAGTAGTAGTAGTAGTAGTAGTAGTAGTAGTAGTAGAAGTAGTAGTAGTAGTAGTAGTAGTAAAATTGGTGGTTTAAGTAGTAGGAAAACTGGTTGTAATTGATGTTGAAGAAGTGTATCAGTAAAATAGGTATAGTAATAGTTTGTAGATGATGTTTGCTGCTGTAGTAGTGTTGTCGTAATAATAGTAGTAGTAATACCGCCACTATTACCACTACTATTACAACAACACTACTACTGCATCAAACAACACTTGAAAACCATTACTCTAACTATTATACTGATACACTACTACAACTACTACTACTACTACTACTACTACTACTACTACTACTACTACTATTACTATTACTACTGCTACTACTACTACTACTACTACTTCTACTACTACTACCGCTACTACTACAACTACTACTACTACTACTACCGCTACTACTACTACTACTACTACTACTACTACTACTACTACTACTACTACTACTACTACTATTACTTCTACTACTACTACTACTACTACTACTACTACTACTACTACTACTACCAACTACTACTACTACTACTTCTACTACTACCACTTCTTCTTCTACTACTACTACTACTACTACTACTACTACTACTACTACTACTACTACTACTACTACTACTACTTCTACTACTACTACTACTACTACTACTACTACTACTACTACTACTACTACTACTACCGCTACTACTACTACTACTACTACTACTACTACTACTACTACTGCTACTACTAACAAGTATGGGGAAGTGCAGTGGCTCAGTGGTAGAGTGCTTGACTCGAGACCGAGGGGCCGGGGTTAGAGCCTCACCGGCGTCACTGCGTTGTGGTCCTTAAACCACCACTTTTACTACTACTGCTACTACTACCACTACTACTTCTTCTACAACAGCTACGACTATTGCTGTAGTTATCTACTATAACAACTACTTCTTCAACAAAAAACATTTTCTTCTACTTCAACCACCACTTTTACTGCGGCTACTACTACTACTACTACTACTACTACTACTACTACTACTACTACTACTTCTACTACTACTACTACTACTACTACTACTACTACTACTACTACTTCTACTACTACTACTGCTACTATTAATACTACTACTACTACTACTACTACTACTACTACTACTACTACTACTACTACTACTACTACTGCTACTACTTCATTTACTTAAACCACAACTGCTACAACCATACTACTGCTACTACAATATTAACCACAGCAGCAGCAACAACAACAAGTACGACTACTACTACTACTTCTGCTGCTGCTGCTGTTACCACTTCTGCTGCTAGAACAACAGCAACAACAACAACTACCACTGCTAATATTACAACTACTACCACTACTACTACTACTACTACTACTACTACTACTACTACTACTACTACTACTACTACTACTACTACTACTACTTCTACTACTACTACTACTACAACAGCTACGACTATTGCTGTAGTTATCTACTTTAACAACTACTACTTCAACAAAAAACATTTTCTTCTACTTCAACCACCACTTTTACTGCTACTACTACTACTACTACTACTACTACTAGAGATGTCCGGGATAAGCGGCATAAGCATACAAATGCGGATAGGTAAACGTTATAGCGGTATCACCATAGTGAAGGTAGTACGGAGCTAATGAGGACGTTGAGCAGTGCAGTAAGTTTCAAAAAATCATATAATGCATATAATATAGTCGATATCAAATCTTTTTACACGGAATACAGGAAAGCAAATCATCCATGTTGAGAGAGAGAGAGAGATTAAGAGAGAGAGAAAGATAGAGAGAGAGACTTAAACTGAGTATAAATGACCACGTGTGGTTATTGACATATAATTTTGTCAGGGTTTGTGCGCAACAACAAACAATAACATCACAAAACAAGGCAAAACCACTAAACCATTACACTTTGTGAGCAATGACAAAGAATAACATCACACAACAAGGTCAAAACACTAAACCATCACACTTTGTGAGCAACAACAAAAAAAAGTCACAAAACAAAGTCAAAACACAAAACCATCACTCTTTGTGAGCAAAACCAAACAAAAAATCACAAAACAAGGTCAAAACACAAAACCATCACTCTTTGTGAGCAAAACCAAACAACAAATCACAAAACAAGGTCAAAACACAAAACCATCACACTTTGTGAGCAACAACAAACAATAAAATCACAAAACAAGGTCAAAACACTAACCATCACTCTTTGTGAGCAACAACGAACAAAACCATAACAAAACAAGGTCAAATCACTAAACCATTACACTTTGTGAGCAACAACAAACAATAACATCACAAAACAAGGTCAAAACACTAACCCATCACACTGTGTGAACAACAACAAACAATAACATCACAAAACAAGGTCAAACACTAAAAAAATCACACTTTGTGAGCAACAACAAGCAATAACTTCACAAATTCAGGTCAAACACTCAACCATTTCAAATTTCGAGCAACAACAAACAATAACATCAAAGATCAGTTCAAAAAACTAAACCATCACACTTTGTGAGCAATAACAAATAATAACATCACAAAATCATGTCAAAACACTAAACCATCACATTTTCTGAGCAACAACAAAAAAACATCAAGGTCAAACAAGGTCAAAACACTAAACCATCTCACTTTGTGAGCAACAACAAACAATAACATCATAAAAAGGTCAAAACACTAAACCATCGCACTTAGTGAGCGACAACAAACAATAACATCACAAAATAAGGTCAAAACACTAAACCAATACACTTTGTGAACAACAACAAACAATAACATCACGAAAAAAAGTCAAAACACAAAACCATCACACTTTGTAAGCATTAACAAACAATAGCATTTTCAAATCAGGTCAAAACAGTAAACCATCACACTTTGTGAGCAACAGCAAACAAAACATCACAAAACAAGGTCAAACACTAAACCATCACACTTTGTGAGTAACAAGAAACTATAACATTACAAAATCAGGTCAAATGCTTAACCATTACAATTTGTGAGCAAAACAAACAATAACTTCACAAAATCAGGCAAAAAAACTTAACCAACACACTTTGTGAGCAACAACAAACTATAACATCACAAAATCAGGTCAAAACACTAAACAATCACCTTTTCTGAGCAACAACAAACAATAACATCACAAAACAAGGTCAAAACACAAAACCATCACACTTTCTGAACACAACAAACAACAACATCACAAAACAAGGTCAAAACACTAACCCATCAGACTCTGGGTTTGTGCGCAACAACAAACAATAACATCACAAAACAAGGCAAAACCACTAAACCATTACACTTTGTGAGCAATGACAAACAATAACATCACACAACAAGGTCAAAACGCTCAACTTGAGGTTTTCTTTAGCTCTGACTATCTGTGAGTCATGAGCCCTTTTCTTTGTTTCATCATGGTGTAGTAATTTGATTAGAGTGTTTCTCCATGATGATACATTGCATTAGTTAGATGGCCTTCTTGCGAGCTGAACATTTCTTGTACTTCAACAACAGCAGAATCTAGGGCGATGATTTGGTACCAGTAAAATGCATTTAAGCCCCCAGTGGCTTAGGCTGCTGTCCGTTCTAAGGCGGTGGTTCTGTTGTTGTTGACTTTTTGTTTATTGTTACTCCCATTGTGGAAGTCTGTAATTGTTGTACGCTTTGTTGTAAGCTACTTTATGTCCATTCTAGCATTGCAATCATCTTGATGGGGAAGAGAGAGCTGATTGCTTTGCTTAATTTGTCTTCCTGGTGTCTCGTGATGGTTGAGCAGCTCTTCCTCGCGATGCCACAGGGTTGTCTGCGGTTTGTGATTGTGGTATTTCCTGATTATACTCACTTACTATTTCTGTGAGCAGCAATAAGCAATAACATCACAAAATCAGGTCAAAACACTAAACAACCACACTTTGTGAGCAACAACAAAGAATAACATCACAAAACAAGGTCAGACACTAAACCATTACACTTTGTAAGCAACCAAAACAATAACATCACAAAACAAGGTCAAAGCATTAAACCATCACACTTTGTGAGCAACAACAGACAATAACATCACAAAACCTGGTCAACACAAAACTTTCACACTTTGTGAGCAACGAGAAACAATAACATCACTCTAGCAGTTACAATAAAAACAAACCTTGTTTGATTGATTTTACCAAACACAAAGTTATTTCAATCAGCTGACCAACGCGCGATTATCTGCCGATCGTCAGCCGACAATGGGCCGACTGTCCGCCGACTGATCAAACTATAATATGACTTTAGCTTCAGTATCCATGTGCGGTTTTTCATAAAGTACTTAGCAAAATCGACAGTTTGTATTTAGTCGCTATGTCCTAAAGAAGAAAACATTAAGAGAATCAGAAAGTTCAAAATAAATTCAAAAAAATCTGGGACTTGGCTTATAAATGACAAGAATCAGGCGACTGTCTGCCGACTATGGGTCGATAATAAAGATTATCTGCCGTCACTCGTCCGACTGTCGCCGGTTGATTGGCTGACAGTCAGCCAGGTTTGAGTGACTCATTTTAAAAATAGAAGTTGGCAGAGTGTCAGTCGACCGTCGACCGATGATCGGCCGATAGTCGAAAGACGGTCGGTCGAATCCAAACCTTTTGCCAAGTCCCAAAGACAGTCGGCCGATCAAAAAAGAACAAACTGGTCAGTTATATTTTTTGCCGCCGGTTGACCCTAAAAACCAGCTAAAATTGCATACACAATCACCCGACTGTCGGTCTACTGTCAGCTAATTCGCATCACTGACAGTCTGCAGACTGTCGTTGGGATCAATGTAATTGCGGTTTAAGTAAGCAGTTGATCAAATTTCATGGATTTTATTCTGAGTATATCCGACTATACTGTAATGCACATGAAGTTTTGTTATGATTTTCTGGGCAATATATGAGTTATTGCCCTTTGGCTTTGGGAATGTCGATGGTTTTTCCAGTCCTCAGCCATTGATTGACAAGCAGAAGAAGGATTTTCATTAAATTTATAATGCGTTTAATTAGCATTTTAACTGTATGGGATAGATCATATATCTAGATGACACGCTGCACGAGGGGCGAAGTGGCTCAGTTTCTTCAGTATAAGGCAGGGGATCGAAGGGTTGCTAGCTCGAGACTCACTGGAGTCGCTGTTTTCTGTTTTACTCTATTCGCTTCTTAGTACTGTTCAAATATAAGAAGACAGAAAATCGTCCCCACATGACTGAAAAATAGTTAAATGGAACGTAAAGCTTATACACAGACAAATTAAATACACGCTGCATTTGTTGAGTGTGCATCACTATTGTATATCAAAGCTTGAGACGCTATACAGTATTAGCTTTGGACAGGTCAAAATTCTGCTGCAACACATCTTCACCTATCGCGTACATGTTTCAATACGGTGTTGCTATACCTTTCCTTTTACGTATACTTATTCGTATGCGGCGAACCCGGACAACTCTACTACTACTGCTAGAGATGTCCGGGATAAGCGGCATAAGCATACAAATACGGATAGGTAAACGTTAAAGCGATATCACCATAGTGGAAGTAGTACGGAGCTAATGAGAACGTTGAGCAGTGCAGAAAATTTCATAAAATCATATAACACATATAATATTATCGATATCAAAACTTTTAACACGGAATACAGGAGAGCAAATCATCCATGTTGAGAGAGAGAGAGAGAGAGAGAGAGAGAGAGAGAGAGAGAGAGAGAGAGAGAGAGAGAGAGAGAGAGACTTATACTGAATATATATGACCACGTGTGGTTATGCACATATAGTTTAGTCAGGGTTTGTGCGCAACAACAAACACTAATATTACAAAACAAGGTCAAACCACTAATCCATCACCCTTTGTGAGCAATAACAAACAATAACATCACAAAACAAGGTCAAAACACTAAACCATCACACTTTGTGAGCAACAACAAACAATAACGTCACAAAACAAAGTCAAAACACAAAACCATCACGCTTTGTGAGCAAAACCAAACAAAAACATCACAAAACAAGGTCATAACACTAAACAATCACACTTGGTGAGCAACAACAAATAATAACACCACAAGAGAAGGTCAAAACACCAAACCATTACACTTTATGAGCAACAAAAAACAATAACATCACAAAACAAGGTCAAAACACTAAACCATCACACTTTGTGAGCAACAACAAACAATAACGTCACAAAACAAGCTCAAAACACAAAATCATCGCACTATGTGAGCTAAACCAAACAAAAACATCACAAAACAAGGTCAAAACACTAAACCATCACACTTTGTCAGCATTAACAAACAATAACATCACACAATCAGGTCAAAACACTAACCCATCACACTTTGTGGGCAACAAAAAACAATAACATCACAAAATAAGGTCAAAACACTAAACCATTACATATTGTGAGCAACAACAAACAATAAAATCACAAAACAAGGTCAAAACACTAAACCATTACACTTTGTGAGCAACAACAAACAATAAAATCACAAAACAAGGTCAAAACACCAAACCATCTCACTTTGTGAGCGTTAACTAACAATAACATTTCAAAATCAGGTCAAAACAGCAAACCATCATACTTTGTGAGCAATATAAAACAATAACATCACAAAATCAGGTCAAAACACTATACCATCGTCTTGTGCGCAACAAAAAACAATAACATCACAAAACAAGGTCAAGCACTTAATAATCACACTTTGTGAGCAACAACAAGCAATAAAATCATTAAATCAGGTCAAACCCTAAACAATCACAAATTGCGAGCAACAACAAACGATAACGTCACAAAACAAGATCAAAACACAAAATCATCGCACTTTGTGAGCTAAACCAAACAAACACATCACAAAACAAGGTCAAAACACTAAACCATTACACTTTGTGAGCAACAACAAACAATAACATCACAAAATCAGGTCAAAACACTAAGCAATCATACTTTGTGGGCAACAACAAACAATAACATCACAAAACAAGGTCAAACACTAAACAATCACACTTTGTGAGCAGCCGCAAACAATAACATCACAAAACAAGGTCAAAACACAAAATCAACACACTTTGTGAGCACAACAAACAATAACATCACAAAATCAGGTCAAAACGCTAAACCATCACACTTTGTGAGCAACAACAAACTATTATATCACAATATAAGGTCAAAACACAAAACCAACACACTTTGTGAGCACAACAAACAATAAGATCACAAAATCAGGTCAAAGCACTAAACCATCACACTTTGTGAGCAACAACAAACAATAACATCACAAAACAAGGTCATTTACTAAACCATCACACTTTGTGAGCAACCAAAAACAATAACATCACAAAACAAGGTCACACACTAAACCATCACACTTTGTGAGCAACCAAAAACAATAACATCAAAAAACAAGGTCAAAGCACTAAACCATCACACTTTGTGATCAACAACAGACAATAACATCACAAAACCTGGTCAAAACACAAAACCTTCACACTTTGTGAACAACAACAAGCAATAACATCACTCTAGCAGTTACAATAAAAACAAACCTGGCTTGATTGATTTTATCAAACACAAAGTTTTTTTAATCGGCTGACGACGCCCGATTATCCACTGATCGTCGCCCGACATCCCCCGATTATCCACCGATCGTTAGCCGACAATCAGCCAACTGTCCACCGACCGATCAAACTATAATATGACTTTGGGTTCAGTATCCATGCGCATTCTGCATAAAGTACTTAGCGAAATTGACAGTTTGTATTTAGTCGCTTTCCGCCTTAAGAAGAAAACATTAAGACAAACAGAAAGTTCAAAATAAGTTATACATGAATGCAATAAAAATTTGGGACGTGGCTTATAAGTGAAAAGAATCGGGCGACTGTCTGCCGACTATCGGTCAATAACAAAGGTTATCTGCCATCACTCATCCGACTGTCACCGGACGATCGGCTGACAGGCAGCCAGGTTTGAGTGACTTACGAGGGGTGTTCAAGAAATACGCGGACAGATGCTGCCATTCCCTCAGTTTTTGACTGAAAGGCGTGAAACTTGCACATAATGATACCCAGAGAATTCTGTATGTCCAGTGAAAATTTGATACAATTGACTTCAAGCATGATCAAACGTCCGTTGTTATGGTAACGTTGGGTCGTCACACCCGGCCCAATGTTATCCAACGTCACGTTGACGTCGCGTTATCCCAGAGTTATTATTGATTGTTTTTTTCACATACCTTTCCGTAATTTCTGTCTGAAGGCATTTGTCCTTTTCAAAGTACTCCCCTTTGAATGAAATGCACTTTCTACACCTTTTAATCCACCAATAGAAACAGTTCTTGTATGCGGATGGTCCAAGGGAAGCGATCGCGGACTGCATCGCCCTTTGCAAATCTGCAACATCGTCAAATTGTCGGCCTTGCATAATCTTCTTCAGTGTGGGGAACTAGAAGAAATCACAGGGGCCAAATCAGGGCTGTTAGGAGGATGACCAAGCACTTCAATGGACCATCTGTCGATCGTTTCCTGAATTGTAGAAGCTCGATGGCTAGGCGCATTGTCATGATGAAACAACATGGTTGGCAACAGGGGCGCATTTTAGGGATCCATCTTGTGCATAATCTCCTCTTAATTAAATTCTTGTGAATTATAGTATGTACTGTCCCAACACTACAGTCTACCCGCTGGCTAACTTCTCTACCGTGATACGTCTGTCTTTATCCAGTTCTTTGAGTTTGTTCTGAGTTCTTTGATTTCCTGAACTTTCTGTGACGTTATTGACGTCGAACGTCCGCTGCGGTGTTCGTCCAACACACTTTCGTATCCGTTTTCATACCGCGAGTACCACTTATGCAATGCCGTTCTATTCATTGCAGCATCGCCGTATGCCTTGACCAGCATTTCCATAGTTTCTTTATTGTTTTTCCATTGAGAACACAGAATTTAATCACTGTTCTCTGTTCAACGCTCATTTTGATGCACCTTGTATAAACAAAACGGCCGCTAACGCTCAAATGACGTTGTACATTGATGTGATGTCACTTACGTCGTGTCAAGACTTGGCGCCATACTGTGTTAAAGTTTGGAGACGATATTGGATCAAACGCAAGTGATAGACGTCATTTTCGGAGGGACACAAGTTTGCGTTTTGTTACATTTTGGGCCGGGTATTGCGAGGTGACGTTACCATAGCAACCATAGGTTTATCATGCGTAAAGATAATGTCAGTGAAGTAACACTCTGAGTACAGAATTCTTTGGGCATCATTATGTGCAAGTTTCGCGCTGTTCAGTCAAAAACTGAGGGAATGGCAGCATCTGTCTGTGTATTTTTTGAACACCCCTCGCATTTTAAAAATAGAAGTTGGCGGAGTATCAGTACACCATGGACCGATGATCGGCCGATAGTCGACAGACGGTCGGTCGAATCCAAACCGTTTGCTAAGTCCCAAAGACAGTCGGCCGGTGGAAAAAGAACAAACTGGTCAGTTATAAATATTATGCCGCCAGCTGACCCTAAAAAGCAGCTAAAATTGCATACAAAATCACCTGACTGTAGGTCTACCGTCGGCAGATTCACATCACTGACAGCCCACAGACTGCGGATGGGATCAATGTAACTGCGGTTTAAGTAAGTA